>CM026205.1:4269866-4797366 GCA_014839995.1 Xenentodon cancila
TATTGCTGCAAACAAAGAAAGGGTTAAAACAACTGCATCCCTTTGAATTGCAAGCTTTGTGATTTTCAGTTATCAGAGTAGTCAGTGTTACACCATCTAAGTACACAATTTAGCTGTCAGTATTTGTTTGTCTAATTACAGATTCTTAATCTGTTTTGGTTTTTTTTATTTTTTATAAAATACCCTTCTGGTGTGTCAGAAATGAAAACTATCCTTAAGCCTCTCTAGAAAAAAAGCTGGAGGAATTGTCCATTTTATGCATGCTGTTAATATAGTTTTTCGCATCCCAATTGCAGTAAAGAAGTATTTCTGCTGCGAACTTCACTTAGAAGCTAAACCTATGCACATTTTAACTTCTGGTTTCAAAATATCTGTTATTTTTGTCCTCTCCAACCTATAATTTCTGTTTATTTATTTATTTATCGTTTATGTGTAGCTCAAAAGAACATCCACCAACTTTTCAACCAAAGCCACCAGGCCTCTCACGGCTGTGACTCTCAGCGCAGGGTCACGCAAAACAGTGGGGGTGCAGACACAGACCGGCCGCCCTCAGGAACCCCCTCCACGTCAGTGCATTCCTCCCCGGGCCACCACCAAGGTAAGAGGGATGCTGAATCATAGGTGTGACAATAATTATACTTAAGTTGATTGGTGTTTTACATGGAAAAATCCTGCCTGTGCAACTTAGTGTGTGTGTGTGTGTGTGTGTGTGTGTGTGTGTGTGTGTGTGTGTGTGTGTGTGTGTGTGTGTGTGCACGCCAATACACACAAGCACTTTCATAAGTGCAGATGTGAAGCTTCATGCAAATTTCAAGGTTTCAGGGTCAAGAGCTCGCAGCTGGTTTATTTTTTCAGTTGTGATCCATTTATTTTGCCACCTTATGTTCACTAGTATGTATGTAATACCATTGAATGTTTTTGCACTTGCACCATTTAGATTCAAAACCTCATTTACAAAGAGATTTTTTTGGTGTTGTGAAAACAAATAAATTACAACTCTTTGTTCAGAAATATGCATCCAAATCGGTGTTTTTCTATCCTAGCAATGCCAGTCTTGGGCAGTAAAAAACATGTTAGAAAATAGGCAGAGTAATGGGACAAAACTGTTTAAATGTCACATATTCTAAAAATGGTTTTATTAGCTTTGCATGCATCTTTAAACAAGTGTTGTTATTGCATGTTTCTGGGATTGTAACGGGAATGCAGCAGTTGTTGCTGTCACAGTATTTTTGCATGTTTGTGATTAGATACATAGATTATAGATGGATAGATTTTCCTTTCTGTAAATTGTATTTCTATGGAAGAGCATTTGCTTGGTGGCTGTAATAAAACCCAAAAGCTGTAAAGTAGCTACAGCAACTAGAGATATTAACACTCTGCTGTACTTTTAATTCTCCTATTTTATTTATTTATTTATTTTTGGTCGTAAATCAAAGTTTTTTTCCCACTGATTTTTAAATGATAGGTTGTGGTTGAACTCATGTCAAAACTTGTTTAAGGAACATTCAAGTCATATTACACTTTCACCCTCTTCATCATTGCCAGAAAATTAAAAATAATTTTGCTGGAGGGTCTTTAGGTGCTGAACAAATAAATGTCTGTCTGGTTTTAAATATAGTTTGTCCCACAAAGTAGGGCATCGTCAGCGACATGGATGGATTTTTTTATTTCTAAATATACTTTTTATTTTTTACCATTTTATAAGCGAAACTGTCAAGTTTGAGTGAATAAATAATGTTGCTTAAATAGATAACTTGATTGCAAGAGTTGATTGTCCTGTTTCTGCTGGCTAAAAACCTCTCTGGGAGGCATGAAGCGTTTATCCTGAACACTGCAGCCCGCCTGCTGCCGTCGTTCAGTCTGGACACTTTTCTTATGAACCTTTCCCACTCCCCCTTCCAACAGGCATGCAGTGTGGATATGTTGCTAATAGTGGAGCTAGCTCAGCCTCTGCCACCACCTCAGGCCCAGCAGCAGCCCCCTCTTCATCCAGCTCTGATGATGATGAGGAGGAGGAGGATGAGGATGAGGAAGCAGGTCTGCTTTAGCTTTTACCTCCCCTTAACCCCATTGTTATCGCTTTTCTCCTCCCACATAAACTCACATGGTTCTCCTAAACCTTGTCATTCAGTGTCACTGTTGATCTGTGCCACCCTTCTCTTGTGTTTGATGGTCATTTCAATCCTGCTCTACGTGCAGTTGCTTTTAATCAGTTCACCGCTCATTAACCACACCACTGCCTTTTAAATAGGTTAATCAGATTTCTCCCTGTTCATGTTGCTTACTCTTCAGTAGCTTATGTACAATTCATCTTCTGTTAAATCTCCTCCCTTTCCACACACAAAATCATCAGTGTTCATACTTTGTGTTTGTTGTTCGTCTTTAAAATCGCTATGCAGTTTGCATTAGAGATGTTGCTTTATCATTTAAAAATTGTCTCTCTGAGAAAAGTGTTGGGTAAGTAGATCAGCGTTTAGTTGGGCTTTAAGGTTTCCGACAAGCTGGGCTTGTCCTAATTGTAATGCAAAGCAATAAGCCATTCTCATGTTTTTTTTCCTCTTTCACTCAGTAATGTTGAGGTTATGAACTGTGATGTTTCTCCACTTACCAGCAGTCATCCATACTAATGGGGGAAAAAAAATAAAAAATCAATACTCTGCGTTTTTATTTCCATTGGGTTTACAGCTGTGGGTTTTAGTAGTGCACTAAAAGCTTTGTATATGAGCAGAAAGTTGAAATATGAGAAGTTTAAGCTAATATTCAAGTGTTGTGAGTTGATAATTGAAGATGTACCAACTGACATATCTGTAAGACCTGCCCCTTAAACACAGATGAACCAGGGTACTGTTAGGTATCAGTACCACAGGGACCAGAGCCCAGACATCTGTAGTAACATACTGGAATATAGTGCCTTCTCCTCTGGTTTATGAAGTTTGTCCAATAAAATTGTCTGGGGTGCTTTTAATGGTAATTTGAAGTATCTTGAGAGGGTGGGCAATAGTTTATTTTACTCAATTTTCAATTTTCTTCTTTGGATTAAGCTGCCAACTTACCATCCAGAAGATCAACAAGAATGCCTACATTTGTTCTGGGGTAAAGTCTGACGTTGCCAGCAATTGCTGCTGATCAGTCGGTGTGTCTCTGGTCATAATTGTTGTCTAGAACAAGCAAGTTGTCAAACAGAAATTTATTAAAGAAGAAAGGTTTCATATAATTTAGAATTTTATATATTTCAAGTTTTGTGCTGTTGTAGTAAAAAAGTAGTTTGAAGGCAATGTTTCTGATTTCCCTCTTCAGTAGACTCGATTTTAACTATGAGCTTCAACCGTGAAGTGTTGATCTCCAATGTGGTTCTGCAGGGAGCCCACACAGTGTTTTGCGTGCGTCTAAGTGCAGATGTAATTTTTCTAATGGCTGTTCACTTAGTGGTCATGAATAGTTAAGAAGTAACTGAGTCTAGCTTCATTTAGGTTGACAGAAGATGCTTCTGCATCATTACCTTAGACAAAAATGGATGTAGAAACCGATCATGTATTTTGAAATTATTTCTCAATGGCTTTAATCAAGGCAGCTAGACTTAAGTGCCTTGGTTTATGTCAAAGCTTTATAACTACTTAAAAGTTTAATAGTAAAATCATTAACTAAATTTGATATCATTTATTTGATAAAAGCTACTTATTTGACCACATGCGTATAAATCAGGGACACGATACTGCACTTAAACCATCTCATGTTCTGCACTCGGGTGTTCTGCTTATGGCGATCCCTCCGGAGCTATGTCATCATCCAGAGGTTAACAGGTGTTTAAATATAGCCACTCCCCTGCCGACAGGTCCAGGCTTGCTGCGCATCTGACTCTCCTGCTCCTGAGTAGAAAGCATGCTTAGCACTGCGGGTCATTAGTGCATCTCTTGATAAAATGAAAAGCGTGTTTTAGCTTTCTGTTTTTATCCCTCATGACCCCCACATTTCCCGCCACTGTTGGTCTGACCTACAGGTTGCTTTTTTTTTCAGTAAATACCAGATGTATCTAAGCTATTGTAATCAAATTCAATAATATGAATTTTTTTTTTTTTTAAACTCTGAGGCAAAATGCAAACTTTTTTTATGTTTCCAATCTCTGAAATGTTGGTGATTATGCAACTTTTAATAATTTGATTTTCTGTATGTTATTTTGGCTAGTTATAAATTTTTATTCCTATAATAAAACACTTGATGAAATTATTCGATTTATCAGTTAAGCTTATGAATAATCAAAAAAATCCAAATGATGAAATAATTTGTTAAATAATTCAAAATCACAGCCTGACCAGACATGATGATTCACTCGGTGAAAACTCTTGGTCATGAAACAGGTGTGCAGTTCACAGCCATTTCCACCGGTACAGAGACAGTTACAACGGGCCAGACGTTGCACGCTGACTCACACGTAAACGTCCAGGGGCCAAAACTCTGCTAATGACACTCTGAAAACCTACCCCAGTCACTTACTGACGATCCTGCTTCACTCGATGTCTTTTATTGGTACAAGTCTGGTTGTTGCTAATTGAGCTTGTGATTAATAACGTGTAGTGCAGAATTTTGAATATTTTTTTTGTGTCTAATGAAAATATATAACAATCTAAATGACGTAAGATGTTTTTTGTTGGCATGGTGAAGGAATTCTTCGTTGTCAGTGGTCTTTAAAGGGATTATGTTGGAAAAAAAGCAATTTTCACAGTTGAAATTTCAAGAGTAGAACTAAAGTCATATTGTGACACCTGTTGCATGTCGGTGCTTAGTGAAAATATTTGTTTGACTCTTGGTTAAAGTCAATTTATTGTTTAGATAGTCAAACAAGGGTGAAGAGGTGGCTCAAGCGCCACTGAGAAGTAAGACGAGGAAGACTCAGCTGTTGTGGTTTCCTCTGCCTTTCACAGGCCATAATCCAGTAGTCTGTTGTTCAGATTTAGTGCGAGATAATTGGATCCCGCTCTGTCCAATGAGCTCTGAAGCTGAACCGTGTTTTGGTTTGCTCTTCTTGATCCCTCCCTTTGACCCACATGGATTAATGACTTCATTCAAATATTCTGTCTATGTAATCCTTTTGGAAAACCAGCACAAAAAAACATGCAGGAAGTGTTGCTCTCAATTTAAAACGCATCATAAGACACTTTGAACAGAGCAGAGGTTTTCAAAGTGAGCTTTGGCACTGCTGCAGCATTCACAAAAATATTAATGGTTATATATATATAAAAAAAAAAAAAAAAAAAAAAAAAAAAAGCTTAATGAAACTGTAATGACTCATAATGCCAGTTACATACAACTGTACTAAACACTGTAGCACATGCTGTTTGGCAGGTCTGTCTCAAGTACGACCTTCTGCTGGATATTTCACTGTTATTATCCAGCTGTTGGTGATTGGTGGTAAAGTTCTGTCAGTTATTTGTCCAAAAGGCTGCAAGATAATGTACGTTTGTCAGCAAGCAGAGGCACATTCATTAAAAAAAAAACGTTTAAAAATCCAGCTGCTGTAGGTTATCATATTAAAATATGATTCACCACAGTCACTGATAAATAAAATTTCCAGAGCACAATTTGAGTGCAGCTGTATGATGGGGTCACTACAGCTTGTTTGAGCATGTTTGCAGAAGTTTTCCATCACTCTGAGAGAAATGAGTCTAATGAGGATTTTTTTTATAGTGTTTTCACGTTCTTGTGGTCCTGACTCATGCTGCTGTGCATGCAGACCGTGTGACTCATCGACTTTCTTCATGTTTTGGGAATGCAGCTAAAAAATAAAGCTCTATCCTGGAGTGTCGGTACTCTTAACATCCTATAATATTAGTCGTCGGAGTTCTCGATTGTAGCACACGAGTTTGCCCTTCTCAACTCTCGGTGAACTGTGATGTCTCTGTTTCTCATTGCAACATGGATGCTGAGATGAGTTAATGTGCACCCACAGTTTCAGTTAAATAATGCACCATGCTTTGTGTTTTTTGCTTTCAAAGGGAATCTTCAAGTGTATATTGACTGTCTGAGATGGTCAACAGCCTGGATTTTATACATATGCACAACTTCACCCATCATGCACATGTGCACGCTGGAATCAGCAGCAGTGTTTCTGCCCGTTTGTGCCAAGCGTTGTCACAGCTCCCATGTGTGTGTGAGCGATCACCCTTCTTGCACACTGATCAATCAGCGTTGGTAATAGACTAACGAGGATACTTCATTTTCCATACTGTAAATTTTTTTTCTCTTCTAAAGTTTAACATGATTACAGACAAAAATCTAAAAGGTAAATGAGTCTGTAAAGGTGGGAACATAGGGGCTAGGGTTTCGATAAGCACTCATCATATCTCTGTGAACTCTTGCTTTCCTCATAGCCCTTTTTGCTACACCCCTCCTATGTGCACTCTTATTTTTCCCGTCCTCAGAGGCCTGAGGGTCCCACAAAGCAACACATGCTCCCTTGTTTAATCCTTTTATGTTTTCTTAAGAGTCACTCTTCCTCCTCTTTCGCTGCTTCTGAGAGGGCAGAGGGACTTGAAGCAAGGCGCATTTCATGGTCACATGGTCACAATTCACTTCCATCCCATTATTTCATTTTATCTTTATCTTTTTGTCCCTCATTCTTCCAGGCCTTCCTCTCTGTTTTTTAAATAATTTTCTTTTATTTATCTTTTTCTGACCTTTTTTTTCCCCTAAACCTTGATGGTTTTCTTCATGTAATCCTTCTGTTTCACCACATTAATCTCATGCTTCAATTTTATAGTCCAGTATTTTTTTATTTTAAATTTTCTTCTCTGTGCGTCTTTCAGGCGGTGACACTTCTTCTTCCACAACTGGTACTGCCTCTCCAGTTCCCAACAGCTACGATTCCCTTGAAGGTGGCAGCTATCCAGGTAGTTTCTTCATAACAGATGCAGTAAATATTCTGCTGCTTAGAGTCGAGCCGTTTAAAGTAAAGTGATGCAACTGTGTCTTGATGGGGAGTTGAAACAGAGTTTTGGTGGAGATGGGAACATTTCTGTCTTTTTTAATGTACATAACATGGCTTGATTCCTGAAATGTCTCTCGCCCAGATTCCATGCCTCCTTCCAACGATATGAGCGACCAGTCTCAGCCCTACAGTAGCTACGGTTACCAAAGCATGCAGTCAGCCTATCAGCAGGGACCAGCTCCCCACACAGGCGCCTCCCCATCCCATAACCTGTACAGCCAGTCAGGCTACCAGCAGTACTCCCAGGTGAGGCCAGAGCTGGATTTTTACAGTAATTAATAATTAATCATGATGCATTAGAAAACAAATCTGACTTTAAAGCTTCCCATTTTCCAGCTTTCGTATCAAATAATCAGCTGGAACTCGTGGATAGACTCATGAATTTATTTCAGTTTATGCTTGACAAACTCACAATTAAATTTCTTTATGCAGTTTATAGTAAACTGTCTTCTCAGAAGCTAATGCAGTCCAGTGATTGAACTTGTAGTTAAAGCTTGTATCCTCATTGGCAGTTAGATTTTTCCACCTGCACTTGTTCAGGAACAAAAAGTCAATGCTTCTTTTAACCCTTCCTCCTCTGCAGCCTTTCCCCAGCCTCTCCCAGCTGTCTGCAGCCCTGGGGGGGCTGAGCGGGGTGCCAGAGCTAGAGGTGGAGGCTCTTCAGCCAGTCAACCTGCTGCAGGAGAGGAATCTGCTGCCCCCAAGACCCTTGGAGGCCCCTGAACCTAACCTCAGCCCCGACCTAAAGAAGGTCAACTGCAGCCCACAGTAAGCCGTTTGTGGAAAGTATTTAAAAAACATTTAGGTGGAAAAAAACAAATGTTTAAAAATCTGGATAATTATTTTCTGATAGGAAAATTAAAATATTTTAATGCAAGTTCAAGTTTAATACTTAATCTTCATGTGTTACTCAACTGGCATTTTAAACCGTGTCACGTTCAACCTCTGTTTCTCACAGTCTTTACCTTTCACCCTCTAATCTGCGGTGATATTTCTTATTTTTGCCCTCTGTCCTCATCTCCCCCCTGATAAGGACGTTCAGGTGTACCCTGACCAGCATCCCACAAACCCAGGGTTTGCTCAACAAGGCCAGACTCCCTCTTGGCCTCCTCCTTCACCCCTTTAGAGATCTTCAGGTATGAACATTCAACTCAGTGAAACATACATGCACAAACCTGTTTTTTCTGAGATTTTAAGGTCTTGAAGATTAATCAGTTTCTAACATTAAAATCTATTGGCTGTAAGATTTTTTTTTTCAAAACTTTGCCACTAATGGAGAATCTGAACCTTTGTCCTCAAATTAAAGTACGTAGGAGCTGTTTTTTTACTTAAAAGAAAAGTCTGTTGTGCCAATAAAGCAAAATAGTTGTTGGTAGTGCAGAACTGTAAAAGTTAATAATTATTTTTATTGTTTCCATAACTGGACCTTCGAAGGATGACTAATTATTAAAGTCATGGCAGTGTTTATGACCTCATGGCAGCAGCAGGCAAGCAATGCAGGCAGATTGTGGCAGCAGAGACAACAGGATGAGCAGAGTAACGATGATGTGTTGCAGAAGGATGGACGTGTGTATTTATAGAGCTGTTTGTTGAGGAATCGTTGAACTGATGTAGAACAGGGATGCAGTGACAAGACAAGAAAGGGAATGCAGGAAGTTATCACCAGTTACACAGATATGAAACTAAATATGGCCTGATGGAAAGTCGTTGTTTGACTGCTCTGTTTGTTATAAGAAATCTTGGAGGCATGTTCAGACTGTTTAACAGTTGTTAGTATTCAGGCGCTCCAGGATTTGCAACAGGACACCAATCACCTGTTTTCCTAACGTAGTAGTTGTAATGACTTAATCTGCACCACTCTTAACATGTAATCATATTATTTCTTCCTTGACAGCTAGTTTCCTTTGATTCAGTTTTGAGAAAGAATACTGTGTGTGTGTTTGTGGTGTTTGTTTCTCTTTTGTTATAGCTGAGAGGAGTTGTACAGTCTCAGGACCAGGGAGAAGAAAGTTTCTGATCCTTTCTTGTAGAAAGCCACATAATGTACCTCCGAGTACCCTCAGCAACGTTAGGACTCAACGTTATGACCAATGATACAATTGTGTCTTATTTTTTTTTAAATTGGCAGCACTAGGAACAGAATACACTACTTCTCCTTTCCTTTATACTAAAATGATGCCAAAATCTCATGAAAAGGGGTGTCATTGACACAATTACCTCAGTTCTAAGTGAAAAGTCCCATTTGACTCTAGCAAACTATCTGAGGCTCTTCAGAGCAAAATCCTAGAAAGTGAGGAGAGAGAGGAGAAAAAGAGCATGATACTAGGTCACAGGACTGCAAGATTCAACCACATCCTCGAGGACTGGGGAACAAAGTCCTCCTCAGTCATCTGCTGAAGTAGAGGAATGCTTGTGAAGTTCACGGGACAGAAACACTAAATGGAAGCTCAAAAATTGAAAAGAGGCATGAATTGTAAAATGTTGAGCTCACAAGATGGTGTTTCACGTTCTTCCTGTAAGTTGCTCCATCTTTGTCGAACCCTTTCTTTCTCACCTCCTTGCAGCAGTTACCAGTGATCACATCCAACACGATAGTGCGCTGCCGCTCCTGTCGCACTTACATCAATCCGTTTGTCACCTTCTTGGACCAACGTAGATGGAAGTGCAACCTCTGTTACCGGGTCAATGATGGTACGAGGCCAGTCGACTGTTGATTCTTCTGTTCCATGTAGTCTTGCAGATGTCATATCTTTCTTTTTCTTTTGTCTTTGTTTGTCTTCTTTTTCAGTACCAGATGAATTTATGTACAATCCAGTGACAAGGTCATACGGTGAACCACACAAGAGACCAGAAGTCCAAAATTCCACCGTGGAGTTCATCGCCTCCTCAGACTACATGGTAAAACACCCCACCTGCATCCCACAGTTAATGTCATTATTTTTACACTAGAGGGCAGTCTTTTGTTATTGCAACAACAACTAATAAAATGAGTGAGTTTAAACAAATTAAAACAAAAACAAAAGAGGGCTTTAATTTCTCAGGTGACACTTTACCATCCTGGTATGAAACATTGAATTCACACATATTTTTATCTTCTCCATCGTGTGTCTGGTTTTTGTGTGCCTAGTTACGACCTCCGCAGCCGGCGGTCTATCTGTTTGTGCTCGACGTGTCTCACAATGCAGTGGAGGCGGGGTACCTAAAGTACTTCTGTGATTCACTTCTGGAGAATCTGGATAAGTAAGAGCAAATTATCAGTCAAGTGTTCGATAAATAATCAGTAATTGTTGATACTATCAGCATCAAAGCGAGTGCCGACTAAAAGCGTTGTGTTTTTCAGGTTGCCTGGAGACGCTCGGACCAGAGTGGGCTTCCTCACCTTTGACAGCACCATCCACTTCTACAACCTCCAGGAAGGTTTGTCCCAGCCACAGATGCTGGTGGTGTCGGACATTGATGGTACGTGCGATCAGGATCAGGACAGACGATGACTCCCTGCACTTAGAGCCACTTATTAACTTATGACGTTGATTATTAAGACATCACCATTAGGTTTTTTATTCCTTGAGACATCTGCACAAAGAAAACTTGTTTTTCCAGATTAATGTTATTCCTTGTTCTTGAATGAGTGAAACGCGTCACACATCAGAGTATTTAATCTGTTTTATATCGTCATTCAGTAATGTGACAGTACTGATTTGCCTCCCCAATGGTATGAAATTGGAAAAAAAAAAAAAAGTTTTATTGTTAATTTGGTGCTGCGTGGCTGTAATTTTATATTTGCCCGAGACAAAAGTGGCACCTGACGGAACATCGCTTTTGTATGTGGAAAACCAAATTGTTTTTTTTGTTGTTTTTTTTTAATGAGTTAATATTAGATTGATTATTGATTAGGGGTGGTTGATATGATGTAAAATTTACATTTCTGTATTTTTAGACAGAATTATGACACAATAACCTGTATAACAGTATTTTCAGTGAAGACAGATTGAGGAAACGTTTCACTGTTCGCTGTTTTTATTTATGTACTGATTTTGTTTTGCTGAAAAAAAAAAGAAATGGGGGCTGAAACTGCGTTCAAAAATGAGGGAAAAAATGCTTTAACACATTTTACATACTTTTGTTTCCCCATGTGCCATTTGAGAATGAGTAAATAAATAAAATCTATATCCTGGAAAGTAAAGTGAATAATGATGTTATAATTAAGTTAAACCACTCAGTTGATGAAGTTATACTAACTAGTCAATTGGTCTTGGAAAAGAGAAGTATGCGTGCTAGGAAAGGGAGACGATGTCAGACTTTCAGATGCTTCTCAGGGAGGAACTTTGCAGCTCTCAGCTCTTTTGTTTTTAATATAATTTCTTTTATATTTTTGCAGATGTCTTCATCCCATCACATGACAGTCTGATGGTCAACCTAAAGGAATGCAACGAGGTACTTTGCTTAAATTTTCAATTAAGTTCTTGCTCTTGTCTCTTCTGCTGCTCTTCTCATCGTCTTCATAACGTTCAATCTAAATCATAAATTGTGTACTGAGAAGTAAAATTAACTAGGTAAAGTTGTGCAGATGTAAAATGTGAAGTTAGTTTAAGGCTCTGCTGTGTAACGTGTCTGGCAGCAGTAAGCTCCTGACTGGTCGATTCGATCTGTCCGTTCTCATCCTCCAGCTGGTGAAGGACCTGCTGACATCGCTCCCAAACATGTTCAGTCAGAGCAGAGAGACCCAAAGCGCCCTCGGTCCTGCCTTACAGGCCGCCTTCAAGCTCATGTCGCCCACCGGGGGCCGTGTCACGGTGTTCCAGACTCAGCTGCCAACGCTGGGCGGTGGGAAGCTTCAGTCACGAGAAGACCCCAACCAGCGCTCAAGCACCAAGGTTCATAACACCACTTTATTTTTACTCTTGACGGTAACGTTTGTGTCCCAGCTTTTACTTCTGTTAGCTCTGGTTTGATGGCCTGAAGCTGTTTTTCACAGCCAACTTTATTTTTACCGTCAGCACTTTTCAGATGGAATTGCACTTCCAATTGTGTAATCTTGTACTGATTTATGAAGCCTAAACCACGCCTCTTGTCCGATGAATTGCAGCCAGACAGCTGCTGTTATGTGGATTTATACACTGACATTTTCAGTGCTGTTATATTTACATCCCTGCCACAGATAACTTTAATTTCCACCCACAACATTACACATTTAAGCTGAGAATCAACACCGTGATGGTCTACGATCAATGATTTTATCTGCCATAGATGGCATTTATTGATTAGCTTTTGTTTTTCTGAACAAAGTGCTAAGAAGTCACAGCTATGGTTTCAAAAAACTATAAATAAACTGAGAGCAGATGTTTTTGTGTAATGTCTCTTGAGCTGTCAGGACGGTTCTGAAGATGATGTATTGCTGCCAGGCAAACGATTTGCATTCAGTCTGCAGGCTTTTTATATTATGGCTACATTTTAATCCTTAAATCTATGAAAGAACAATCATTTACAATATTATGATAAGTTTCTTTGTGTCTTTCAGGGAGTACAGCACCTCGGTCCTGCTACAGATTTCTACAAGAAACTGGCGCTTGACTGCTCAGGACAGCAGATTGGAGTGGATCTTTTCCTGCTCAGCTCCCAGTACGCCGACCTCGCTTCACTGGGTAAAAAGCACCTCACTGACCAGCCCTCTACTAGTCCGCTTCTGTCCTTTCAACACTTTTACTGTACTGCTATACTTGTTTGACTTCTGTGGTGTCAGTTTCTAGCAGTTACAATGAGTTTAAAGGCAGTTTAGAAGATTGTGGACTGTGAAGTTGTAGACTCCAGTCATTCTGTTTCTGTACCTGCTTATACGTGCTCAGGTGTCCAGGTGTCACTGGTCTGTAACAGGGCCTACACAAACATAAATGAGACAAACAGCCATGCATGCTCACGACCTCTCTCTCGCTCAGTTTAAAACCACGAAGCAACCAAACAGGGATGCTTTTTTGACTGCGGGAGCCTTTAGTCCTAAAGACCTGATCTGAGCTCATATCCCCAGTAAATGTTGCTGTAAATGTCGAACAAATTTAAATATTTATAACTTTTTTTTTTTTTGTTCTTTGCACCACATAATTTTCTCCTATGTGAAATGGCTCAGATATAAACTCTTTTTCAACAGCAAAAATGAGTTTAGATAAATATTTTTTATCTAAATATGGTTTTGGAGTGCTGTTATTTATGTCTCTAAACCTTTGAAAACACTTGACCACTGTAGTGTCATTTGACATGACTGAAATGTGTATGTGTGTAATTTTTATGTCTTGGAATCTTTAACTTCTTCTTTAACATTCATTCTTCTTTAACAGGATTTGGTACTTCTAATAGTTAATTGAATGGTAAATCAATGCAGCTCTTCACCTCTTTTTCAGCCTGCATCTCTAAATATTCAGCAGGCAGCGTCTTTTACTACCCATCCTTTCACTACATCCACAACCCAGCGCAGCTGGAAAAATTCCAGCGGGATCTTGAGCGCTACCTCACCAGAAAGATCGGCTTTGAGGCAGTCATGAGGATACGATGCACTAAAGGTAACCGCATGAGATGTCACACCAGCGAATTTAACATGTGCGGACTTCTTTTTTTTTTTTTTTTTAGAAGTTGTTCTTTTTACGCAGATGTCAGATATAAATGTCCTTGTCCTTTTCATCTGCTTCCAGGTTTATCCATCCACACGTTCCACGGTAACTTCTTTGTGCGCTCTACTGACCTTCTGTCCCTGGCTAATGTGAACCCAGACTCTGCCTTTGCTGTGCAGATGTCAATCGAAGACTCTCTGGCAGACTCGTCTTTGGCCTGTTTCCAAGCTGCTCTGCTCTACACATCCAGCAAAGGTAAACACAAGCAGGTTCATCTTCTCTCGTGATTTAACCACTACAAGACTTAAAGCAAAGCTTTCTAATTCAACCCGTTTTGTAACCATCAGCAGAAGACTGCAGCTGGGTTTTTACTAATTTTCCAAAGTTGATTTCTAGTCTCGCTTGTGAACAACAGGTGAATCAAAGCTGATGTTCATATGTTGAAGCAGCATTATTCATCTTTTATTTTTATCTCTTTCTGTAGGAAAGAGACGTATTAGAGTCCATACACTGTGTCTGCCGGTTGTCAGTCAGCTCAGTGACGTTTATGCTGGAGCTGACGTCCAAGCTATCACTTGTCTTCTCGCGAACATGGGTGAGTCTTTAGTGTTGGTGCAATTTTCATGCTTTCACAAATAAATTACTCTAAATCCATCCCTTTTTCCCTGCTACTGTGGGTCCAAAAATGGGGAATGTGCAGGAGTTTAGATTAGCTGCACCTGTGAAGGTGAGAAGGTGAGCTGGGTTCATCGTTTTATCTAGTGGAGGTTTACATACTTGTCTTAGATTTGATATTTGTTCATCATTTTTACTCAAAAAAACCACTTACTTTTACAAATTCTCTGCCAATCTCTAATTTATATTTAAGCTCATTTACTACGCACCCCTATTGTTCAAATTAACATGTGAGTTTTTAAAATAATAGCTTATTTTGCCATTGTTGACGCCATTAAACTATCTGCTTAATCCCTTGTTTTTAAAAAAATATATATTTATTATCTATCACAGCCATTGACCGATCGGTATCATCCAGTCTGTCTGATGCTCGTGATGCGCTGGTGAACGCCGTCGTTGACTTTGTAAGCGCCTACAAGAGCAACGTGTCAAACCTGCAGCAGTCGGGACTTGTCGTTCCTATTGCCATGCGTCTCTTCCCCCTTTACATCCTTGCTCTCCTCAAACAGGTTTGGCTGCTCACCTGACATGAAGACACACTAATATACATGCATGCTTTTAAAGGTTTTAGACTCACAGGTACACTCCAAACTGGTGTGCAGTTTAAAGTCCTTATTGCTTTAAAAAAACAAGCAAAGTCAGCCGTTTTCATCCTTGTGCAGACGTGGTCGGTGACTGTAATCATCCACCCAGGATGTGTTCACATTTAAACACTTACTCACACGCCCTCTTCTGAGAAAAATACCTCTGTACATTAGTCAAGTCTTAATAGTTTACAACATTAACCATTCATGAGTTCAGACGGTGCTTGAAAGGTTACCAGGTGACTTCATTACTTCATTACCATTTTATAATCAACTCTATGATGCAAGCTCAGATTTATCTGCCCTCAAATGTTAAATGTATTAGGAAGTTGTGCATTGTATTTCCAGAAAGCACTGCGGACAGGCACCAGCACGCGGTTGGACGAGCGCGTTTTCGCCATGTGTGAGTTTAAGATGCAGCCGCTGCAGCAGCTGATGCGACTAGTTTATCCCGACTTGTACCGACTGGACAACATTTCTGACCAGGTGGGACACGGAGCAACACTGAGCAAAATTATGTCAATGTCATCTTACTGTAGTTTTATTTGTTTTGTTTTGTTTTTTACCTGTAGGGGGCGCTCCACCTGAATGACACCATCGTTCCTCAGCCTCACCTGCTGCACCTTTCCGCTGAGAAGCTGAGCAGAGATGGAGCTTTCCTCATGGACTGTGGCAATGTACACTTTCAATTATTAATTTATTATTCACTCAGCAGGGATGTAGACCTTTTAAGGGTTTATTTTACATGCAAAGGTAGTTGTAGATGTGTGAAGATGAACAGCTGAATAATGAACAGCTTCGATTCAAAGCTCCTTCATTTTAAAGACGTGCTGTTCTGTTCCTCGAAGGTGTTTTACCTGTGGATCGGCAAATGCTGCAACGAAATGTTCATCCGAGATGTTCTGGGCTGCCCCAACTACACATCGATACCTCCCAACATGGTCAGTGAGATGAACACGAGCACAAACGATGTTCAAGTTTAATCTGTGAGGATGTGGTGGTGGTTCAGGAGGCAGAGCAGACTTCTAACAGTAGTTTTGGCTTCCTCGTTCATGCTTCACACTGTTCTCGGCTAAGATGCTGAGCCCCACCTGCCCCTGACGGCATTTACCGGTCTGTGAATGTGCGTATGATGGAGGAAAACAAGTACATAGGAAAAAGAGATCCGTGTATGTATGATGTAATCTGTGAGGTTCTTTTTCTATCTTTCCAAAACATCTCCATATTGCTGAGTGACTCACGATAAAGGCAGTACAGTTCTGCATAACTACACGCAAATTCTGTTTTAATGTTGCATTGTTGTACAGGTTTTCCAGAAAATGACTAAATTGTACCACACGATGAAGACCTGCTTTCCAGTTCCCTTTTTTTTAAAAAAAACCAAAAAAAAAAAAAACCTCAACTTCTGCAGAAAACTAGATTTGCTGGTGCAGCTTTCCTGCTTTTGTTAGCAGACTGTGCAGAAACCTAGAAAGTGCTGTCATTACCACACTGTGGGCAAAATGACAACACCCAGAATGAACAGCAAATGTCAGCACTTGTTTATGCCGTGCGTTTTTAATTGTTTTATTGGAACAATGGGTTCATGGATCCTGAACCTACCTCAGGCCCACACTCCCAATGTTTACCCCAATGAGTGTTTCTGTTGACCACATTGTGCAGCCGTGATGACACGGTGAATGTACAAAACACAGTGGAGCTGATGTTTTGGTCCTCCTCTTGTCCTCTTTGTGAAACCCAGAATCACATTCCTGAGCTGGAGACTCCTCTGTCCGAGAGGGTGCGAGCGTTCCTCGACTGGCTGCAGGACAACCGAGCGTTCAGCTCCACGGTTCATGTTGTCAAGTAAGCACAGCTGGAATCACATCTGCCTCTCACTAACACCCTGAAACTCACATTTATCTTCTCAAATTGAGGTTGTAGATGATGAAAGAAATCCAGACGAGACGTACAGGGGCTTTAGGGTTTGTAGATTTAAATTGGATGCTTAGTTTTGTCATTGTTGACCACAGATGGCCTTAACAGCTAAATGAGTTTCACTTCTCTCTGCAAAGTACTGTCTAAAGCAAATAGGGAGTTTTGAGCAACCGCATCCCACATTCACCTTTTCAATCAGCTTCAGCCAGTGCTGGACTGGTTCCCAAGTCAATTCTGGTTCTGCTTTAGGACCTTCGAAGGACCTGTTTGATTTTTCGCCACAGCGCCAAGTACTTCTGTCAACGTAAACATCTGTTCCAACAGCGGTTGGACAGAATCATCTGAACCTCCCTCTTGCATATTCTTAATCTGTAAGGAGTAAGAGGAGATGGTTTAGCTCTTCATGGATCCAGGCCTGTCTCGTCTTCTCCACAACTGAGTATCTTAATATAGTCTTTGTGTTTATCAAAGCTGCTGCAGTCAGCAGTCGTGTGTTTGTGAACGCCCTTCGTAACTGCTTTTGTCAGCGTAGGTTGTGACTATAATCCTGCCTCCATTTGCTGACATAATCTTGGATCTAAACCAGAACAAACACTTGTCTGGAAGCAGTTGTTGTGGTCAAGAGCTGCTCATAAGACAACAGCTAACCCATGAGTACTGTCATTAGAGATGATTAAACACCAAGCACCGGCTCTACGGCCAGTGTTTGGTTTGTCTGTTCCTGGCTCTTCTGAAAAGATAATAAAACAACCTGGGAGCATTTTCTAATAAAAGCATATTTCATTCCCAGGTCAATATGCTGCGTTTCTGTTTATAAACTTAATCCAGGTCCGTCCATCAATTTTCAAGCAGCAGCCAAACTAACTGTACTGATACGTGGACAACGTTCTCGATGTTTCGTGCTCATTTGAAACGGAGTCATCGTTAGTTTTGCAGGCGTTTGGTCATAAAACTGTCAGATGATGCCGATGGAGGAAAGTCTCAACGATCGTCAACATTTCCATTTCTCCAGTTTACTCATAGAGAAATCGATACGTACGGGCCAAGTTTTATATAAACCACCTGATAGTATTTTAGATATTTCATTTGAGGACAGAGATGTGTACCTGGGAGAGACAAAATACTGGTAAGGCTGAGGAGCACTATAATGTAATAATCTTCTCTCTCTTTTTATTTTTGTTTCCTTTCCATCTTAACTCTTTGCAAAATGAGTTTGACCTTTGGCCAGAAAAACGAGACAATCTGAACATCTAAACAAACAATGGATGAAATAATAAGTGATATACTGGCTCAGTTTTCATCAGCTCGAGTCATGTGTCCAACCTGTGAGCTGCTGCATGGACACGACGTCCGTCTGCGCTGTGATCAGGTTTCTGAAAACGGCCCGTTTTCACCAGCGCTGGACAGAAACGGAGTGTGGACAGTTTCACGTTGAAGAAACTGGCTTGAGGTTTGACAGAGATCTATTTTAGTTGTAAACAGAGAGCTGCCAGGCCACCGATGGACCGCAGTGGGGTGAAAAAACCCCAACATTCATTACATTCATTACATTTCTTCTTCTCTTGTTTGTAAGCACAACGTTGTTGCACAAACACATTTACACCGTTACTGCTAATGGACTGTGTGGTATTTGAGTTGATGTTTGTGTGCTGAAATAAAATAACAGTAGATCTAGCTAAAGAGGTTTGACTAAAGAATAAAAAGTGGTTTCATCTGTCTCCTCAACAGCTGCCCTTTTGACCTTGATCAATAAAGTTTTATCAGATTCATTTATTCATCTGATTTGTACTTTTTTCTCTTTCCAAGTGAAGGAGATTTTTACGTTAATTATCTCTCTGCAGTTGAACAAATCAAGCAGATATCATCTACAAAGTAGTTTTATTAGAGGTGAATGTTCAGTTAAAGCAAACATACAGAAAACACTTTGAATGCATTTGGTTGAAGTTCTTAAAAAGCCAAAATCAGCCAGGAAAACTGCAGTTGGGGCGTCTGTGCGTTTGAGTGTTAAATTCCTTCTTCAAGTTTCTGTATTTAGCTGGAGCAGATCAATCGTTTTACAAAATTTTGGTTAAAAGACATTTACCCTACATAAACTCTAAGGTATTTTTGGCAGATGATCTCCGATCACATCAGGAAGGAATCTTTAAACGGTTTCGGCAAAACCTGTTTAGTGTTTGTGCATCAACATCTGACTGGAAACCAGCACCAGTCTGCTCGCTGGCGCATCTGCTCTGCCATCGTCTTAATTCACAAATATAGCTGCTGCGTTAAAATGGTCAGGTTAATGGTTTCCTTAAAGTCTTAAATGTAGCTCTTGGGATTAGACGCGCAACAATTAGTCAAAGTTGTCAACAATAGTAGATAAAAATTTTAGCCAACAAATTTAATTTAATTTTCTGACTATTGTTGCCAAAGAAAAGTAAATCAACCGAGTGAGGCCTCGCCTTCCTTCATATCTCTTTTATTTTTGATTAGCCCACCATTTAAACAACCTCATGCAAAATGTAAAAGTTGAGACCTAAATAAGAGATTAAATAACTATTAGTTTCATAATCCGGTTAGTCGACTTGAATACGACTAATCGACAATCAGAATAGTCGTTGGTTGCAGCCCTACTAAAGATATTTTTTAAATTCTAATTAAAATTTCCGTTAACAGTCTGATCCTGGAGAGATCTCGGTAGATGTCCTGGCGGCTGTCTTGAATGTTTTCCATTTGTCACTGTAGACTGATGGAGTGGAGGGTGTGTAATGACTTTGTAACTCCTCCCGCACTGATGGGCAGCAACGCTTTCTTGATAATCACTGTTGATGTCTGCACACTTGCTGATGATCAGTTAATCACGTGTATTTGATTAGCAAAACTTGACCTTCTAACTCTTATGGAAATGGAAAGAGTGCAGATTGTTTCATGTACATTCTTCTGCATTTTAGATTTTTGTTAAGTAACAACATGGTCTAACCTGTCATGTGTTTTAATATTAAATCCTTGCAAGGAACAGATCAATTTTTTTGACATTATGACATTTAAAACCTCAGAATTGAGTGTGTCCGTTTATTTCACTGTTTCGCTGTTTTCTTTCTTCTGCAGAGACGATGCTTCAGCTAAGGCCACCTTGTTCCAGCATCTGGTGGAGGACCAGTCCGAATGTGCTTCGTCCTACCATGAATTCCTGCAGCATGTTCATCAGCAGATGTCCAAGTAGGCTCCCGTCATGCTGAGCAAACGTTTGGTCACCACATTCCTGAAAAAGAGCAAAAAGACTTCATAAAGGCTTCTTAAAGGAACAGCTGGCCAGTGATGGTAAATACCCGTCTTTACTGAGGTGGGTCTTCCCCGTTCTGTCATTCGAAAACTCCACCACGTAAGATCATTGAATAGCAACTTGACCGAGAGGGGAAAGAGGGGTAGTTGTAGGACGGAGAAGTGAAAGAGTAAGTCAAGGATCATGGCATTGTTAGAAACTCGCACCTGCAGCGGCCGCTCGCCGTCTCGAGCGCCGTCGAACTTGTTCAGCCTCGTGTCGTAATCCGTCGTTCCCAAGGACAGAAGAGGAAAAGTCAAGCCAAGAATATGCCACTTCACCGTTTAGTTAAGTTTGTTTTTTGTAAGCCCGACATGTAGCTTGTGCTGTTTTTTGTTGGTTTTTGTTTCCGTTCCCTCGGTTTCCCTCGGTTTCCCTCAGTTTCACTTGTCTCTTGAAAACACTGGAGAACAGGAACAAGGTTTGGGCATGCGCTTGGAAATGCGAAACGCATGCGACGGTTTTGTCTGCTGCTAGTCCGGCGACGGACGACCGGCGTCTGGGGACATGTTTCGGTTGGACATTTCAACTTTTCATGGGCTCGACTTTATCTGCTCCACTGACCGAACTTCTGACAAGAACTCGAACTCCCAACCTTTCATTTTATTTTTTCAGGCGCTGCCTGAAGTCGCTGTCCACTTTGTAACTACTGAAAAGAATCTTTTATGTGCGATAATTTATGAAACCAGCTTATTAAATAAAAACAAAAACAGAACTGTGCTCGTTTTACGAGATGTGGTGTTGTGATTTTTTTTTAATTTTTTTTTTTAATGAATTATTTTGCCACCTCAGCAGATCTCCATCCATAACTATTTGTAGATCTCACATAACTTTAATTTAACAGTCTTGGTAGAATGTGGTGAAGGGGAACTTATAAAGACCAATTAGGAGTACTGAAACTGATTTAAAGCAGTAAAATAATGTATATATCTTTTGATCATGTGCAGGAAAGAAACGTAATTTCACAAACAGCCTTATGAATGTTTTAACAAATCGTTACTTTTAGTTACCTCGTCTGAGGACACTTAAACAGTTTTAAAAATGCAAAAATATTCTCTTATCGGTGACATGAAGGTTCATCTTAGACAGGTTTCCAGGATGTCTGCTGTGAACGGTTCTCCTTAGGTCCCTTCATCTGAGGACTGGATCTGAGGTCTGACTGGGACGGGACAAATGTTCTTTTTTCTGTGGATTTATCTCAGTTCTTGGAGGTCATTGTCCTGCTGCATCATCCACTTATTGCTAACCTGAAGTTAAACATCAAAACAAAAGATTTGTTTGCGCTCACGTTTGCTGTGGACAGAGTGAAGAAATATCAAACTGGGATCTGCTTTAGGTGTTTAATGTTAAATTTTGAGAGAATCCCTTTCAGTTCTATATATGGATCGATTTATCTAAAAATAAAATAAAAATAACTTGCATGTAAAAAAAGGATTGAAAACTACACAGAGATTTTCTCAACTGAAAGTCGGGTTTGAAGCTACGCTGTGCACGAGTTCACGGAACCAGCGGTTACACGCCCACTTTTGGTTAATTTTCTATTAAAAACTTTAAACATTTGATAAAGACAATTGTAAGTGCTAACCAGCTGAACCTCCACTCCCAACCATCGTACTAAGAATCGTTTTTCTGTCTCTAGATTCTAGTTATTAGGAAAGAATTTGCAGTAAACGCAATCAGAAACCCAGTCCTCACATCTGTGCTGCTGGAGAACAGATGTAATCAAACACAGTTGTTTAAACCTGATCTGTGCAATTCCAAACAGCAGGACAGGATTATGTTCCTCATGCAGGGGTTTTAAGTTATTTTGGGACTTGAGTGAACTTCTGCAAAAGAATTCAGTTTGTTTTGTCAAGCTGAGTGGATCCGCTTCAGAAGGAGCTGTGAAATGAGCTCTGAAGATAACGACCTGCAGTTAGGAAGCGGGGAACTTGAACGAGTCTGGTCCACATATGGCCCCGCTGCTGCTCTACCCCTGAAAAACTGCAGCACAGAAATGTCAAATATTTTCTCTGACCGTGCTTTCACTGCCCGCCAGGCAGACGGCAGAAAAATGCCTGCAGTGGTCTGATGTTGTTGAGCAATAATGGAAGAGAGAAAATAAATTCTGTTAAGACAGAGGAAAAAATATGTTTTTTATGTGTTGATGAGGCCACATTCAACTGCAGCAGGGTGTTAAAAAGTCACGTTGAGCATTTAAAACTGCTGGATTTCACGCATTTTGCAGTTCTAAAAGCATTTTTTTCCCTGTGAAGCCATATTATATGGAGAAAAACCAACTATATTTTTTACTTGTCAGCAGCTGGTTTTTGTCACCCGACAAGACAACAAGAGAGGACTGTTCTCGCAGCTAATTTTAAAGTCTAGTTTTGACTGGTCCGGCCTTTCACACCCCCCTCCAGCGGTGGAAACCCCACCTCTAACGGTTTCCTCCTGCACACACTCGCACACGATTTATTCAAGGCCATGAAGTCACCGTTTCCTCACACGTTGACTGTACATCGCTGCTAAAAAATGAAGAGGAGCCACTTTAAGAAGCTGAAATGTGCTCTTGAGGTACATTCACGTCATATTCATCATATTAAGTGTTCAGCTGGGACATTTTGGAGGTTTTAAAAATAACCTTTATTGACAATATTATTGACAATTGCATAATTTCCATTTAATATTTTAACATCCGGGATGCTTGAAATTTGAACTAATATTTAATGGATCCTTCAGTTTATATACTCCAACTAGTCTCATGAAATTAGTTTGTTTTTCGTTTTTTTTCTAGAGAGATATTTTTTTTAATGATTATTTCTTGGCTTTGGTGCCTGGTACATGAGTACATGATGTTAATTTCTCTCTCGTTTTATTTGTAATGCACTTTTCATTAAAATAAATCTATATTTTTACACACACGCACACATACACATATATGTATATGTATGTGTGTGTGTGTGTGTGTGTATATATATATATATATATAAGTGTGTGTGTGTGTGTGTAAGAAATTGATTCGAGTCAACATCTGGAATGATTTCAAGCCATTTAAATAAAATCCAATCAGGGTTTTAAGTGTAAGAGTTTAATAAACATAAAAGTTAAATGAGCAGAAAAAACTTTTTTTTTTTTTTTTTTTTTTCCCACCTACAATTTTCCCTACTTCCTTGGAAGTCATAATGTTGCCGGTTGATGACACAGACTGAACGTGATTTAATTCTGTGAAAAGCCGTCGTCACAGACCATATTCGCCTTCTGAAAGAACCAACATTAATGGTGTAAATGCACCAATAATACACATATTTTGTGCAAAGAGAGAGAGTTGAAGATAAACACCAACCTGCTTTTTCCCCGGTAGTTTTTACAAACGTTCCCGGGAAGCAGCTGGGAACAACGGATGAATCATTGTCATCGTTTATCATAGCGGGATTGACTCGATCCCTTTCCTGTTAACATGCAGCTTTTTTCGTTTTGAAGCCTCAGTTTTGTAAACTAGGGACTTGTTTTAATCAATAATGTTTGGTTGATTGGTTAATAACATTTTATTTGTGGCAGATTCAGAGAGCATATTTTTCCTGCTTCACTTGGAAACTAGGGAACCGACATCGTGAAAACCTCACATAACTATTTTTTTTTTTAAACCGTGTTAACACAACCACTGTCTTCGAACATATTTGATATTTAATAAAGGACTGAAATGTTGATGGGATAAGAGACTCTTGTCTCTTTTAGAGTCTGAATTCAGTCGCTGTAAACTCATAACGAATGTGTTTCAAGCTGAGGATCTGTCTGATGAGGAATTATTTTTGAAATGAACTCGGCTGGACTCCTTTGTTCCTCCTACAGTCGTGACCTGTAAAAAGGCTTGACAGTTGGCCTTCAGAAGGTTGTCATAGTGCTGTGTCAAGCTGAACAAACAAGACTGTTTGTTCATCACAAAGACCTGCTGCAATAAAGAGCTGAAAACATTAATGATGCTTTCACAGACGGCCGCTGTGGAACCAGGCTGCCGTTTGCACTCGTGGAAATGATGATTTCTGAGTTTTCAACCATTAATGATTTAGTCTACAGGAAAAAAGGGGCAGAAGTCCACTTTACAAAGGCAAATAAATAGAGGCTTGTTTGAGTAGCCAACACATCCATGTATGAAATCTACAGAGATCAAAGCAAGCCACATGAGGTTCTTATCTATCCTCAGACTCAAATATTTTTTCCTCAGTGACAACAAAAAGAAAATGTTCTCCTTTTCTTTTGACTTCCAACCACGACTATCTAAGGCATATCCAGTGCAGGAATACCCCTTTGTTTGTTTACACGAGGAACACAGAAACTGCTTTTAGTGTCGGAGTCTGCAGACATATCCCAGTCAGATAACCTCGGAGTCACCGGACCCCAGCTGCCTCCGTGTCCGACTGTCTGGTTTTGATTTCAGTCTCTGAAGAGAGAGAGTGCGAAAACAAAGGTGAGCATACAAAAATGCAACTCCGCAGCTGTTGGTGTCGACTAAACTGTTGTCAGTCGTTGTTAGGATTTTATGTTGGTAAGCTGCAGTGTTTTTGGGAAAGCATTTTCACTAAAGCGCCCCTCACTGTTTAAGTTGGAACGTATGGAACCTTCCTGTTGCATAAGAAATCCCGCCGTATGCCGACTTATGTGACGCTCCTCAAAGCATCCTGCTCCCCCCACACCGTTTGGACCTGCAGACTGACTCAGGAAGTCGTTTCCTGTTGTCAAGCCACGACTTTCCTTTCTAACTATTTAAAACGTCCTCAACACTTCCTCCATAGACGCCTGTGCGATCGTTACAGAGGACCAAACCGAAAAATGTCTCGATAGAAATCTGTCCGTCGCCATCCATGTTTGTATAGGGATTCATTGTGGTGCTTATTTTAGTATAGTTCAGCATCCAAGTGCAAAAAAGGAACGTGTCCACAGACGCTGTTGTAAGCCATCCTGGATATGAAAACAGTCTGGATTTGTTGGATGTGTATTTGAGGTGCAGTTCGAGCCAAAAAGCTGCATTTTTCTGGTTTTAATGAAGGATAAAAGACACAATCTGTTATCCAAATGTGCAGAAAACAGTCCATAAAAAATCTCTCCCAAAGATTCACTAAACCAAAGATAGTTATTCCAACAGTTAGGACATATTTAACTATTGCATGTTTGAAACAACACTCGATTATTATCCAGAGCTGTTTTTTCTGGCATTTCTAAATGATCGCGTGTGAAAAATAGTGGCGTGTGATTCCTGTTGGTTCATTTTCACGTCTATAATGAAAACTGCTTTCTTGTCTGCCATACTCCTCAGATTTAGTTTTTGTGTTTTCTACTGGTTCCTCATCTCAGACGAAGCATCAGTTCATGTGTAGTCAGGCCTGAAGCTTATAGATGTGTTCAGGATGGTATCTGCACTGTTCTCTCAGGTCTTCCTGCCTCATAATAATTCAGAAAATGTGCAAATACCACATTGCAAAACAGCAGAATATTCCTCTGAGCATTTACGGTGCACACGTGTGTTGTACGGTACTTTACTCTGGCTGCAGATTCTGGCTTGATTGATTTTCTCTACAAATCTCCATCTCCAGCAGATGATCTCCTGCTATATGAGGTGAATGTATGAACCGGAGAGGAAGTCTGTCTGGACACAGGTTTCTACACATTTTCCAGACACGTGTGAAAATGGTTCAAGGAAAAATAAACGTATGATAAATGATCAGTTGGCCTCCTCTGAACTCCTCCTTCAGGTTGGGCTGTTTTCCGAGGGATATCGTGTGATCCGAAGCAGACTTTGAAGCTCCTCCAACCTCAAATGTTTTGCTAATCAAATGGTTGAACTAGTCTTCAAACATATTTGATATTTATATAGTGTGCTCAATGAGGTTATTTTTGCATCGACTATCACTGTTTATCTCCAAATCTTGGAGAGATGCAGCCTCAAACCGGGCATGTCCGTCAGATGGATTCATCGTAAGCGCTGAACCAGCCAACAGTCACGTTTTTTCCTCTCCCAGATGGGCCTGAATTAGATTCTTCATTCCCGAGTTTCTTTTCAATGAGGGAGTGGTTGAGTGGGTGGGGGCTCACTTATGTAAGAGCCATGTGCAGAACATGAACTTTGTCCAGCAAATGAACAAGGCATCAGTAATGACCTGCGGCTTGACTGCAATGAAAACAAGTCTCTGAGGACTACAAAGGTTTAAACGATGAAGACGCAGAGGAGACGGCGCAGCTGCTGGGAGGACTGCAGATCTGTTTTCTCACTGGAGACCCTGAGGCTTATTATTAGAAACCCACTGTACATATTTGTGTCTTTATGGATTTACTGTCTTTTTAGGAGGATGAGGATCCTTTTTTAACACTAAAGCCAGTGTTTGTCTTGGATCTCCTTCACTCTGTTCCCTCACAGCAGCTGGGTCGATGCCCAAACAGCTGCCTTATGAAAGGTTGCATGTTAGTTTTTGAGCTCTCCTAAAGTAATCTGTGAGCCAGTCACCTTTATAGACCTATTTAAAAATAAACAAATAAAAAAATACTTGCCTACAAATATTGATCCCGCAAGATAAAATGACACAAAATTGCTGTAACCACTGAAAAAATACTCATTTTGAGCAATACCATTAGCCAATTTTAAAATGTAATAATTATAATAATTTCAGTGATATCCAAATTAAATTCAAAAATTGGCATCAGTCTGCTTTTAAAAGGTGTTTAGGCAAAGCTGCACAGTAAAAAGCAATTTTGTAAATATATAAAAATGTTTAAAACAAGGATACAAAGTGCTTTACAAATGAGAACTTTTAACTTTTCAAAACTAATCTTTCAAAACTGAAATTAAACACAAAAGCGTGTATTGGAGCTCTTTCTTACAGCACATCCATCCATCAATCCATAATCAATAATTGTTTTGAAAATTCCACTTTATTTTTTTTGTAAATGTGTTTCTTAGTATTTTCTCAGGGGTCTGCTGGAGTTGATCCCATCCCGTCGTCTTTTAGGTGATGCAGGGTGTGTCCTGGGCAGGTCGCCAGTCAGTCCTCTTTACCAACAACCTCTTTAACCAAAAATAATGAGTTTGAATTTTGAATCTGTGATTCTGCTCATTTCTTTTGGTTTAAGCAACTTTTGCACACTTTCATTTAATGACCTGTGCAAACCACAAACAAAAATACTGCCCTTCTTTATATTATCTACAAACTAAACAGAGCAGAAAATCACACTTACAGGCCCCCAGAGTGAACTTTGGAACAGATGGGATCTTTTTCTCTTCTTTTCTTATCTTTGAAAACAACTGAATGACCACCAGCAGCCAATCAGATGTGAACTAATTACACACAGGGACACTCCAGTAGAACTGAAGGCGTTAGTCCACCATAAACTCACAGCTACTTACCTGCTCTCTATCGATAGGCCGTGATATGAGGTGTGGAAAGGCCGGGACTGGCTCCGAGGTGGGACCCCGGTAACCCATGTCTGGGTCAGATCTAGACCCTAGATAAGCTGGTAGTTTGTCTAAATATCATTGAAATTGAACACGGTTTTCTGCTGCAACTTACAACCACTGTATTACAGAAAAGGTTTAGCGCCCAACAAGGTTTCCTTTATGAAGAAATATTGGATCCCTGCAGATGTGAAGACCCCAGATGCACCATGGCCTAAATGGTTTTAAATATCTGTCATTTCCAAGCTGTTGCTGAAGAAATTCAAGTGAGTTTTTTTTTTTATGTACATGGTAAATGTGCTGAATCACATCATCTACTGGTCACAAATTTCCCTTTTTTGTGGCTTAGCAGGTGATGATTCCCATCTGCAGTATTTGCGGTATGTCATGAAAATAAGCAAAACAATAAAATATAGTTTTGCAACAGATTCACAAACTCCTGGGAGACTTGACTGGATGAAAAAAAACGGCATCAAACTGAATATATATTCTTGGTTTTATTTCTTTTCGTTTGTTAGGTGACGTTCCAACAATAAACAAATCATCACTGCAGTCCTGCTGAAAAGAAACTTGCTTTTACTGTAATTTCTTTTAGGTAAATGTAAACAATAACTCACCAAACACCCTAAACCTAAAGTAAAGCTATTTTTCGGAATAAACCAGAAGTCTTGATGTTGATTTTGTTTGTACTTGCTTTGTTTTGTAATGTGCATGGATGTGTGCAGCAGGCTTTGCAGCTGCATAAATCAAGCGTTTCAGTGACGGTACCACATAATTATGGGTTTTATCAAAATCCAAAGATAGCATCACAAGAAACTGAACATGGATGTGTGTTGAGGACATGGAGGAATAATGACGGCCACATTTACCGTTTAGATGATGTAATATTCATCGAGCTCAGAGTGGATGTTTCAGCTCTGATCTGTCATTCTGATCAAAATGATCAGAGTTGTACTCCCTCGCTACAGTAAAACGGTGTAAACAAAAACCGTTTCACTGACATCAGAGGATCTGTGTGTCTGGAGGTGCTTTCCTCCAATTAGTCAACATTTTCACTAATAATGAAGAGGCATTGACAGTATAGATTTAGCTGGAGGTGAATTTGTACAACTGGGAATTGATCCTTTATCAGGCTTGATCAGTTTCTTTATATCTATTCCTTTAGTTCAACATTAGGGCTTAAATAAAATTGCTATGCATAATTTGGATAAGAATCACATAATTGCATAATATTCAAATTTCTGTTTATTTTGTAATTTATCCCATGTAAATGTCACTATTTAGCAGCCTGGTAATGTAGTTGATTGATCAATACACCAAGGGGAGTCTGAATGTAGCTGGAGCGGTCCTGACACCTTTTAATGTGGGACTGATGAACCCCAGAGAGCAGACACGTCAGCACGTAATCTGAAAAATGAAGTCTTTTAAGGGTCTGTGCACGTGCACTGGCACGTGATAGATGGGCAAGTTGACCAACGGTCATGAGCTTGATTAACACTGGGTCATGTCATGTGTTGCCAGATTTGTCTCAGATGTCATAAACTCCCTTTGACATTGGTTATGACAGGCATTTCTAAGTTAAAATAGTGATAATGATAATTCAAACATCAGGTGACGAACTGAGAAGTGCATCGGCTGGAGTGATGGACCTCTCCAGAGATCACACGAGCGCCTGGTGTCTTGTGGCGACAGTCTGACAACAACAGCTGAGCCGGTTATGTCACGCGCGGCGCCGGCAGGTATCGTAGTTGAGCTGTCTGGACAGAAACTCACAGCAGCTCCATATCCGGGCTTCAGAGGCACGCGGCGACAACACCACGCGCTGTCAACAAAGGCTGAACTTCTACCAATCAGATGATCTCTTTCAGTGAAAATCACAAGACCGTATTCCCAATTTTCCCTTTTTACTTTTTGGTGGAAGTACATCCATTTGTTTTTTTCTGCATAATATCCTATTTCAGATGTCTTTTTGTCAGAAATGACATCTGCGTTAGTACAAACTTCCCATTCCTTCACTAAACTTTGTAACATGATAACGGATGAGAAAGCGATAGCTACTCAGAACTCCACGTGTCAACCTGGAGGTCAGCCTGCTGCCCTTTGGTTAACATAATCTTAGACAATGAGCTAAAATAACTACCTGTGACTGAAATAAGGTGGGGGAGGTCCCGGCAGCTTCAGAGCCTGATGGCTCCGCCCATTTGAACTGGGGTTGATCAGTTCTTCTTATACAGTCTGTGACCAAAATCTGAATTCTTTAAGGGCTCATTTCTATTAATAATCAATATACTGCAGTTATAATAAAACTGACTCATACAAAGTCACTTAGCTGCGTTGTGCGCCGCCTCCTCCTGTGTTTGAGGGAGGGCTCTGATGGTGACGCGCCTCTGTTGACAGTTGTAAAGCCTGCACACATCCTCCACAGTCACACACGCTCACGCTCTCTCGCACACGCTCACGGCCTCCGCTCACACACTCCCGCCGAGCTGTCAACGAGTCTCCGCCGCTGCCGCCGCTCAATCTCTGCGTCCAGCTGCGCGCACATCAGGACCCGCAACCGGGGCCGAAGCTGGAAAGACTGCAACCCGAGGGACTGACCCGAGAAAAGAGGGCTGAAATCACGGGGATATGGCTTCTAAAACGACAGAGGGTCTCAAACTGTCGGAGGATCAGATCAAAGTGCTGGAGGACAATTTCAACAAAGTCACCAAACATCCGGACGGGACGACGCTCATGCTGATCGCTGCGGAGTGCGGACTGTCGGAGGAGCAGACGCAGGTGACTTTCCCCGTTATATTTAAAAAAATATTAAAACTTATGATAATAAGGAGTGAAACCTTTTCCAGGCTTTTTTATGCGCTATATTTTATCGGCAGTGTCCTCTAGGTCTGATCTAAACTTAAAAAAGAACAGTCAGCCAAAAGGATATTTAAATTGTGTTTAGCGTTAATATTGTTGTTTTAGCATGTTAGAAAATTAAATATTTACCACGATCCCCCCTCTGATAATAACTTAGACCCAGGTCACCTTGTGTTGTATATAAAGAAGTTCAGTTTTTCTCTGGTATGAAGTAAAGCAGCGTATGATGTAGTAACCTGAAGTATTTGGAAAAAAAAAGGTCTGTGTGTAGTCTTTCTGGAGTGAAAGTTAAAAAACAAACACACCAGACGAAGACTGTAAATGGGACTAGGTGATGCAGCTTCATGTAAGTGTGTTGTCAGAGTTGCTGTCAGATGACTTCCCAGAAAACAACCTCATACTACAGAGTCATTCATCTGCGTGCTTTCCTGCAAAGACAAGACTTCATCTGTGTAGCGCTGAACTGGGAGCAGCTCCGCTGAAAGAGAAGGTTTGTTGAGGACCTTCTGGCGTCATTCTGCGGGATCCTGCACAATATTCCTGTTTGCGTCGCAATGGGATGAAACACAAGAGCCGGTACAGGCATCATCAGCGGATCACCTGGTTTACTGAACCCACAAACGTGGTTTCATTTGTGCGGGGACGGAGGGAGGGTGAGAAATGGAGTGACTCTAAATAGGAGCTGTCAGTCACACAGGAAGGGCGTGTGACTGCGACGCAGGTTTCAGATGACTTTGTGTTGAGTTTCTGTTGTGAGATCATTCCTTCAGTAGTATGGATTACAGTCTTCCCATTATCATTTGCATTTGATAAGCTGGATGTAAAACTAATATGAGTCTTTCTCTGATTTCAGCTGCACAAATGTAAAACATTTGTGGTATTTTCGAGCTATGTTATAGCTCACTGACTATTTATTTTATGTTTGTCAAGAAACAAAGTGTTTGAAATTATCCCCCCAGATGCGTTTTATACTAATCTAAATGTAATAGTGATGGGGAATGTTAAACCTTACCCAACCACCCATCAAAGTGTTAAGCACACAGAAAAATGTATAGACTTTTAGCAATTTGTTAGACATTTAATAAAATAGACAACGATACACATTTAATAACTGCAAACTTCACTTTATTATTGAGGTATTTGGTCTTTATCACCAATTTCCCCCGTGCATAAACACTCCCGCCACCCCTCTATCTGAGGAATTCCTTTGGACTACTGTAAAGTCCAAACATCTGTCACATCAGGAACCAGATGTGAAGTTTCAGAGGTCAGATAACAGCACTGAAATGAAGCAGGCCCCTCCGGCAGATGAATCCTCACAAACACTCTCTGAAACTGTTGGAGTCCTGATTTCAGAAGCAAAAAATGGCCCAAAAGGTTCCTGTTCAGTAGCTGGTGATTTGTTTAGCTGTATTTCGTGGGATGTAAAGTTTTACATGTAAATAAAGTCATTTGACTTGACGCTACGCCAGATTAGTTTCAAAGGCAAATGTTTGCATGTGCTCGTGCTGGTGAGGTTGACAGATGGCAGGTGATGGCGTGGAGAAACTGCGTGTTTGAGCAAACAGTCCCTCGTTTATGTCAGACTCAAGCCTCCTGCTGTTTTCCTGCTTCGAACCTACAAACCAGTTCCTCTGCAATTCTCTGAGCACGTTCATTTCGGTATGTTGTGCAATCCCAAGTTTCTATTTACACCTGTCCAGGTTTGGATGCAGTGTGACATAATGAACAGTCACTGTGGTCAGTGTAGGACTTCGTTACTGACTTTTAAAAAGGAAGTTTGGGCACCTTTTCCCATTCATTTGAATGAGAACCTTTGACTGGTAGTGTTTAGATAAAACCACCCGATGCTCTAAAGCTTTTATGAATATAACATCTCTTGTCTGTGTTGGAGTAATATGGTACGGAATTTGAAATAAATACGTGAGGTTGAATGGGACTAAAAAGTCTAGACTGGTTTAAATACCATTTTATAGGCACCACATCTTTATTAGAAGATTACCAAGAACATTTGAAACTTTGGTTGAAAAAACAAACAAACAAATATCTAAAACTATCCACTGGATAGTTATTCAATCCAATATCCAAATCCAACTATCCAATATCAAAACTGAAAACAGATGTTCTCCTTACCAGCAAACATCTGCATATCCAAATATTTGGGTCCGGCTGCAGAAAAGTCTGATGTTTTCAAGGACTGTTCATCAGTGGTACTGATTTTAAAGTCGTTACTCAAGGCTTGATGGGACTGAAAAGTCTAGAGCGGGCCTCAGTACTGTTTTAAATAGACGCTGGAATTTCGGTCGACAATTATAAGGAATATTTGAAGCTTTGGTTGTAACTGTGAAAAAAAAAAAAAAGAGTATTGAAATGTAAAAACTGAAAACCAGATTTCCACCTAAAAGGACAAATATCCAGATACCTGAATGTTTGGGTGTAGCCCAAGATCTCAACAGGGGTTAAGGATATAACATGCCAGTGTTGCCAGCGTTGGACTTGCATGGTTAAAATGAAAAAAATAAATAGAAGTTGTGAGCGGCTCAATGACATAAAGTCCGAAGCTGAAAGCAGATTTATGGGCTCTGGAGCTTCGGATCACGGTGACTATTATCGGCTTTGATTAACAGGAAAAGGAGACTGTTTGGATATCAAACTGAAACCCAGGTGAAACCCACCTTACCAACAAACATCTGGATATCCAACCTTAAAAAAAGTCATCTGATGTTTTAAATGGTTCTCCGTCTGTTGTCAGTGTAGGACTTGCATGGTGCTAAATAAAAGCAGTTACTGTAGTTGAGGCCAGATGGACTAAAGAGAGTAGCGCTGGTCTGAACACCATGTTGATGGACTCCAGAGCTCCAGTTGAGACAGGAAAAAAGACCATCTGGATACCAACATTTAAAAGTGCATGTCCATCTAACAGACAAGTATTCATGTATCTGACCAGTTGGTGTTTTCAAGGATGCAAAGTTCTGCCTGTTTCTCAGCAGTCTTGTTTTGGTCCCTTTTACTTTATCGTATGAAAATACCAAAGGTCCAGAACCTAGGATAGGAGTTCTAGGATCTAGAACGTTTAAATGCAGCCTAAAATGTGCAGCAATGAAAAAAAGAAAAGTACTCTTTATTTATGTGTTTGCAGGGAGCTTAACTATATTTTAACTTCAAACGAAACTGAGTGATTTATGTTTCATTCAAACCGCAGCAGCGAGTGCTTTTATAAGGACATGTCAGTTATTTGAAATGCAAATATCAAATTTAAACAAAAATACTGAACTTTAATTTGTTCAACTTCAAACTACTATTATTGCCAAGTTTTCAGCGCCATGATGTCACTAATATTACATCATCGTAGTCTGCGTTTCCACTGTACAAAGGTGGGAGTAACTGGGCTGACAGGGAAGCCCAGTTCAGGCAGGGTGAGGTCAAGGCCTGGCCGCTCATCAACGGACCCAACTTAACTCCTTTCTTTTTACTCCTTTTGAGTGTTTTTGTGTTTTTTAACAAAGCGCCTATTGGAGAAGGTTTAACCAAAGGAGCCTAACCCGCCTACCACTCCCTGTTTCACATTAATAACATTAAAAACATGCTCTGACTTTTGTGCTGCATGTTTGAGTTCCTGCCACACACTTTTTTTCTTTTTTGTCATGCTGCAGCATCAAAGTCATGTTACAATGACATCCTTACGTAATCCAGTGTGATTCAACAGGAAAAAATGTCACAAGGGAGATTGCGTGGGGAAGCAGGAATATAATTCAAATCACATTGTTTGCAGATAGCTTCCGTGTAACGCTATTTTTGAGTCATTCAAAGTTCTTTTGTAGTTGTAAAGTGCAGTGCAAAAGCCTTCAACTGGACCTATAGATGAGAGAAAAATCAGAGTGCAGCGTGAAGAGCTACAGAGAGAGAGATGCTGGTTCCTGAACTGATTTAAGTGCAATCCCAGACGGCTGCAGACAAGAATCTTTGTGTGTTTTCATTGCAAAATGTGGAAACCATCATTCCTGCCTGGCCTGGCATGCGGCTGGTGGGCTGAATCCCTCCCTCTCCCACTTCACTTGACGTTATCAAGGCTGCGTCAGTGTTGTTGTGAATCCCTTGACAATGTGAACCACGAAACAGCCTTTCAGCCAGTCGGTGTGTGCCGAGTCTCTTAGGCTTCCTCTGGTTAGGGTTCAGATGTTGGCCGAGTCGTGAGAGTGCACAGAGCTCACCGAGCGAACTGGTTTCAGAGATGCTGGCCAGTTGACGCCTGGATTCGCTGAAATGGAAACATTCGTTTTGTGGCTTCCATGAAGAAAGTTTGGCTCAAAGTCAACTCTCTATGCACCCAATCACATGTATTTCCGCCATAAAATGTGAATGTGGCGGGAATGTTGCTTCCCCTTAATCACAAACCACTTTTAAACAGATGTTGGGGTATGAAGAAGAAGTGGAGATCCTGTCGTTATTCCACCTCCACTCTGCAGTTATGCATTCACAGCAACGTTACCTCTGCAGTGTTTCACACTTTGACCGTCTCTTTCCTCGAGATGGTGGTTCACAGCGAGCAACAAGTCCTTGATGTCTGCTCGCTGGCTGCTGGAGTTTGTGGCGTTTCTGCAACTGCAGGAGGGAGACGCCAGGTCAACACATGGTGGCTCCTCCAGGTTGCTAAGCAACGGGCTTTCAGTGAGCGGCTAGTGCCCAAAGTTGTTTTAATAAGACGTCCAAAACGACCAGTGGAGCTGGCGGCATCAATAGGTTGCTTGTGACTTAGACTTCATGCCTTTTGTGACCAGGACGTCTAACAGCAGCGTCTCTGTCCGTCCCACTGATGTTCTGATTGATCCTCTGTGCTGAATTTGCAGCCATTGTCACGCTCTTGTTGCACCTTCCCGAATTGTCAATTTAACATGGAGATGTTGCGCCTCTGTTAGTGCTTCTCAGAAGTGTAATGAGATGGTATGTCGTTGCACCATCATGGGTTTCACACCACACACTGCAGCAGCAGAACGAACTGGCGGTGCCACAGAGACGCACCACTTACACTTCTCTTGATACTGAGTTTCTGTCCCAGCAGCTATAACCAACCACAGAGAGTAAAAAAAGCAGTTAAATATTGCAGAAGCTCCAGACTGTGAGCCCTTCTAGCTTTGTTTTTGACCTCTTAGCATTTGTCAGCCTCATAACAGTGAGCATGCTCAGTAGGGTGACGCTCTCTATAACGTTTCCGGTGACAGTTGTTGATTTCTAATGATTTGGTTGATGCTTTTCGGTCCACATTGCTGCTCTAATAATAAACAGCTTCCACAACAAAGACACGCTTTGTGATGACATCATAATGCATTTACTGAGCGGATTAAGGTTCTCCTCTCTGAATGTCTCAGTCCAGTTGTTAAAGTTTTTGTCTACATTTAAACACAGCCAGAAACTTGCAGATAAAAGCTGAGTGTAGAGAAGCCTGGATTTATGTCATGGCGCTACAATAAGTGCATATGTGTAAATTCTCAGGAGTATTCATGACATAACTTTATGTCTCTGAGAAGTGCGTCAGCGCTCTCGTGTTTCAGTCTCTCCAGCCCCACGCTGCTGAACAAAGCCTGCCACCTGCTTTTAACAGCTCCTTTGGGTGTGCTTGTCTTTATTTATTTCTTTTCATTCCATCTCCTACAGAAATGGTTCCAGCAACGCAATGCAAAGTGGAGGCAGGCGGAGGGTCTTCCAGCCGAACTTGGATCAGTGTTAGACTGAGATGTCCACATCACCTCCCTAACGCACGAAGCTCTTTGCTGACGTTATTCCTCCTGGATGGACTGACCTACCCTCCCATTCCCCATTCCCGGTCTACCTGTACTTTCCTCAATTTTGCATCTATGAAGCTATTTTCTCTTGCAGAATGTGAAGATGTTTGTGTTTTTGCCAATGTAATTGCGTGTTTACAGAAATAAACATATTATTGTCAGTAAATGGTGTCTTGCATGTGGAGACGTCGTCATGTGGACTGTGGAGGCCCGGAATCGAACCACTGACCCTCTGTAATGTTTCCACCAACAAAACAGTTCAACTTTCCAGCAGAAAGTGAGTTTGAGTTTGTGTTTCAGCTACTATACATGTGGGAGTCGAATTCACACAGGAAGCAGAGTAGACAATAGAGGGCTGCGTTTAAGATATGGCGGCGGTGGGGGGAGTTTTGCTTTTGTTTTCATTGCTTTGTTTACATGCAGACCTGTCAGCGGGGAGCGGAGCTGCACTCCTGGCTGTTCACATGACTATAAAAGAAGTACGGAAGTGCTTACATGTACAGTAGACGCTGCTGAAATCAGAAATCTAAGAAGTCCTGGGGATGAACCTGGAACATTTCCAGCGGTGCAGCGAGCGGTGGAGGGGAAACTGAATTGTGTGGCATTAAGAGCTAAACTAAAGGCAGGTGATGTCATTTCATTGTTCACGCTTTCCCTCTGTGACTGATCACTGTTCAAGAAGATGTGATCTCACCAGAAACGTGGAGCTTAACGCTTTAAAAGGGGTTCACAATAAAGGCTGAGGTGTTTGTTACTGTCGACACATCCCAGACAAACACCAAAGACGTCAGTTTTATTTGTGGATGCAAAGCCTGACATGTACCGTAGAGGTCCGTTTTATTAAAAAAAAAATCAGATCTGTAGCTGCTGACAGTTGTATTATTTTGTTTGTTTTAAAATGAACATACACGCTTTTTTGCATCCTTCTATATTTTCAGCCTTTTGGAAACGTTTGACATCCCCTGTATGAAGAAGTGATCCTGGAGCCGAGGCCTGTTTATTGGGATTTGTTTCATTGCTTTGTTTACATGTAAATGCAAACGCATGTCTAACTACCTAATCTGACTCTTTAGATGGACTTGCATATAAATGTATCAAACTTCAATTAGAAACTATCAAAATAAAACTTAAACCAAGGCCATGTTAATGTTGTGGTGATTAGTGCATGTGTGCTGCATGCATCACAGTTGCATGCAACAGTCAACCACCGATATATATATATATATATATATCAATTGTTATGTCTTCATAACTTTTACAAAGTTAAAAGATTGTGCACATAGAAGCTGCACAAGGCAGCAGCAACAGAAACAAGCAGCTGTGACACAGTAGTTATAAAATGCACGCGCAGGTCACACCAGGCTGTCGATCTGAAGATGATCTCAGGGTGGGATCACCAAGACAAACAGTGGCGCTTCCCTTCCTGGAGCAGCTAAACGTCTTTTAAAGAAGAAACTGTGAGGACAACTGAACCTGAGGGATTTAGAGTTTTGAAGTCAGCAAAGTTGTTAAAATAACAAAGTGAGCAAGAGGAGACCCAGATCCTCAGTTTAGAGGGCATAAAAGAGATCTTGACCTTCCTCTGAGGAGACTGAAGAAGGTAGGAGAGAAGAGGAGAGCATGATGTTTCCTGCCAAGTAGCCTAGAGTGAAAACGCTCCGGTCGTGGGAAACTGTCAGACTCCACAGAAACCAACACCGGCCCAGCAGGTAGTTCACGTGCTCATAAAAACACTGTTGCATTCACGAAGTATGAACTCATTAGCACCGACGTTGACGTGTTTTGTCCGTTTTCCTTGTCCCTCTGACTTTAAAACTAACGGTCGAAGCTCCACAGAAGCCACTCGCTCTGCAGGATAAACAGAACACACTCAGCACTGGCGTGTGTGTTTCCTGAGCCCAGTGGGCGTTTTCCTCTGCTCGGCCATGTGTGGAAAAAAAAGTCACACCCACCACAGAAAAACAAGCACATGTTTTGTATTCCTTGCTGAAGACATACATATCTCAGAGCCAGCCACTCCTCCACGCACTCATAAATCCATTTCATGTTCCAGTTTGAATTATTTCACTTTGTAAACTGGTTTCAAGCACTTGTTTTTTCTCTGTCATCGATACACACTAACGGATTTAACTCTTGTAGGTTAACCTTTTCTCTCAATTTTTGACAGCAAAGTTGAGGAAACCCCACAGTTTTTATTCATTTCTGTAATAATAATAACAAAGAACCTATTTTACATCTACTAACACTAACCGGCTGGAAACAGTTTCTCTTAACTCTTTAAGATCAGTTGAAACTGTGTTCGGTAAGTTTACCTCACACATGCTGACTTCTGTCAGCAAGTGTGAGGTTGTCGCGTCTTTCCCTTCTTCCCTTTCTGTTCTTTTGATTCATTTTCTTATTACTTTGTCACCGATGTTTTTGTTTTGTTTTAGTTTTTTCTCTGTATTTCTTATTGGCTGCAGCGTTTTTCATTCATTAAAACCTGTTGCTTTGCATAACTCCGCCTCCAGTCTCCCACAGTTGGGTCCTATGTTTCCTGACCTGGGACACGATGGTCTGAGTCTCAGGCCATGGGTCCTCCAACAGGACCACAACCCAAAACACGTTCCTAAAAACAGCCAAGAATGCCTAAGAACAAGAAACTGGACTATTCTGAAGTGACCGTCGAGTCCTGATCTGAATCCTGTGGAACAAATGTTGTGCAACAAAATCTTAAATTGAGGGTCTCATCATTTTTTTGTTTGTTTCCTAATAACTTTGTTGAATCAAAACTTAAACAATATCTTATTCTTATTAGTCAATGTTCAGTAACTTATTTATATGTTCAGTTTCCAGTCATTTCACCGGTATTTCGTTCCCCTTTTCTTTAAAGGAAGGCTACCAACGAGTTTGTCCACATTCAAGACACAGAAACCAAGCAGAAACAAATCTGAATTGAAGCCACATTTTGCGCTGGATTGTGTTTGTTCAATGATGAAGTAGTTGACGACCCCCTGAAGACGTGAACTTGTTTGTCGACGAGGTGAAGGTTCGGAGGTTGTGGAGCCGTGACAGTGGGACAGACGTTCCCGCTCTGATCTTACATGGCAGTGTAACTGCTGCAGCTTGTCTTCGAGTCACTTCAGCATGGGGACAGTGTGACGAGATGCAAGTGTGTGCAGAATCTGAATGGAGTCTGGTTTTGTGGGTTGCTAAGAGGACTCTGGAGAGCTGCGAGGAATCTGCCCGGCTCTGTCTGCATCACCGTCTGCAGCCTGACTTTTTATTTCACTCATCTGATTGTTTTCACGAGGATAAATTCACTGAGGTCCCCGAATTCATGCAGAGTCACCTTGTGCAAGTTACTTTCTACTCCTGGAGATTTAAAAAAGAATTTCTGCAACATTTGTTGTTGAAAAATATTTGACTGTCAGATGAGAAAAAGGCAACTTTTTCAGGAAAGGTTGTTCCTTGTGAATTTATAAAAAGCTGCAGCAGAAGAACAGGTTTAACAGAAGCATCACCAACATCTGCAGAAGGTGTCTCAACTTGGCAATTTTACAAGGGCGTACTTAATTTTTTTTGGGGCCTTGTGCTCGAGGTGATGTGATCCAAGGTATCCAGTCAGAAAATCTATTTCACGCGTGATCTGTTCTGTCCATTTTTGGGGTAAATGTGTTGCTGATTAGGTAAGTGTGTAGTTCTCAGGAAACCTTGAAATAATCAAAGATATTTGGGTGTTCAGATTAAGGCGCTTAATGACCTTAAGAATCCAGTTTGAACTTGTCTTCTGCAAAGTCTAAGAAAGAACAAAAGATGCGGTTGGAGCAGTGTCTCTGTACAAAGGTTATATGATTACATGGTAACTGTGTTTGTCATAAAAATCAGTTAACTATAAACTTGTAATAACATAATCAACCAAAAGGAAAAACTCTAATCTACAGTTTTGAGCTTCAACCAGTCGATGACAGCAACTATCACAATGAATTAGTCTTACATGGTTTTTTTAGGGTTAGGGTTATTTTTTTATGTATTTGTGTAAATTGTGAGTGAAGACTCACTCAGTTTTTTAAACTGCATGTGTTTGATGCTGGACAAGTGACAAACCGTCTGTTTCCACCAAGCAATATGATAAAATCTGTTACAGAGCATGTATGCAATTATTGTGTTTTTCTATAATCAAAAGTTGTGAACCGTACCAAAATAAGTGTATGAACTGTGCCGTACATACGCGGTAAAATCATCTGTAGGTTAGTTCTTTATGCTGCTGTGGAGAAAGCCAGTTCAGCCAGTTCCACTTGTTTATCCGGCTTAACTTAAGTGTTTCTACATAACAATGTTGTAATTGATAGAACCGAGAGATCGTTGTTTGCACGTCTAATTTGTATGCTTGTTTGCTATTATTCTATCTTCATGTGCACGTTATTTATGTTTTATGGGTTCCTATGGTTTATGGGATCAAGCTGCACAAGACAAGGAAAACAGATGCAAATCCAACCATGCACATGCTAAAAGAGCTTGCTGGCTCCATGTGCAGATGAAACAGTGGCTCTGGGTGATATATCTGTTTACATTGACTGGTTATGGTCATATTTAATCAAAAATCAGTTAATGCATTGAAGAAACCTCAGCTTTTACTTTTAAGTCCTAAAGTCCAGCCCTATTGGACATGTGTCTCCTGCTGGAATATAATCATTTATTGTCATTCTATTCAGCTCATTTAAAGCACCTTTACATGTCATTCTGTTTACTTGTATTGACCACAATGCATTGTGCTTTAAAAAGAATGGCGATGGCCTGTAAAAACATGTGAAGGTAAGAAACCCTCCGTTCGTTGTTACGAGAGCTAATACAAAGAGAAATAAAAAAGCCAGGATATCTGTTGGCTTCTGCAACGTGCTTACACACATACCCTGCACTGCCGAGATTTATAGAGGTTATGATTAGAGCACAGCTGCCTCACGATTTAGCTCTACCTCAAGGTCAAACTGTGAGGAAGTTACCAAGAGGGGAGTCAGAGGAGGAATAAGGGAGGCAGATTAGATGAGTTTTCTCTCGTCCCCACAGATTGGATGAAGGAGAGAGAGACAGCCAGGAGGCTGGGACCAGCCCGTGCTCCCACGAAGGGAGGGCAGAGTCTAAACCACGGCCATCCCATCTTCTGAACCAATTATTGTATGTTATGCATATGTGTATCATGCTGTAAAACCTTTGTGAACTGATCATTTTTTCATCCACCTGTGGGAGGCTCACCCAATCAGAACTGGTCCTTGTAGGTCTACAAGTTTGGTTTGAGGCTACAAATAAAGTTCTTTGTGCGCTTTAAAGCTTCATGTTTTAGACCAAAGTATTTTGTCTCTTCCCGAACTAAACAAACACACGCTGACACTCCTGAACTGCTCAGCGCAGGATTCATTCACACAGCGAACAAGACAAAGAAAACACACCAGGTCTCAGCGGAGGTGCGAAGACAGATCAGCAGCGTTTTGGACCTCTTGTGGGTCTAAACAATTCAAAAGCTCTTTAAATTTCCCCCTCGCTGTGTAAGCTGTGATTTTCTCTATGACGGTACAGACTTTTGCTGTAAATATATAATTATCCTTGTATGTTCTTGCAGGCCAGAAAACGATGAGGTGGTGGGCCGGATTCTTGAGTTTGACTAAAGCGACTCTGAACAACTGTTAAAGATCTGCCTCTTTCTGACACCGTTGGAGCCTTTCCTCCTAAAAAAAAGGAAAAAAATACAAATGTTCACTGTAGTATTTATCCAGTTCTGAACCATTTAGTCAAATGAATAAACCCAAGTAAAAACCACATGGATGTTCTGGCTTAACACAATCTCATACGCCACAAATGGTGGTTAACTGAGAAAAAACAGACTTTTTCAGAGTGAAGTCCAGCAGATTCATTAGTCTAACTGCAGCGGCATCGTGCAGAGCTGCTACTGCCAATTTCTCCCCGTACAGGGAATATTTAGTAAAAGCCTTTTGTTTGGAGAAAGTTCCTGTTACTCCACCCTGACATGGTTGTCTGCAGTTTTCCTCTGCAAAAAACAAAAAAACAAACAAAAAAAAAGCCTAAACCGGGGAGCTGTGCTATTAAAACTATGCTTTTTCAACTCTTCCTAATAACTGCAATGCAAAACATTTCTTTGAATCAGCTGTAAATGGAAAAGTCTATAGTCTATATCTCAAATAGCATTCCAAATGTGGTAAACAGACACTTAGTTATGGCAACTTTATCTGGTAAATTACGTTTGTGCTCAGATAAAGTCTTGGTTTGCTTGTGTTTAACCGGAGCGGACGGGGCTTTCATTCTTGTGTAATTCACTTTCAAGTCGTGTCTGAATGCAACAATGACTGTGTTCAGTGTCGGTGGTTTTTACAAGGCACTCCCGAGCCCGTGTGGTTACACAGAGCCTGGATGCTCGACGTGTTGCAGGGAGGCGCCGGCGCATTATGACCCCACAGGCAACAACAGCAACAACAATACTGGCAGCGTGTTTGGCTGTTCCTGGTGCTGGTCCAGCTCAACTTGTTTATGAAATCCCAAAAGATGAACCGATCCACAACCACAAGGCTTTACTTCCTCTGAAGTGTCCTGAGTCTTTTATGTATATTAGTATGTTGTGTCAGTGTCTGCAGAGCAGAACAGTTTTACAGTTAAATCACTGGAAGTTCACGTTCAGTTCACAACACGGTCATTTTAAGGTAAATTATTCAGTCTAACATGTCGTGTTGCATTTAAGCACTGAATTCTTGAGTTTTTGCAGTTAAAGGTAGCTTTTTAGCATTTATCCTGCCATTTAAGCAGACCTTGATTGAGGAAATGTACAGACAGATTTTCCATTGTTGGATTATGTTTTTCACTTTTTACCTTGTTGCTCACGTAAACAAACATTAAAACACTGCAAGTTGTCCCTCTCATGGCTTAAAAGTGCAGCAAAATGAAGCAGAGAAAAAGCAACACTGACAATACCTTCTGCTACGTCACGGGTTTTCTGATGCAGGTACTGCAACCATGGCAACACAGTATGGTCACTGACACCATCATTGCATAACATCACACTGCCAGTTTGATCATTTCACGACGGTTTCTTATGTGCTGCTGCTCCACAAACTGAAGGTCAAATGCATCCACTTGTCTCTGATCTTTGCCTTTGCACACTGAGACGTAGATGTTTAAAGACCAAAGTTTTTGCAGAGTCTTTACTTAACACATCCTCTACATAACTGTGAACTTTCACAGATCATTGTCAGAGTTTTTTTTTTTTGTTTTTTTTTTTCTTCCCTTTCTTGTCAGTGTGGACATCGTGCAGTCTGTTCCTCAGAAAACTGTGAAAACGTAGTTAAACCTTCATTCTTTTTCATTCTTTGTCCAAACAATAATTCAACCATGATCAAAACTTGGATATTGATGTCTAAGACTAAAACTTAAAATTGTGTAATGTTTGTGAATATGAAGTTGCTAATTAATCTTTTCTAGTTTTTTTTTTGGCTGCAAAGTTGTTTTTTCTTTTGCCTTTTTCATCTCCTTATTTTTTATTTGTCTCCACATCCTCACCACCACCTTGTCATCCTCTGAAGATCATGATAATGTCAGACTAATCCCAGATTAACCTCCCAGTGGGACGTTTGTACAACCTCCTTTGATGTCTGCTTGGATGTGACCACAAACCTGCACTGATCTAATGATTGTACTGGCTGCCACCCTCAAAAACACAACTTTAATCACTGTTTATTTAACACTTACTGACAATAACCAGCAGCTGAAGTGCAATTACAGGGGCTTTTTTGAATTGATACTCCTGTAACTTTTGCTCACAGACCTACAGCCAGTGTTTAAGAACTGTATAAAGGACTTAGAAGAACTTTTGAAGGCCTCTAACACCAATTTGCTAAATGGAAACTTTCTTTTTGAAGGTTTCTAACAGATACTGTTTAAAGATTTCCCCCCTTCCGTGTCATTGTGTGAAAGTTGAAACACATATGGTTGTAATAAAAACTCATGATCCAGTGTAGCTGCGAGGTAAAACCATGTGGATCATTGCATCACGCTGAGGCTCAGACGGAGGCTGCAGATCATAGATGCAGACATCTTTTTATTCCCAACATGACTCACTTTGTCCACCAAAAGATCAGATATAAACCAGCAACACGTCATAAGTCATGTTGCAATTCAACACCGACTTATTCAGAGTTTCAGTCACAGAAGCAGAACACCTGCAGCGTCGGTGTAAATAAATGAAACAAAAGCTAAAATCCTTAGGTCCCGATCAAAATATATCCTCTCAAACTCATGTCGTTGAGATGTTGCTGGTTCAGCAGGTGTGAAACTCCAGGTACAAATGCTTAAGTCACTGACTTGTTTGTCCTCCCGGCGGATGCTCAGGTGGACCGAGCGTTTTTGCAGCTCCACTCAGGTTCCCGTGGAGGAGCATAGTCCTCTGAAAGCCGCTTCGGCGCTGCCAGCATCTCCACGCGGACACTTGCTGTGGCTTTCTTTGCTGCACCAGAAACCTGACCAGATTTTACAAATGTAAACTTTTAGTGCTAAGGGCTCTAAAAAGCAGAAAATGTGATGCATATTCAACAGCAGCAGGCTGCAGCAGACTCACTAAGTCTCACATTAAACTATTATATAACAAGTGGCTGCATGGTGTTGGTGGTTGTTCATTTAACTCTTTACAGTATTGCTTGACATCGTGACACCCTGCTTGGTGATCTTACGGTCCAGATGGGCTCCTCGGGCCGTCCCAGCTGGCAGCAGATGTTGCTCTCCTTCAGTCTGGGCAGCGACAGCTGGACGAGTCTCTGAGGGGTTCGAGCTGCTCTTGAGGCTGAAGACACGGTGGACAAAGCACTCTATGAACAAAAGGATGGAAGAACCTAAGAGTCTCTTCATGCATGTTCTCTCAGTGAATCCAAAATAACACTTTATATGTATCATATTTATTTATACCTTTGTAGCATCCCCTTAATCAAAAAAGGAAAAAAAAAAGTTTCATACAAACTGAAAAGTTATAAAAAAAAAAAAAAATAACCTAATGAACCTAATGCATTTATAATGATAAGGAAAATAATTATTTAGAAATTGTTTTAATACAAAATTTGAGCGATGTGATATGTTTTTTAAAAAACTTCTCCTCTCTACGATGTCACAGAGCAAGAATGAGCGCAACAAGGACGGAGCTGGTTTGACACCCAGGTGGGATGTACCAGTACTTCTCATCTCCAGAAATGTGTTTCTATTTGTGACCGCTGGCTGGAAATGGCTGAGTGGATGCCGGTTGTCTTTCCCCGGCCAGCAGCGGTACTTTTTGGGTTCTTTTGTTTATCACACAGTGAAAACATTGTGGCTACGCTGACCACAGCGCTGTCTGGGGCTAGCAGGAAAAACAACCCGTTCACATGAAAAAGGAATCAGTTTCACTGCTTGACAAGTCAAGGAAGCCTCAAATGTAGGCAAGTCTGGTGCCAAACATAGCAGCAGATGGCACCGCTGGCTTCCTCTGACTAGGCCGGTGTTTCACTGCATTTCCCACATTTACACACAAATGCAGGTTTAATGCAAATGCAAACAGAAATGTCCAGATTTAATCTTTGTCGTTCGTTATGCTGCCCACTTTCATAATTTCAACCCAAATCCAGCTCCAACATCTACAGAAGGACTTGAGGTGCCGAAGATATTTTTATGTTGGAAAAGCCAGTAGGAGTCGGTAAGAAAACAAACAATTAGAAAGTGCAACCCCATTCCTTCAGACCTGCCTCCAACGCCAAAACACCAAAGGACGTCGATGGAAAATACCAGTTCACTCAAGAAAAAGAGAGTTTGATAGACAAGCAAGCGAGCCAATGACTCTGCTGTCACAATGACGGGATGGTTTTTCAAAGCCCCGGTGCTTAAGCACATGATTTACTTTTTTATTGTATTAACAGAACATTTCATTTTTTGTTTTGTTGTTGTGTAAAGAGAATTTCAGATAATATAGGAAGATTTGCAAATCTCCAGGAATTCAACCAATCAAAAATCAGTTAAGTCAAATCAGGAAATTGCCAGCCTTCACTAGAAATGAGCACTACTCCAGCTTATACAGATGTTCAGCTCCTACCTCCCTGTTGCTCTGGAAGTCCGGATGAGCACTCTTTGCTTTCGAGAGCTGCAGCAGTCGGGGAGTGATGGCAGCAGTTTTCACTCGGGGATTCATGTGCCAGACAGGACAGTCGCGCTCGCACTGAGGCGTGTGAAGAGGCCTGTGGGAAAAGCAGGTAGCGCTTTAGATTGAACCTACTGGAAAAACATACACATTGTAAAATGTCTAGTTGTTTCTTCTCTTTTTGCCTTCGAGCTGTCAAATACAAACAAAAAATGATGCATTAATCACATTTATGAGCTCCTCTGGTCTGCTGCCTCCTTCGTACTCGTGCACTATTCCCATGAAAGCTCATCATAGTTTGATCATATTTCTCAGCATAGTGTCATGTGATCCAGTTTTATTTAGTCTTGACCTCATTTGTCAATTATTTCATCCCTGCATATTGTTATTGTTGTTATTGTTATTAAAGCCTCTGTTGTTCTTACTTTATTTGTTGAGTCTGTGTTGTCTGCACCAACTATGTGAGATAATAAACATTTATCTATCCGTCTTCTCCAAAGTCCTATTCAATAAGGAACAGCAACTGATTTATTTAATCCTTTTGTTTTTTCTGGTAAATCTGTCTCTTTTTCGAGCCACAGTATGAGAGATTTAATCTTCTGTTGATGATTTCTTTTGCAGGGTATTAAACCAACAATCAGTGCAAAGTCTGTTTGTTCAGTGACTAAAGCAGCCATCTACTGGATGGATTTAATTCCAACTAAACACTGGGATGACGGTGGATGAAACCCGGATCTCTCTCCGTGCCCAGCAACACGCTCAGCCGCAGAGTTCAGGATTTAAAAAAAGACTTCCGCGGTTGTCTAGAAGCACCCCAGGGGGTCCTGAACTCTGGACAATAAGCTCTATTGTGTTGCTCCTCACTCTCCCACAGCCTGACACTAAAATAACAGATGTCCAAATGCTGGCTTCCTCCCACAGCGCGGAGACATTAGTGCTGGACCTGAGCCTCTGCTCGCCCGTCTCATATGCCATATTCTGCAGTAGTTTGTTTGAACGCGGGGCCTCGGTGCAGCAAAAAGGCTTTGGAGTTTGACAGACAACGAGCTTTACTTCAGAGCTGGGCTTGAAGATAATTTCTAAAACAGATGCAGAACTTCAGACGGTTTGTGATACTGTTGCAGGACACAGGTTTGTCTACAGTAAAGCAGCAGTGAGCGGTTTGATAAATGGTCCTCATTTATGTAGTAGCTTTAAGCTTTATTTTGGGTTTTGCAAACCGGTCGACAACGTGTTTGTCATTCATTGATCCCCTGTGGTGCTACCAATCATCCTGGGAGGGGATGTAAGGGCATTTTCAGTCAAGTTGGAGTCTATCATCCTACAGTGCATTGATGGAGTGGATCTCCATCAAGTTCAACTTAAGGTCAGACCATGTACTGCCACGAGAACATTTCTACAGGCTTCAATTCGTCAACATTAAGTTCACGGCAGTACAGTTAAGAAGAAGACGGAACAAGTCTGGCATGTTTGGAAGGTTTGTCAGCTGCTTAAAGCATCTTGTCTCCAAAAAGATCATGAAAACATGGGCACATTTAGCAAAGACCAAAGGCCACACATCAGCAGAAACACAGAACGTCGACTCTGACGCACGAGGGTGGAGGGATGATGATATGGTCTTTTTTGTTATTGTGAATTGAGGACTTTTTAACCATGTAGTCAACCATTTACTAAAGTATTATGTTGTTAAACGAGGAGCCGCGGGTCCAACAACTGACATTTGACTGAACTGGGTCATGAAAGAGTATAAATGTTCAGGTTGGTCGTCACTTGTTTTAGTTAGATGTGTGCAGATTCATGATCCTTTATGACAAACCTAATAAAAACAGACATAAGTATTAAACACTCCTGTCTTAACTAATAATCTTTTTGGCTTTCAAGCCTGACTAGATAATTACACATCCATATAACCTCAGAAATAATCCATTGTAACTCCTGACAAGGCCTTTACCCTGCTTCCTGGGGGCAACTTGTCCTGGTTTTGGGCGTTGACAACCGCACAATGTTTTCGTACTGGAACGTCTTAGAGGAAGGGTACTTGGTCTTCCTGAAGATGTTTTCCTCCTCCTCTTTCCTGCAGGAAAATGGAAGCTATTATCACATCCATTATATGCTGTTTTGTGTCTGGGACAAAAGATCGTCTCAGAGCAGAGGGAAGGAGAAGGAGGAAGGAGGAAGGGGGAAGGGGGAAGGAGGAAGGGGGAAGGAGGAGGAGGACGGGGGGCAGCAGAACAATGGTTAACTGTCAGCCCTCAGTTGATTACAGATATATAAATGTAGAGTTGTCTGGACCCACAAAACCATTTGAAATTTGCTCACTGTTTCTCTCTGATGAATGCAACAAGGGAGCATGTTGTCTATGTAAGATCCTTTGACTGAGGCAGAATAAAAGTCTGCTGATGGTCTTTAATTTTCTTGTCGTCAATAAATCACTTAAAAACCAAAGCACTGGCACCAGCACTGGAAAAAACACACAGATCACCCTTTTATGGTCAGTTACCAAAAACTAATGATGGTCTTTCCAAGTACCATAACATACTAAAAGACTCGGCAAAATCAACCCAATTGTTTTGTTTGTACTGCAACAAATTAACTTATGAAGCCAAATATGATTGTCTCAAATATCCTGATTGTACTTAAAGAAACGGAAAAATTCTCATATTTCAGAAGAACAAAAAACAAACAACAACATTTTACTGCATGAATCGCTTTAGAAATTGAATGTCCTCTATTTTAATTACCAAGACTAAAATGTTCTTGCTTTCTAAGGTTATTTTTAAAACAAATAATACAAACCTTGACTCACATGACATTGGAAAATAATGGAGCCAGATCAGTAGTGCAGTGTTTTTGCCCAAATAATAATGAGATCCAGATGCAGGATACATTTGATAAAATGTACATTTAATACGCTGGTCGGGAAAAAGCCAGTTCACACTTGTATTCAGAAGCCTGAATCTCCAGTTTCCTCACAGCGTGAGCAGCTTCCAGTCATACCAGCGGGTGGCTGTGGTCATCTTCTGTTACAGTGAATTATTGTCATTACTTTACAGAGCTGGACTTCCTGCTTGGATCGCTGATCAAATTACATTGGACATTGCTGTGCATTAAATCCGACAGCCGAGGCAGGGAATCAGGGAATCAGGGAATCGGTGCAAAAATAAAAGTGTCTAAGGCTGCAACTGCCATCACATCTTCTCGTCCACTAATTGAGCCCGACAGCTCTCAGGGGTGATCGGGATGCAACTGGCTCCTGCCTAAACAACACTTTGCAGAATCCTAAAGTGACTTTCTCTCAAAGAGCTTTGCAAAGATTTTGAAATAAAATATGTTGAAGCAGCACCACATAAAAGGCTTGTGTACAATAATTTAGAGCTCAGCATAAACATCTCTCCCACTCATGCTTTTTTGATAGCGTCATTAATAATGTTTGAGGTGTAGGCAGGCTCCACTTACCTCCGGTGCTCCTCCCTTGCTGAGAAGTCTCTTTTGTGCTTGGCTAGGTATTGGATTCTTGCACTTGGAGCAGCTCCGAGCGCTGAAGCGGAGATGAGCCACATTGGCTCCTGGTTGCCCCAGCTCAGTTTCTCACTGATCAATAAAAGGCATGGACATTTTCCAAGAAAGAGATGTGCTGATAAAAATGTGGCACAGAGGCAAAGTAAACATCTTCCCGAGTAGGCAGTACTCAAATAAATAAACGCTACTTTCAACCAGCTTTGTCCTTTGGGTTATTTCATTATTGTTTTATCCTTCTAAGCACGCATTTAATGTGCCAAACATCTGTCTTTAATTATGTAGTTTAGTGAAACCCCACTCAAAGAAGGAAACCACGTTGGCTCCTGGATTCTTGGAGTCACTTTCATGTTGGATCAATGAACATACATGGAATTTCATACAGCTGGAACAAAACTAGTTATACGATGCTCGACACTCGGGAATCAGACATGGACATGGGAAGTGTTTTTATATTAGAAAGGCTGGTCAGATAGAGAGAAGGAGAGAGGGAGAGTTTGCTTTACTGGGCTACTCACCACGGAGTAGTCGCCCAAACTGTTTTTGAGGTTTTGTGCCGGGCCAGCTCCAAGATTCTGCCAAATAACATTCACAAAACATCACAAATCCACATTAAATATGGCTGTATTTCAGGGAATCTGCACCAAGAGAGACAGTGCAATCACGTGGCGGGTTTCTGTTTCTGATCTGGTGGGGTAATTTTTTTTATTTTTTTCCTCAAGCCTTGAAACAGCATGATATTAAATTTTGGTTCCCAACTCTAAACCTCACAGCAGCCACTAATCAAACTCCCAGACACAACTGGCTTTTTATCAGAAAATCCAAAGATTTTACGCCTCGTCTTCATTGGCTCTTTGAAAAATGCCCATTGTTGTATTATAACAGAATGCCAGGCTCCAAATACATTCCTAACTCTTGAATTTGACGTTGAAAATGTGATTGTTTTGCTGCTTCAATATGGCCCAGTGGCCTAATGGATAAGGCATCAGCCTCCGGAGCTGGGGATTGTGGGTTCAAGTCCCACCTGGGTCATGGGCATGGTAAAAAATCATTTGCTGATACAGAAGCAGTCTGAGCGCTAGGTTGGTGGGGTGCCCCAAGGCTTAGTGCTCAGCCATGTCTTTTTTAAATATATATACACACCACCTATTGCTGTTACGCAGATAACACGCACTTTACCTATCATCAGGATCTCTTCACAAATCTCAGTTTGGCTCTCTGATCTATCTGCATGGATGAAGGAAAAGGCCCTTCAGATTAACGTGTCTACGACTGAAGTCCTGGTTATCTCTGCCAATCATTCAATCAAGCACAGTATCCACATAAAGATCGCCTCTACTGCCGTTGCTCCTGCCAGGTTACAAACAACCTCCTTTTCTGACAGCACTGCCTCTGTATCTCGTCGTGCTGCTTCGTGCTTTCTCAATAAAACATCTAAACTTTTCCTAGTTTTAATTGCACTCATGCTCATTTACTAACATTTCTAAACCAAAACACTTAATGTGTTTATAAAACACATTCTTAGTAAACATCAGTAAATAATAAACCTTCCATCAAACTTCCACAAAAAAAGAAAAGAAAGCAGTTATATTTTTGTATTACCATTACTACAATAGAAAATGTAGAAATTAAAAACTGTAATAAAAAAAAAGCTTAGAAACTCATTAACAATAAAACGTATCACCTGTCTGATGGACCAGATCTGGAACATACATCTGCAAAAGTCAACGATAAACGAAGTTAGAAAACATTAAACCACACATTTGCACACTTCAACAGGGCTAATAGCTGTACCTCGTTTTCCAGACATCATCCCACCTTCCAGGCTGGATGTGGAAGCCTCACGCCCGTTGATGGTGTCACAACAATCTCCGGTTGTTGCCATGGGGGCACGAGTCCTTAGCAACCAACCAACACTTCTTGAAACTGGAGTCAACGTATCCATCTCAGCGACTCAAGACTTCCGAGTCACGATGTTGAAAGGAAAGCGACAGAAACGCGTCATCTGATAGGGTGTTCTGGTTTCTGAGGCGTTTCTGGAGAAATGTGCTTTCATGTCATAACAGTTAAAGGCTCAGGTGAGTCTGCTCCACTAGACAACTGCAGTTTTGTCGCCGTGTGGGTTCAACGATCTTTATTGTAGTTACCCAAATGACCAAAAAAAAAAAAAACACACAAAAAGCTTTGTGAAAATACTTTATTTCAGAGGGGGGAAAAGGACATGTGACATCACATTCTGTTACCATTTATTTATCTCTTTAAAACTTTTAACGTACCTAAAAATGATGCATAAAACAGCTTTTCCCACAACGCCGTAATTCAACAGATTTCTCTGAAAGAATAAAACAGGTTTCCTCATATCAAAACAGAACAATATGTTGGATAAAACTGTAACAACAAAATAAAATTAAAATATTCAGCTTATTCTGCATTTTTAAGATGAATCAAGCCAAAACAGACACCATGAGACTTAACAGACAGTCTGAAGATGAAATCCAACAATAAACTTTAAGAAAAAGAGTCGTTCAGAAGCACTCGGATTATGTGGAAAAAAACCCAAAGTGACCACTTTGGTAGGATGTTCATTCAGCCATTTTATTTTAAAACTACAAAATAAAAACGGCTGCATGAACATCATCCTGGACGGGTGATCCCATTTCTCTTCCTCGTGGTTTAGGAGCCTGAGAGCTTTGCTTTGTTCTCACCTGCTTCACTAAACAGTTTTTATAATTCCTTCATGCAATCCTGCTTTAATCCAAGTTTTCATATTAACTTCTCAACACAGAGTTAAATATCACATTTTTAAAGCTTCTCTTTTCAAAAATTAGCAGCTCCAAGTGGCAGAAGGGTGTCAGTATCGTACAATCGAACCTCTGAGTTCCCAGATGTCAGGTATTTTCTTGCCACTCACCTGAATAAAGCTTTGTTTCCCTGTGAAATGTTCGTCCCTAAACGTCTACGTAGACAAAAAACAAACCACAACAAACCCTGCAGGACTCTGATATGAAGGATTCAATTCATTCATGTATTATTTTACTTATCCAATACTGCTTCAAGTCTCAAATCAGCGTACTGAACAGGAACTGCGGCACGAATGTACCCAGGAGAACCTTTAAAAAACAACTTTAAAACACAGAGTAACACTCCTGAAACTCGCAACAGTTTTAGCTTCATCACTTGGTGCGATCAAAAGATTTGTCGAGTTGCTGAAATATAATTTTGTCTAAAAAACATTTAACTGAAACACACTAATTCAGAAGGCCGAGGCTTCCTCTAACGGCGACTCTGAAACACAGATGTTTAATTACTAACTGTGATACGTAGTGTCAGCTAACCACAATGAACGTGGACAGTGCAAAGAAATGACAGATGTGATCAAAGCCACAAGCGCCAACGCTGCGTTTCATCTGCCATCACAAACCATCTGGATGATCATGGCGTGCGCGTCCTGAACGCCCGAGCTCAGCTCTGCCTCGCCCTTCTTCACGTAGGTACCGATGAGGAACAGGCGGCGGTGGCCCACCTCCGACAGCGACAGAGCTTCGTGGAGGTTGGTGATGCTGCAGGAACCTGGAAGATCCTGGAATCGGAAGACAAACGTGAGGAGAAATCTGCCTGGAGACGAGTGATGACATCATACAGAAACCGATCCTGAGGAGATCCGCAACGTCAGTCCTTCAGAAACGGTTTATTCACGCTTCAAAAGTTTGTCACATCCACAATTATACAGAAATATAAAACATGCAGTCAAAAGTGACCCTGAGTCACTCTTAAAAATGTGAATATTTTAACTTTCACTACAAAAATACAATAACACGTGTTAAAAAGTTAAAAAAATAAAATAGAGATACGCTAGAAATGACGTGAAAGTGACCTCATGCAGATGTGCTTTTATTGTAATTCATGTTCAAAACGTTTTAACAGTATACAAACACTAGAAGTGAAATAAAATGTGACATATTTACATTTAAAAATGGATATAAAATAAGTAAAAATCAGAATGTCGCTGTAGCTGCATGAAAAGTCCACTGTCCATCTTTGTGAGGATTTTTTTTGTTTGTTTTCTGTAAAACTCACCTGCTTGTTGGCCAGCACCATCAGAGGAAGGCTGGGGCGCGAGGCCAGCACCTCGTGTAAATGCTTCTTTGCGACTGGAAAGCGCTCCGGGTCCGAGGAGTCGACCACGAACACCAGCAGCAGAGCTTTGGACATGTATCTCTGCCAGTACGGCCGCAGACCCTCTTTACCTCCGACTGAAAGACGCAGACAGACGCATGAGCCACTTCGTGATTTAAAACCCGCTTCACTGTCAAATATGATAAAACAACTGAAAAGCTGAAACGCATCTTTAAAACTGACTTTATCACATTGTTTTGTTCTCTTTACTTTTATTCTGTAGAGGATCCTTCAATCCAGTTCAGACTGGTCAATCAATACAGAAGGGAAAGAGTGGATGGTTGTGCACGTCTCTCTCTGGGCAGGTTTGCTCCTGACAGAATTTTAATCTCTTGCAGGGCAGTAAGTAAAGGCTATAAACATAAATCCTTTTCCTCCCCTGATTATTTTGCCGATTGTGAGTTTCTTGATTTTTGGTCTTGCTCTTGTGACCCAAACACAGTGATAACAGGCCTGACTTCAGCTGCAGCGTCCAGTAACTTGCTGATGGTGAGGACAGGAGGAAGGTGACGCCTCGCTCGGCTGTCAGGACGCAGCGACTCGGGCCAGCAGGTGGAGCAGTCGAGCAGTGCTGGGCCTCACCACAACCGTCTCAGCTGGAGTTGGGGGCTCACCTTTAACTCTTCAGCTCCGTCTGTACCACATGAAATGTCTTCTGCCTGCTCTGCTAATCCAGTACTTTGCCCATGTTCTTTGACTTTTCATTTTTTAATTGATGTTTGAACAAATCTGAACCCTGAACAGCCCGCAACGCTCGTTTCCTACCTCAGACCAATCTCAAATAAACAACTGTGTTGTGAAAACAAACTCAAACTGAAAGCAGTTATATTTCTGTGTTGTTTCTGATCTCTGATGACATCAGATGACTCTGATGACTCCACCATGAAACCACTGCTTACTCTCTAGAAACTCGATGTGCAGATTGTCTTTGCTGATGGAGACGGCGTTGAAGCCCTGCGTCGGCTGCACGTCCTGCTCCAGGCTGCCGATGGAGAAACAGTGCAGCAGGCTGGTTTTACCGGCTCCATCCAGGCCCAGAACCAAAACCTGCGTCCCTCCTGACTCCACGGGGCTGGCCTGGAGCACAGATCATATCAGATACTCAGGCCATGAATCCAGGACACATTTCTCTAAAATAAAGTCTATCCAACATGTCAAACTTTAACTCTTATCTCTGCACAAAAACTGCAACCGTACACGTTTAGACTGGTTGTTGATAAACAAACTCCAGTTCAGACAAGAGTAAATTACACAAATGATAGCAATTCGTTTTTAACAACACAAAAAGCATGTCACACCTACCTTGGCTGCAATAAGGAATTCTTGGAAATATATTATAAAATGTCTTAATCAAAACTCCAGAGACTTAACAGCCAATGAACTAAAAAAAACTCTTCAGAAATCCTATGGTTGATGTCACATGAGCTTTTTCCAGTTCTTATATTCTCCTTTTTTTGTACTATTTTGCACTAAAACAGTTGATTTGCTTTGTAAATAACTTTTCCAACATTGTACTTAAACATGTTAAAATTACTTACTTTTTTTTTTTTTTTTTTAGAAAAAAAATATGCTTTTTCTATCAAGCATTTGCATAAGTCCAGTTACTAAGTTTCGGTTGTCGATTAATCGATTTGAGCACTAACCGATTTGCAGGATAATCGGTTTAGAAGATTATCTAACGTACTGGCTACGAGCTGATAAACGTCCTACATTTCCCAGAATGCCTCACAAGAAAACTCAAGAGAACGCGTCCAGTCTGTTGTGTTGGTACGAAGACCTCTATAAATCCTTCAAACTAATAAAATCACAAAAGTTTCCTGTATGTTTTAACCCATCTAACTACATTTATTTAATTGCTTTTTAGAATTCATTTTAGTTTTCACTCGAAAACGTAACACTGGAGCAGCTAAGTCGTTTGTCACGTAAATATAAATATTTACCGCTGTTGTCTGGTGCTCAACGGCGCTCACAACTTCCTCAGCCGAAGCCTCTCGTATCACCTGCTTTATACCGGCACTACTTTTGTCTCCATCTCCCGGTCGTGGCTTCTTTTGCCCGGGAAACGACACGTAGTTCCAGATAAGATAAGCGAGAGCTCCCGCGACAGCGACGGAGGCGCCGACAACGCCGGCTTCCCTCAGACCGAGCATGGCGCTTAACCACGGGCGTAGCTGTTCCGTTTGCTCCGTTCTCCGTCTGCACCAAACATCCTTAGAGTTTTTCCTGAGTTGGGTTCCCGCTTGCTCTTTGCTCCTATGCAACAAGTGGATTTAAGGGACAGGAAGCTCGGGATGAACTCCACCGAATGGCATTTCCGTCCGAGGCGCGCTGCTGTTGGTGCAGTTACAGCAAGTGGCCACAAGGTGGAGCCAAAACTCTTTCACGAAACAAGTTGACTCACTGGCAGGTGATTTATTTGTTCTGAAAAAGCTGTAAATATTAAAATGTCTTTATTGTTCAAGCCATGCGTTTTGTGTTTTATTTAAAAAAAAATTTTTGATTTTTATTTTACATTCCTTTTTTTTCAGGACATATGTTATACGTTTTAACAGAGCTCAAAACTACGCTTTTAAATTTCTTGTGAGCATGTTAACCTGCCTTAAAAAAAAAAAAAAAAAAAAACAAAACAAAACAAAACACACACACACCACTCTTTAGAAACAGAGCTTCAACTGACTTAAACATAACTTTTGAAGAAAAGAATTTCAGAAATGAACAATTTATTGAAAAACATTAAATTACAACCTTGAAATATGAACAGAAAATTAATAGACCACCAGGAACTAAATAAATAAAATAACTTTGACCAAAACTAGAGCCTAGGCACTTTTGGATCAGGCTCTATATGGCGTGGGGCTGGTTAATCCTCTTTAGCGGATCTCCTTCGGATGCTCAGGAACACTTAGGAGCCAGGTCTGGGTTTTGGTGCCATCTTCTCTCACCCCCAGGCTCATCCGGGTCCGGGCCCGCAGGGAAGGGGGCCGCCTTCTCCTCTTCGAGGTCGCAGGTTCCTGGACCTGCTCAGAGCTGGAGCTGGATGAGTCCACCCTCTCAGGCTGTCTGTGTCTCCTGGACTTTGATGCGTCCTGGAAGTTGCTGAAGCTTTTCTGCTTGATGGAAGACAGGAGCCTGGCTCTTTTGCTAGAGGAATTTTCATAGTCTTCTTCAACATCATGACAACCTCTAGCCTTCTCGTATTTTCTTCTCTGTGACAGGAACGTCTTCTCCTGCCATGTGATAAACTCCGTCATGCTCTCTTTCAAACAGGAGGCCAAGTCTTTGTTGGTCATGTTGACCTGGCTGCTCACCCCCTCTGTGGCCGCCTTTAGCTTCTCGTACTGGCTTTGGATGTTGGCCATCTCGTCCAGGAGGTCTGCACACATGAGATCGTGCACGGCGGTGGTCCTGCCCAAGAACTCCGCGCAAATAGGCTGCTGCTGCTTTGGTTTTTGCTGCTTTTGGAAGGTGAGAAAATGAGGCATGGCCGTGTAGTGGATGGCTTTAGTTGCAAGAAGCTTCTGGTAGATATAAACCACGTCATAGTGCCCTGCTTCAGCAGAATCTCTCAGGAAGGTCTGAACACAATCCCAGTCTCTGAGAGCCAGCCGGATTTTCAGAGGTGGCGTGGTCAGCTGCTTGTGGAAAAAGCCAAACATCAGGTATAAACCTCCCACTCGGATCTGATAGCTGTACGGAGGTAGGAAATATTTCACGGCTGTGGCCAAAGCTATCCTGCAGAACTTCTTCTGTTCAGTGGGGTTGAGAAACCCTATGAAGATGTCGGAGAAACGCATGTCTCTCCAGATGGCTGAGAAATCCTCGTACCTGATCGAGTCCACCTGCTGGAAGCGGGCCAGCAGCAACTCCACATCCTCGCTCAGTGGCTCCAGGAAAAAATCTGAATAATTAGGCGGAGGATGGGGCATGTCGTCCACGGAATATTAGCGGAGCAGCCTTCACATGCAGGCCACGAGTTTTTAAGGCAAAAGTGTAGATCGGGTGTAAAGGTGTAACCAATCAATGAATAATTAAAAAGCAGCGGCCCCCAGCGGCGGGAGAATGAATCATCGCACGATCATCCAGAATGAATTCAGCGTCAAATAAATGAAAAATAACTAAAACTAAAAAAAATGCCAAATTATCACGCAAATTTTAATAAAATTAACTTTAAATTTATCTAATAAAAATCACCATGCAATTCAGAGATTGGGGCAGAGTTCAGTCAGATGATTTCAGGAAACAGCTAAAGAGTTTTCTGGGTAGTTCTGAGGTAAGGCTTTATACTAATGACATTTACTAAATATAAAGAGTAAATATTTACTCTTAAATTACAGATAATACCATCCACTTTTTTAAAATTTAAATTGTATTTTTTAGTGATAGTGTTAAAACATATTACAATTTAAGTTCCCTCCGGGAATGAATTAAGAATTTGTATATTTTTAAATGAGCAATTATTCCAAAATGGAAAAGTCAGTAAAACAGACATAAAAAGATTGGTCAAATTTAGGGATGTCTGAATTTAATTCACGGATTGAGTCTGTTTTTGTCATCATGCAGTTGTGTGCATGTATGTTCAAAAATAAAAGTACAACCATCACTTCTGAAGTCTGAGATTTAATGCGTCAGGGCATTATTTTACAAAACAAAGAAAAACAAAAACACTTGAATCTGACAAAGTAATACTTCAGTCGCGTGTCTATGTTTGTGTACATGGACCAATGTGTCATGTTTTTAAGAGCAATAGTATTTACTGTATTCAAATGTAAAGAGAGAAAAACCAAAAACTCAAAAGCAATCAAGTCTTTAGTTGCCTTTAAATATCTGACAAACACACGAGGTGTGCTGCTGTTCGAGTTTTATTAAGACTCAACAAAAAGTGAGACATGTTTGGCCAAAACAGTCCATCTAAAACATGCATAAGACAGAATGAAAACAGTTTAAAATAAAAAATCCTACTTCAGTGCTGCTGACTGAAAGTAAAAGCATATTAGGCAAAAAGTGATAAGCAGCCAGTTTGACCCTCTTAAAGGACAATTCCACTAAATCAGAGCTTCAGGTTACCTTCAAATACCTGTTTTGACCATCCAACAGTAGAAATGGACAACTGCGCTTTAAAAAAGTAACTAATATACCTAAATCTAGACAAACCAGAGGACAGTTTGCATGAATGAAAATGTAAGGTCCATTATTTTGTCTACAGTGAAATCTTATTTATTTTCATTGAACACGTATCTATTTGAGACACTTTTTTCTGTATGTTTTCTTAAACTAAACTATAAAATACACAACTGTCATACATTGATAGAAAAATACATGTTACAACATTCGTTGCAAATACACTGTTAAGCTACATTTGTAGTGTTTGTTCCTTTAACTGTGATCTTAGAAAAAGGTCACAATTCAAAGCATAAGCTTTTATTTGAGCAGAGCAACATTAAGCTCAGTTCAGTGGAACTGTCCTTTAAATTTTGTCCTGTACTTTTATTTTGTTTGGTAGAGGGAGATAAATTAAAGATGCTGAAAAAAGGAGTTAGGGTCAATTTTGTAAAAATGACTCGAACAGGGGAGAAAAAAACAAACAACCCAAACTTGCAACATAAAGCTCCCGACTTCCCGGCCACGTAGAGGCTGAAAGCTCTTTAAACATCCACTACCAGCCTCCTTTGCCACCCTTCTTCTTCTTCTGTGGTCCTTTCTTGCGGCTGGCCCCAGAGGCTGAAGGTTTCTGTTGTCGTGGAGGGACTACGCTGGCGGCGGGGGCTGTGGACGATCCGGATGCAGACCCTGGTCTCGGGGAGGTGGGGGGGCTGCTGGCGGTCTTACTGGCATCCCTGAGGAAGGAGAGCAGAGGCTCACAAGTCAAATGTTGATCTCTAACAAGTGGAAACATAGATTTGAAATTGTGTTTGAAGTTTTTCCTTTTTTGACCACAAAAGACTTTTCATCAACTGCATTTGTCCATTATGGAAGTCGGTTATGAGATGCAGAGTTTATTAAATCTAAGTGTGATTCAAACTGCACGGACAAGGATTTGTATCTGTCCAAGCCGGCGGCGTTCACTCACAGCTCCGATGAAGCTCCCGCCGTCGCTCCCTGTGTGCCTTTTCCTATCTGCTCCTTCTTCTTTCCCTTTTTCTTGCCTCTGTAGTACGAGCGCTCCTTCATGGGGAGCCACCTCTCAGGGTCGGGAGTTCCTTTGGGATCATAGTTCTTGGGCAGTTTACCTAAAGAGATTTCGTAGGAGTTACTATCCTTTTGAGACGACAATATTAGTTTGATCCAACAATACTTGATAAAGCGAAGCCCTGGCATACCTTTCTTTTTCTTCTTCTTCTTTTTGATCTCACCTTGGCTGTAAAGAAGCACAAGCAAAAACAGATGTGAATGTTAAACCATGCGAGGTCATCCCTCCCGCTCAGGTCAGGACATCTTGGAAAAGTGCTACTTTGCAGTAGATCTACCCCGGTTCTTTCGGAACGTTCTCTCCTACAACTTTAGCAGCTTTTTTCCTCACGTATGTGGCGCCGTGCGAGTTCTCGAGCTCATCCACGTCCACGTTGAAAGACATGGCGTCTGCAGATGGTAGGTGCTTGCTGAGGCTGCAGAAGAGTGCTAAGGACACAAATCTCTCCAATATACACGTCACACAACTGATCTGGTCAACAAAGAGCTGACAGGACAGTTGGAAACCCTCTTTTTCTGACCATCAATCCAAAATACACACACCAAAAACTTTAATCTAGGATAAAAGCACTAAATTACCACATTAACATATTAACATATACAAATCAAAAAATGTTTGACTTTTATTGTGAAAAGCAATAACTTGAATAATAAAGTAAGAGACAAACATTTCAGTCTAATATCTTCAATTTAAACCTCTCAGCTGGGTGAAAGGATACGACTTGGCTTTATCGGTGTCTACCAGAGAATAAGCAGAGATGAGTTGTGCCAGCGTGTGGACGTCGTTGATGTTTTGTCTGTCGGGAAAAATGTAAGAATGACTGACCGTTGTAAAAAACAAAATTATAACCGTTCTTGTAATACTGAAGATCCTCTCAAAAAGAACAAAGGACGGAAAAAAATGTACTAGCTGTTAAAGACATCTGATACGGTGGAGTTTTGTTTCTGGCAGGACAGAACGGAGAGCAGCAGCAGCTGTGGGAAAAGCTGCGTTTTTCCTCTGAAGCACTTAACACCCGCCGGTTCTGCAGAAACACGACTCACTTCCACAGCTGCTCCAGATCACTTATGGCTTCTTTTTTCCGTCCGTGCTTCAGTTTGAAATTGGCCGCCTCTCGCACGAGAGCCAAATGTTCAGCAGATCCGGGCTGTGGAGGAGAAACGTGTTCAGATATCTGAAACAATGTTTACAGCCATATTACTACACAAAGGTTTATATTGAAGCGTTTGTCATACAATGTGAAGAAACTCAAACGAGATCAGAAACAACTTAATGCCGTTTTGACCTACGACACCACCGACGGTGACCTATAATCTACACCACTTGTGTATTTTTGTTGTACGAAACCCCAGCGGCGGAAACAAACCTGTTCTGACTGATAATGCTCAATAGCTTGTTTGAAAATGTCGATGGCACTGTCGATGTCTTCCTCGTGAGAGTACATGGTTACCAGAGCTGAAACCTGCAGAGTTACGATACAGTTTGCATGGATGTTTGAGGATATTACGGTTTTCCAATCCAACAACAATCAAAGTTATGTTGAATGTTCTCACCATTCCTGCTTTGTGCTTGAATTCTTCGATGGACCTCAGGACGTCGCACGCTTTTGTTACATGACCTGAACACCAAAAGCAGCACATTTCATTTCAAGAAAAAGCCCAAAGCATCAAAACTGAAACTAACTTTAGAGGACTGAAGCATCAACTAAGAAGTTAAACAACACAATGTTTCCACTGGATAACCACCTCAAAGATCTTCATTCTGCGTAGCAGTAAGAACTGAAGGGTGTCTGGGTGCATGAAAACGGGTCGGTACCTTGAACCAAATACAGCTGTGCCATCGTCAGTTTGATGCCAGATGCTCTCTCCGGGTTTTGATCTGAGAATTTCTGGAGAATAAAATAAAAATGACCATAGATCCTAAAATCGTTAACTGAGAGCCAACAGCACCGAGCATTTAAGCAAGAAGAGCCCTTTCAAAACTATTCAGTAGGTTTAAAAGCATCTTCGCATTTTCTGATCACATTTTGAGCAGCGGTCAATGTAACAAAGTACAACAACAGAGCTAATTATTTTAATTTTACTGCACTGCTTCATTCTTATACTTCTTAAATAAATTTGATTGGATTGAATTGAATTTAGAGGGCAGAAAAATAATGGTGTGTTGTTTGAGAAGGACCTGATCTGACTGATCTGGAGGACTTATTCTTTCCAAACAATGACAATGATTTGTCCCTGCCCGTGGGCTGAATTCATTTATTTTGTTTATTGCAGAGAGAGAAAGTTTTTTTGACAAATCTGGGTCACTGAAGGTACAGATCTTCAAAGTTTCATTTCCCAGCCAATCAAACGCCAGCTTTTTGCATAAACCGAGGCGCTTCACTGGATCTAAAATGCCACTGTTGTGAAGTTCTTCACAAACTACACGTCACACTCGTATTCTGTGAACACGCATGGATGATTCAGTTACAACTCCAGAGCCCCACTTTCAATGCAACATTGATATTTGATTATATTGTTCCGTTTACCTGCAGCAGCTCGATGGCCTTGCTGTGTTGCTTCTCTCTGCACAGTTGAGCCGCCTGAATGAGGACCGGCAGCGGGTGACCTGGATTCTGGGACTGAAGACTGGACGACAGTTTCCTGCACTGGTCAGCCTGTAAACATGCACAAATCAAAGCACAACTTTGGCAGCACAGATGATGACAAACAGAACAGGGCATATCAGGCATGATTCAACTTTCTTTCCTCCACATCACATCCATACCTGGTTAGTGTACATGGCCAGCAGAGCCTTGTTGAAGTCGATGGCCTGCAGTTGCTTCTTTGCCAGTTTGTATTCAACACCTTCTGCATTTGTCAGTTTCACCTTTTTCTTTGAGTCGAACACATTTTGGTCCTGAGGAAACACACAGAGGATTTACAATGCCATTTTGAATGAGACTAAATGAGATATTTATCAAGTTGACACCATTTTCTGATGTCATGAAATGTTATTACAAAGTTTGTGCAACTTTGTAACTTCACTCCACAAAAAAAAAACAACACTCCCCTCTCGCTTTAGAAAATTGGTAGATTCCAACGAGTGCCAGGCTGGTCTTTTTCAATTTTGTGGACACTTAAACACTTCATTAAATTTCTCAAACACATGCTTTTTTATAATTACTGCCTCATTAAGAGGAAAATGATCCCCGTGTTGTCAACCGCATTTCTACCCACCTTGTTTATTGTGATGATATTGTTGGCCGTCACAGCCAGCAGACCGACATCAGACGGCCTGAAATCACATCAAACCAAGTGTGTTAATGCCCATCAAATGCAGGAATAATTTAAAGTGAAATTACATATTTTCTTGACAAATGCCAAAAAACATTTTTTTTTAAAACTGGAAATATTGTATTTTAGGCTGTAAAATCCCAGAAATGAATGACTCACTTGAGCTTAATGACCTGATTGTAGAGCTGCAGAGCGTCGTCCGTCCGACCCTGTAACTGTAGGATGTACGCCATCTGAGAATGGATAACCGCCAGCTCCGACTCAATGTCCTCTTCAGTCACATCCTGAAACAGAAACCAGCGATGACGACCATTACCCCGGGAAAAAAAAAAAACAAAAACACTGCTGATTTTATCAACACAAATTGTTATAATGAACAATGGTAAAAGAATAATAACATTCTTAATATTTACGTCAAAGTGATGACATGCAAGAAAAGTCAGAAACAACCCAGAGTTACAGCTGAGGTGCCTTCAGTCGATATAATACGTTTGTCCCATTCAAATACTTGATTTTATCTTGCTGTTATGTCTTATTGCTTGTTAAAGATAAAAGACATCAATATTGCAATACTTTATTATTTCAGAATATTTTTCATTTTAGGAAAGATAATGCTCAGTTTTGATATCCAAAAACAAACAAAAAAAACAAAAAAACAAAAAAAAAAAAAAACCGAACATGCATGATAGCAGGATTAGTACAAATGTCTGCACCTTTTACAAGCTTTTATTTGACAGTTCATTCTCTTCATCTGCAGTGTTAATAATTTGCTAAATAAATACAGCAATTCTATGAGTGCATTTCACCATTTTGACTCACTTACAGATTTAAATTTAAATATGAAACAAAAACTTACAGAATCCTCTGCCAGTGAGACTCTGCAAAGCTCTGTGAAACCAGACAACCATTCAACATCAAATTAGAATAAATATTAAAAAAAAAAAAAAAAATCCTGATAACTGGGCAGCTTGATGGGGAGACTGACCTTCAGCTTGCTGTAGTTTATTGAAGGCCTCAGTCAGCTTCCCTTGGCCAATAAGAGCACAGGCAGCATTATAACAGAGCTCATACGTCAACTCAGCAACACCCAGATCTTCCTGAGGGGTGAAGGAAAAAAAAAGAAAAGAAGCCAACTTCAGCTAAGACTAAAGACAACATTTTTGTATTAATACAGCATCAGTTTAATGTCTGATGAACAGCACAGAACCATCCGGCAGATGAAGTTACCATTGGCGCCTTCTCCCACTGACTCATCGCAGCCACCACAGCAGCCAGGTTGGTCTTCCTCTCCTCTTCATACTCATCCTGAGAGTTCCTGATCAGGTCTGTGTAGACAGACTTGCAGTCCTCATAGCGCTCCAGTCGGTACAACTGAACAACAAGAGATGTTTCAAATATTACAGTGGCAATACTTTTACAAATCAATGACCAATAAACACAGCTAAGATCTTGCTAATGCAGCATTTTACACGTATCATCGTTGATCCTGATCACACTGGATTCATCTTCATGCTTTAAGAGAAAATCTCAGGATCCTCTGCTTGTCCAAATGCAATTTAAGAGATTTTTAACGATTAATAGTGATTTGATCTTTTTCCTAGTAGCCCCTTTAAGCCTTAGAAAAGTCAGTGATGGTCATTACAAACTTAATCTGGATATTCACACATTCCTCTGTGGCTCTTACCATTACTACAATCTAACATTGATAATATTCTAATTATAAAATCATGTGGTATTATAGCATCCTTCTGTGCAGATAGAAATTATGATACAAGTTTATACTTTGCGGCATTGATTTGATATAATGCTTTGTACAGCCCGAGGTTTATTTTTAAAGCCTGCTCCACTGTCTACAATTTCAAGAATGCATCAAAAAAAAAAAAAAAAAAAAAAAAAAAAAAAAAAAAAAAATCACCAAATTTCAACAAGAAATTGAATAATGACTGTAAAGACTCCATATGCATAATCAGTGAATATATAATGTAATCTATGATAACACGATGACATTCGCTTCACAGTTTTGTCCAATAGCCTCACCACTTGACCGTAAAGTTCCTTCAGCTTGTCTGTTTGATGAGAAGCACTTTCAATGGTCTTCAGGGAGCTCTCCACTCTGTTCAGCCGGTACTCGCAGTACGCCTTCTCGAACACAACCTCACTGAGGGGAAAGAAAGGCGGAAATAGATCAGAAAGAGGCTGCTTCTTGTTCAGAACAACTCTGGCTGCCTCTTTGTTTCAGCACAATCTATGTTTTGGTGCCATTTGAAGGCTCTGCAGCTGTTGTGTTGAGATGGTATCAGTTTGGAGTTGCCTCAACTTGAGAATTACTTAACACATTCTAAAGAGCTGTATTTGTATTTTGTGTTTCCTACAATGACCGCAGTATGTGGTTTAAAAAAAAAAGTGCAACAGTGTTCATTATATCTTGGTGCTGGTTTAGTGCTTTCTATTCTGGTCAGGAAGGTGGAGATCCAACCACCTCCAGACTGGTAAATGAACTATATGCCTCGGTGCCCAGCTACACAATCTGCAGTTAGTATTGCTGTTGCAATCAGCAGTTTGCCCTTGTGATTACTTTCAAAGCAGATGAGCACTTTAAGTGCCAGAAAGCGTGCCCCATGACAGGTCAGCAAAGATTTGAACATCTACAACCAGCCCTGACTTGCCAACACCTGGTTCTAAGGCTGACACTAGCTCCTCAATTGAGAAGTGGTATAAAAGAAGCAACCCACAACAATCCTGCAGTCTCCTGGAGATTCAGCTGCAGCTTGACAGGGCTTTTCCTACACAGAGGCCTTTCTGCTGTTTGCCCCTCTCATCACAGGTTGTATAACCAGCACCAAACTACCAACGCATGAACAAAATCTCCTCAACAAGTGTTAATAATAGATTTAAATAAATGGATCTCCTATATAATGTCATTCTGCTCTGAAAAATAGCTGAAAGAAGCTGGAGAGTAAAAAAAAAACAAAAAAAAAAAAAACCAACACTCCAGCTGAACTCCATTTTTAAACCACCTTCACTCCTAACTGATAGTAGCTTGTGAATATTTTTCCGTGCGTGTGTTTCCCGGCTTTACTTTAAAACGCGTTGCAGCGGTGCTCAGGTGGTGCAGCGTGGCACGCGCGTACCTGCCCAGGACTTTGGAGTGGGTGTTCATGACGTTCAGCGCCTCTTTGAAGCTCCCGTTCTGAACAAGGCAAACTATTTTACAGTGAAGCGCCGTCACATCGTCCCTGTTTTCATGCAAAACTGTGGAAGAAGAAGAAACACAACATGCTGTAAAACATGTATTTATTTCGAATGAAGGAACGTGAAGCTGGTCTGACTGACAGGCGCCTCCGCGGCGGCTGTCTGCTAGTCCACGGATAAGGACACGTCAGTAATCCAGAAATGGCAAAACAAACTCGGCATCGGCGCAAAAACGCTCAGGACACAGATGACCTGTGCGATGTAGCCCCGACTAACACGTCATGGACAAGTGCACTTGGCAAACGAAGTGTCGTCCGTGTTTTCAGACTCGACGGGTGAGAGGCGGTTAGCGAACCACATGCTAAGAGCCACCGCGACCCGGACCAGCCCGTTTACCTCCCGACCACGGCCGTTCACGCGCGGTTCTGCCGGAAACGAGCACTCACTCTTGCCGAGGGCTTTCAGGGCTCGTGTGTAGTCTCCGTTTTGGCCGCAACGGTTGACTTCAGTCCACAGCGAAGCAACGGCCGAAGCTCCGCTCGCCATGTTCGCTGCGAGAGGCGCAGGCGGAAGTGAAGCACGTTCACTTCCGGGCGCACGGCGACTTCCACGTTTTCTAAGAGAATAATACAACAGGTACATTGGTGATTTAAATACACAAATAACAAGGAGGCTCTATTACGGTATAAATGAACGTTTTACAGTTTATTCCCTTACAAAAAAGACAAGTAATGCGTTGGTTGGCAGACTGTCAGCTTTCGAACTTTATTTATAACAATGCTGAATACAAAAGCGAGGACCTCATTCAAACACCTCATGTACAGTTCTGGTTTAAAGACTGATTTTTCTGACAGTTATACCACCTTAAACCAGGTCCCAGTCAGATGCCGTAATACTCAGACTCCTTAAATCTGGATGAATTTAACTTATAGACATGTCGAAATGTATAAAACAATGTTTGTGTTTTGTAAATCGTTTATTATATGTGGGGAAATCAGGATTTTTTTTTTTTTTTTTTTTTTTTTTTACAGTTTAGACCACCTAAAATCAGGTTCTTATCAAATACCTCAATACTTCAACTGACCAAACCTGAATGAATTAAAGTCTCGGTAAAAGCTACAGAGTACGTAAATCAGCCGTCAGCTGCCCTGACTCTAAACATCGTCATCAATGATCTCCGTCAGTCCACCACTAGTGAATTCAGTCTTCACATATTTACGCCTTTTACAGAATGGTCTGGACATATCTCTCTTTTTTAATAGTTGTGTCACTATAAAACTGGCAAAAACTGTCTTAAAACAAAATTGTTTTCTGATTTTATTTTTAGGTTTCTTGTTTTTTTTAATATATATGGTCCCCTGTGTAAAAATGCTTAACTCGTATATGACAAAACATGAAGCCACCTTAGCATAATTTTCTTATTAAACTCACTATCCGTCCTCTGTACATGTCCATCTCAATCTGGCCTCTCTGGCTTTACCTTTTAAAACATCTGATGTACTAATTCCTGATCCTGTCCATCCTCGTCACTCCCAAAGGAACCTCAACATTATTATTTCTGCTACCTCCAGCTCTGCCTCCTGTCCCTCCCCCAGTTCCTCGTTGCTCTGGACTGTTGACCCCGAGTACCTAAAATCCTCCACCTTCTTTATCTCTGCTCCCTGTAACCTCACCGTTCCACTCGTGTCCTCCTCCTTCACACACATGTACTCCGTCTTGGTGCGGCGACCTTCTTCCCAGGACATACCTCCACCTCTCTAGATGTTCTTGCTCTCGCTACAGATCACAGTCATCTGCAAACATCACTTTTATATTTTAGATCACAAGTTTTCTTATTTCTTTTTTTTTTTTCAACGAAATAATTTGAGGTGACTTACTGAAATAATTTGAATGTTCTTAAACATTGCAAGAGAGAAATAAGTTGAGCATTAATTATTAATTTAAGGTTTCTAATTCTCTTAACTATTCCTGCATAATCTTACATTGTTCAGACTTGCGATGCTGTAGTTATGTAGGTACTGAAAATTATTAACTAAATTCATGTAGGGGAAAGCCCTGCTTCCCATCGGAGCAGGAGGATAAAAGGGGACATATTTTGTATTTTCACAACTGGAGTAAAGGTTTCACAAATCACGAACCACGTTTAATGTATTTATTCATGTCTATGAGTTACCTCAGTCCAAGTTTTAGCAGTCTGTTTTGTATGTATTTGGGACCTCTTTTAAGGTGGTTTGTCCAAAAAGCTGGAAAATGGCCTGTTTTGCATTCTGGATGCTTCGCAAACTGTGTTTTATACATTATTTACAATTTAAGAGTTAATTTAATTTAGGTTTAAGTAGTGTAAGTATAGTGGCATTTGAATTGGACCTGGTCTAACTGCTCTAAAATTGAGTGAAATGGTCCTTTAGCCTTCAGACGAATCGGAATCCAACTTCAGCGTCGTTGATGGGCTGAAGCATGTTTAAGCATTAATGAGATAATAAGACATAGTCAAAGCCCTAAACAATTTACCTTCACAAATAATCACTTGGAATCGATTATCTTTGAGTCGATGTGAACCGCTGTAATTCCCACTCTGACGGCAGCAGTTGTAGGATTGGAGGTTCAGTCAGCTGAGGAGGAGGAGGAGGAGGAGGAGGAAGAGGAGGAGGAGGAGGTAGGGGAGTTCTGTTGTCATCCGCCCGGCTGCGTGTGTCGAGCTTTTGTCCGGGAGACATGGCCGGGATTAAAGGTAAGCAGCGCCGTTTCCCGGGTTTCTTGGCGATGCGCTCGGCTGCGGCTCAGGTGAGGCGGTCGTGTGAACGCAGCTAAACACAAACGGCCGCGTTTGAAACGTGAGCGCGCGTTGGCGCGCGCGGTGTTAGCACCAGGGCCGGCGTAGCCGCTAGCCGCAGCGTACGTTTTTTCACATTCACACCGCGTACAGGAGCACGGTCAAATATATGTAAATGCCTCTACTTTGCTCTCTGCGGCCACGACGGTGTGATGGACGTGCAACTGTGTGGTGCTCACGGTTATTCACGCCAACCGCTCCGCAACCGAAGCGGTTGCTAATTGAGATACTTGGATTAACGGTCGTGGACGAGCCAGAGCGGCTCCTGACGTGGAAAGCGGCTACACGTGAACTCAGCTGATTCATCACATGATGTGGCCGCCGGTAGCCCCTTAACCACACACACGCACAAACACACACAGTTGTGATCAGAAACGCAGCGTTTCCCTGCTGACCTCCTCTCTACCTCCCCCCTGCCTCCCCTCTGCCTCCTTTCTACCTCCTCTCTGGCTCCTCTCTACTTCCTCTCTGGCTCCCCTCTACCTCCTCTCTGGCTCCCCTCTACCTCCTCTCTACCTCCCCTCTGCCTCCACCCTGCCTCCTCCCTGGCTCCTCTCTACCTCCTCTCTACCTCCCCTCTGCCTCCTCTCTGCAGCTCTCATCAGCCTGTCCTTTGGAGGGGCCATCGGCCTCATGTTCCTCATGCTTGGATGTGCTCTCCCGGTGTACGAGTGAGTACAACATCACCATCAAAGGTCACCATCACTGAGCCGTTTGCATTTTCACTGATCTCCAATATGCAGAGCAGATTTGGTAAATCAAACTTAGACCGTGGAGTATTCTCATGTTAAAATATCAGCTTCATGTTCATTTAAAGGAAAATTTGATGATAATTTTAGGAAGCGTCTTGGTGGCTCACCTATAGGTAGAAACCACCCAAACTAACTTTGTACTTCTGTCCGAAACATCCCTTGCTAGATTTGCAGTGAAGATCAACAGTGAGTCTTGGTGACTTGAAACAAGTCAGCTGGACTTGTTTTTTTAGTCTGTTTTAAGGACAAAACCATCAGGATGGAAAGTAAAATGTCTTCAAGACCCGAAAAGAAAAACAACGCCAGTTGCCTTGTTTCCATCCTCAGAGCGTTACCGTGGCCTGGATGAGTGTTTAAAATACAAAAGCAACCTCATGGCAGAGCTGATTGAAAGACATAATAAGAGATAATAGAAGAAGCAAAGTACAGATAACAGAAGGGACCAGAAAGACAGAGGATCAGCAAAAATAAATGAGAGAAAGATTATCTAGAGGGAGACAAAACATCTGCTTTCTCAAGAGCTGCAAGAACTCGTAGTTTGAGAAGCAACAACTTTAGACACTACTTTCATTTGTTTTTTAATTCTCCTTGTAACTCTTCCTCTTTTGTTTAAAGTGATTGTGCTGTTACTTCGTTGCACACACCATCATCTGCTGTCTGCCCACCTCGATGTGAATTTTATTCAATTACAGTTCACTAAATTCAGTTAGTGTCAAGTCTTTACTTTCAGCATTGCTTAGATATATACAGCCATATAGATGCATAAAGATTTTTTCCCCCCATCATTCATTAAAAAGATTTTTCATTATTGTTGTAGTACCTCCTGTAATCCATACCTTTGTCCACGTTCTCCGTCTTTACTATTTTTGTTTGTGTTTTGAACTAATCATTGCACAAACAGCTTGCACCTCTTTTTTTCACCCTTTGTTCAATTTTAAAACAATCAAGTCATGTTTGCATGTGGTTTTTCCTCATTTCCTATGTTTGTCGGGTTCTGAGATGTGGATAGAGACCAGTCGGATGTTTCAGTCACTGTCAGATCATGTAGTGTGTGACCCTCCATCAACCATCAGTCACGTATTGTTAAAAGCAAAACGACTTAAAGACTCCTGACTACAAAACAGCAATTCTTGTAATCTGAGCAATCCTCCAATGTGCCAATTCTGGAAATTATGTTGTTTGAAACTCAAGCTCTGAAGTGTCACTTAAAAAAAGTTTTCTTCCTGTAGAATAATAGAAAGATCATATAAAATGTGGTCTGAAATAAAAAGATGGCAAAGCTTTGCCAAGAACGCTCAAACAGCCTGATGGATTGAAACAGCGACGAGAGTTCAGTTCCAGTTTGTGTAAAAATTTCAAGCTACTTTGCTGCCTCAACATATAAGCTTTTCTTCAAGAAATCTTAACAGTCTAAAATGAATGATTAAACAGTCCTTATTAACAATATGAGCTTTTACTTTTGTAGCAGACTTGTGACTGGGATTCTTGTCTGTGAAGCTGGGAAACATCGGTTCATCCTGTTTCATCTCTGCAACTGCAATGTCCTTTCCCCCTTCTTTTTTCACTCTGCAGCAAATACTGGCCATTGTTTCTCCTCTTCTTCTACATCCTCTCCCCCATCCCTTACTGCATCTCACGGAGGGTGGTTGATGACACAGACTCGACCAGTAATGCCTGCAAAGAGTTGGCCATCTTCCTCACAACGGGCATCGTCATCTCAGCTTTTGGCCTGCCCATCGTCTTTGCGAGAGCTGAAGTAGTAAGTTACTGGAGCTTATTGACTCACTTATTGATGCAGAAGATGCTCCTGTAGCCTGCACGATGGTAACTCTACTAGTTCCTTAACTGTGTTTATAACTTATATAATACAGTTAGAAACAGGAGGTAGTCAGTCCTTTGAATGGATGAAAAGGACTGATGAATGAATATTGTTAGATGTTTACAGTGAGTGGCTTCCAGACGCACTGACTCTGTGACTCTGTTTGAACACTTTGCCTGTTTAGATACTTAAAATTTTTTTTTTGAAAGATTAGATCAGTTAAATCGCTTCCAAGTGTGTTGCCCCAAAACGCTGGTCACACAGAGGCGTACAAAGCAGGACGTTCAGTTCACGTTTACTTAAACTGTGCTTATGCCACACATGCTTATGGGTCAGGGCTGTTTTTATTTGTATCATTGAGTGAAACAATCTCAAAAGTTCCTCCTCCTCACCGTCACATTCTGAACTATGAAAAGTCTCTGAACTCTCAAACAATCAGTAAGTTTACATCTACAATTAAGTTATAGCCCAGATTGTTTTTTGTGACATAATCCTTTTCCTTATACAAGCATTTTTGTCAAAAAATATATAATTTTTTGTTGTTTTTACATTTCGTTGTCTCCTCTTTTGACTTTACATCAGCATTTCTGCCTTATTATGCAAATGAGGAGGGCTGCCCTTCCTGCTCCTCTACTATTGGTCAATGAACTGGAAGGAGCAGGATACATGTCCAGATCGATTGTGCATGCCTGCGCTTTTAAGCATTTCAGGACATTGACTTTTATTTTTATTTGAGAGGAAGTGAAGTCAGAGATCCTCAGACAATTGCAGAGGAATTAAGGTACGTTGCTGAAAGTAATATTCAGTGATGACTCTGAAAAGGAAAAACAAAAAATATATTTTTGCTTTTATTTGAAGTTATGTCAGTTTTGGACCTCCATAACTTTCATGCACATATTGGAAACCAAATTTTGGACACCAGTATGTCAGCTTCTTCCACGACAGCTGGCGATAGTACCTGCCTTCGGCTCGTTTGTGTTGTGCCTGTCAGGTTGACCTGTTATACCTGTTATAACAAAGTCTCTTACGGGGTTATAACAAAGTCTCTTACGGGGTTATAACAAAGTCTCTTACGGGGTTATAACAAAGTCTCTTACGGGGGTATAATAAAGTCTCTTACGGGGTTATAACAAAGTCTCTTACGGGGTTATAACAAAGTCTCTTACGGGGTTATAACAAAGTCTCTTACGGGGTTATAAAAAAGTCTCTTACGGGGTTATAACAAAGTCTCTTACGGGGTTATAACAAAGTCTCTTACGGGGTTATAACATGGTCTCTTACAGGGTTATAACAAGGTCTCTTACGGGGTTATAACAAGGTCTCTTACGGGGTTATAACATGGTCTCTTACGGGGTTATAACAAGGTCTCTTACGGGGTTATAACAAGGTCTCTTACGGGGTTATAACAAGGTCTCTTACGGGGTTATAACATGGTCTCTTACGGGGTTATAACATGGTCTCTTACGGGGTTATAACATGGTCTCTTACGGGGTTATAACATGGTCTCTTACGGGGTTATAACAAGGTCTCTTACGGGGTTATAACATAGTCTCTTACGGGGTTATAACATGGTCTCTTACGGGGTTATAACATAGTCTCTTACGGGGTTATAACAAAGTCTCTTACGGGGTTATAACATAGTCTCTTACGGGGTTATAACATAGTCTCTTACGGGGTTATAACATAGTCTCTTACGGGGTTATAACATAGTCTCTTACGGGGTTATAACATAGTCTCTTACGGGGTTATAACATAGTCTCTTACGGGGTTATAATAAGGTCTCTTACGGGGTTATAACATGGTCTCTTACGGGGTTATAACATGGTCTCTTACGGGGTTATAACATAGTCTCTTACGGGGTTATAACATAGTCTCTTACGGGGTTATAACATAGTCTCTTACGGGGTTATAACATAGTCTCTTACGGGGTTATAACATGGTCTCTTACGGGGTTATAACATGGTCTCTTACGGGGTTATAACATGGTCTCTTACGGGGTTATAACATGGTCTCTTACGGGGTTTTACATGTGTGTCAACATGTTGACCAGCAGCTGATAAGACTTTGGTTTAGTTGGCAAGCGGTGAACAGGACAGACCTGCAGCTTTATTCATTTCTTACATCCTGTATGCTTTAGTTTTTTTTTCTTCTTATCTATGTGGCTTCTTCTGCTACTTCTGGGTCAAAGCCTCTGGCGATAACCACTGATCATGCACAGAGCTGATGTGTCAGCTTCTATCCAGCTGATTAGTTTGACTTCAACTGCAGTATCTGTTTGTTAGTCCAGCTATGAGAATATGTTTCACTAGGATTTCAGCTGCATTTATATTAAAACTACAATGTCAGTACAACTGATGTAATAATCCAGTGTTTTCATGCTGGTTCTTTTGCTGGAGATCAGGTCTAATGAATGAAGGTGAACCATCTTCTTTTTTGTCCGTCTCTTCTTGTGTTCTGTGGTCAACTTTAAACAATGTTTTGTGTCTCCTCAAACATTTTTATTGGACCTTAATTAAAACCCTCTTAGTTAGTTTTTGCTGAGATGCTGGAAGAGTATAGAGATAAATGTAATGATGAATATATGTGAGTGGAAATGTTTCTGTACGCTCTCGTTCACACTTTCTTTTCAGATTTTGTCCTGAATAAGCTCTGCAGCCCAGCAGCACCATTTGTTAACCTGAATTTTTAATGCCCCACTTCACAGATCGCCTGGGGGGCGTGTGCCCTCGTGGTCACGGGTAACGTAGTCATCTTCGCCACCATCCTGGGCTTCTTCCTGGTCTTCGGATCCAACGATGACTTCAGCTGGCAGCAGTGGTAAAACGGCAGAGAGAGAGGGACCTTAGTCTGAACTATTTTTATTAGAAATATGATTATTATTATGGTATTACTGTTTTGTTCTCGTTGTTGTTATTTATATGATGACCACCCATTCTTAGACTTACACCAAACCAGTGCAATACTTCTGTATTTTTTTTAATTGCCTGCCTCATATTGAACTGACACAAGTGTGACAGAAACTGCTGACGTTCCGTTGGATTTTTATTTTTTTTTCTTGAAGTTTTACTCCTAGATATTGTTAGTTTTGTTTTCTTGATATGTCCACTTTCATTTGAAATCCTCTTAAGTAGTGAGCAGCTGCTTGTGTTGTCTATGAAAACAAAGAAAAGAATCCAGTTAAAAGCCAACCAGAACCCAGTCAGAGCAGTCTGAGCAGTCTGGCAGGCGTTCATTCATTAGCAGACGTTTAGAGGAGGATCTTTTTCTGTATGACGAGTGCAGACGAGTGTAAATCAGCAGAAAACCGATGGACTATTGACAGAAAAACAGTCAGATGAAAAGGTCAAATCCAGCTGATATAACGCAGACATTTGTCAGCTTTTACAAATGCAACGTGACCAAGACTAAGCTCTGAAACTTGGCAAGAACATGCATGTCTGTGAAAGCATCAAGCCGATATCTGCACCAACAACGACGCCCGTCTTTCAGACGCTTACATGTGAGAATGTGGTTTAAACCAAGGAGAGGGACGAGCAGCTCAGAGTTCATCTCATAGACATACATGTAAACTGATCCTGGGATTTTTTAGCTGCTAACAGGATGCAGGCTGCTTATTCATCTTACTCTGCATCCGCTGGCTCCGACTGCACCAAATGTATGAGGCAGTTCTGCTCCGTAAGGTCACGAAAGCATGAAAAGCCTAAAGCAGCCAGCAGCTGACGCAGGATTAACCTGAGGACAGGAGCCTCGTTACAAAGTCGGCCAAGTTAGTTAAGACCATGCTACTTATAACCAAGTCCTGGTCGTCATTAACACTCTTTAAGCTTTTAAATGTGACTCCTTTAAAACAACCACTCCGGTTACTGACTGTAGTCACCTTTGCTGTTAGTTAAGCACACTAGTCCCACATCTGCACACTCTGCTTCATTTTATCACACCAACGTTTCCAAGAGAAAGAACACCGAGCTGCTGTCGCGTTTCAGTATTAAGCCTGTCTGAGCTATCATGAGGCGCGTCGCATCTCCTGGGAAAGCAGGAGCTGCGGCCCGTCAGGTGCAGCGCTGCAGGCGGTGTTTACTCGTAACCGCATTAAAAGCTCAACAGGCAGTTGAACATGAGCCGCCGCGCTGAAGCTCTGCAGTGGAGGAGAGTTGTTATAGAGGTTCATTTGTCATTCTCTAGATGGCACTGTTGGAAATATTTAGTTTTTCCTTTGTGGTCATTACATTTTTGTCACGGCATTACACAGAGTGTTTTAATTGTTAATGTGGAGTTTAGAAGATCATTCTTCTGTTGGGCTCTTTGTACAGCAGATATCAGAGGAAGCATTCAAACACTCTGCTTCACTATTATAGTTTTTTTCTTTGCTTATTTTCCTTTTCATGATTTTTAAACCACACAATAAGTAAACTTCACATTGTACATGAATAGTTAAACATTTAGGTGTAAATATGGATGCTGGTGAAAATCACAAAAACAGCTTGATCCTCTTGTCCTAAAAAGAAAATATCTCTAAAGTTGACTAATGATCTTGTTTATTACACCTATTTTTTAATCTCTGTCAATCCGTGCAGTCTCACAGCAGTCTAATTTAGTCCTAAATCACACTATTTTGGACTCCAAATTGCATCATTTTTCTCAGCCTGTCACGAGCAAGCACATAACAGTTTTATAATCAGACTTCAGGCCATCAGACTTTAAAATCAGAGACATAAAAAAACATTTTGGACATGCTTACGGCTAAATTTGTTTCCAAAATTCTAAAATTGACAAATGTAACTACTAACAGTTTGCTATTGATGGCAACAGATGAGTTATTTTTAGGTGATTTCTTTTCTCAAAATAAGCGGAGTGAGTTTTATGCTTCAACCAGAGACGTTATTCACACACAACTCCCTCTACAACGTTGCATTTCTAATTCTATATGTTCTATGTATGAATTTATCACACAAGGAACAATGCAGAGATGTTTGCTTCTTGGTTTTTATTTATGTTGTATTTCTTATTTAATAACTAACTCATAAATGTCCCACAAAATAAGAAACACAAATGGCAACATTATTTATTTTTCAACACAAACTGTTCAAGATGGTTCATTAGCAGATTTATTTTGAACATGATCAGTACTGACACGCGTGAGATGATGGAAAAGTCTGGATACACTGTGACTCTTGGATACGCCGTTTGGTCTGGAATACGTTTAAAATATTCTCAGAAAACTCCAGATATTCAGATATCAGCAGCATATTTGAGGCTAAATGTCTGAATATTCCTTTAAAGTGAACCTTAACAACTGGCTGACTCTTCCCAGAAAACAAATCCCTAATCGGACTCATTTCCTGCTCTGAGTTAAAACCATATAAGGAGAGAAACATTAGAAATCCTACGAGGGTTCACAACACTGGCCGGCCTCGGGTTTATGCACTACTCAACGCTTTTATCTGTTACTTGAGATCACAGCCTGAACATAGACACCGATTGTATTAAAAGCACCACACAGATGGCAGCTTTTTAGTTTATATTAAAACATAAAAAAAGGAAAAAAAAGAAGCTGTCACTGACATCATTAGTGGATATAATGATGTAAGTCGAGGCTCAGTCTGTCAGTCTGTCTGTGCTTGGACGAGCAGAGTAACCTGATATTTTGTTCCTGATGTGTGAACATCGATGACAGTATATGTTTTAAGCTGCATTTGAGTCTGTTTTGTAGTCTGCTGTTAACCCCCAGTGTGGCTGTCTTCTCTGTGTTTCTGTTTCTGTTTTTGTTTGTTTTCTTTCTCTAAAAGTGAGAAGATATTGTTTTTATTTATTTAGTTGCACACTTTGTGTCATTATTTAATGCCATTTTCTATTTACATATTTTGTGTTGAGAGAGTAGAGGTCAGCATGGTGGTTTCTTTTCTTTTCTTTTGTTCTTTTATTCTTTTTTTTTTTTTTTTTTTAAATAAATGCCATTTTTGAACATCCTCTCCTTTGAATGACCTGACGTGTTCGTCTTTGCTGTGTAACGCTCCGGTTAACTGATATCGATCACATAAGAGTTAAAAAGAAATGAGCAAGCAGGAACCATTTTTAAGCATATAAAATGTTTTATTTTCTCATTATTTGTTTTGGCTTAAAAGTGAAGAAAACTCAAGTCTCTTTAACACTCCAAAGCCTAAATATGGTCAATTTACTGGCAAAACTGCCATTTAACCACACAACATGTATATATCTTTTAAGTTATAGCTACCAGATTTCATTTGCTTATCTAATTGTTCACTAATTGCCTATTCTGCAGTAGTACCCGTCTTAGATCTAGCTTTATGAGAAATATCACACATATGTAAAACTGGCTGTGCAAGCACATAAAACAGGTTATTCATTTATTAAGCTCATGTGTGCTTCAGTCTTTCATAATCTTGAAGAACAATTATTTATTACCATTTATATAGTCATTGTTATGGTATTTATTTATGTTGCCTTTAAAAAAGAAATCTACAATTTGACCCTAAGCAGTGATGTAGCACAATAACTGCGCATTAGAGGTTTTTCATAGAGGTTTGTCTCCCTCTGGTGGCAGGTAGATTGAAGTGCACCAGCAGCTGCATGCAGTCAAGTGAAGCCTCTTTTTTTTACTCAACACATTTAAGTTGTAGAAACAAGAAGTTTGAGAAACCTTTATTCATGATTTTTATAAATATTTGTCTAAAACTAGTTGCATTTAGGATGTTTTAAACATAAAGAAGTCGGTCCATCACATAGACTTTGAACAACACTCACACCTTACATGTCTTTTAACAAGCGGTGCTGAGGTTATTCACCAGCTGGATGATGAGGGAGCCCACTAGAGGTTGACGCATCTGATTCCAGTCTTTGTGCTTTACATTTTCTTTTCTCGTCTTTTTTTTTTTTTTTTTAACCTTCTAGTTACAGAAAATACTTGAAATGTCTAAACTGGGTCTGAACTCAACAAGGACCAATGGCCTCATCCTAAAGTTCTCATTACAACTGACCAAAAATGTGTTCTTTAAGTATTAAACTAAACTCTGCACACAAAATGTAAAAACACAGTTAAAACTAAAGCATAGATAAAACAAAAGTGTTTGTAGAATTTTTTTTCTCCCTTCTCCATAAACTGTCTTATGCAATCCTGTAAGATCAAGCTCTAACCTGAGGCCGTGGCTGTAAAACTTCCTGCTAGATGCAACTTGTCCGGCTTGTTCAGCTCCCTCGCTGCCTCCGGGAACAGTTTCACCGCAGAAATTTTAATGTAACATCAAATCGAGCTTATAATTTAGGCATGAAACTTCTTATTCATTGAAGAATTAGGTCAAATGGCAACAGGAGGGCGAGAAACAGGCACATGTCCAGTCACAGCAGCAGCGCCTCACGTCATTGTTATGATAACAGACACTTGGATTAATGCTTAAACCTGCCTGTGTAGGTGTGCTCCTGGTGTGATACGTGTGTAAAACCTGCATGTAGCGGGTGGGGTGAGACGCCCTGCAGGATATGTGTGCAGGAAGTGTGCACATTGTGTCCTCTCTGACCACACGGGACGCATGCAAGCCCTGGCTCGAGGACACTAGGAGGTTTTATACCTGAGCCAGAAGTTCATACTTGCATCAGCATGAGGAGGTTTTTCAAAGCACAACGGGACGAAGACTACAGTCAAATCCAGTACCTGACCGCCAAGTGCACCCGCCTGGCTCATGACAAAGGTAGGTCAAGAAGGTCAAGGCTCTGAACACAACAGCCAAGGTCAAGTTTCTGTTTCACCCTGCTGCTTTTTGCCTCTTAGTCTAACATAAGATGCCAGTTTCCTTCTTCGTTCTTCAAGAAGTGTTATGTTTTACAGTCACGTCATACACTAAAATTTTTCAGACAGTTGAAATCAGGTGTAAAAATGCGGTGCACTCAAGTTACCCTCCACTATGGGTCTTCCTGACAACGTTTTTATTTTTTGCATGAATTTTTTTTTTTTATTAAATGTTTTTAAAGTGATGCCTTAAATGAACCGGTGTTTTAGTGTTTTTATTTCATTTATTATCTATCAAACAGCATGAACCTCTTCAGGCTCACGGCCAGAGCAGCAGAGCCCAGAGCAGCAGCTTCCTCTGTGGTGTTCTGCCACGAACGGCCTGCCAGTCCAATCACTTCTAAGTACTAAACTGTTTCAACAATGTCATCAGAGACCTAATTTTTGAGAAGGAAGTTTCTTATGACGCTCAAATATATAATGTTTGAGTGTCTTTTATTTTTAATACTAGCTGTAACCCACACCTCCAAGTCATTTCGCTAAATGGACTCCAGGTGTGCGAACTACTGACTCCAATGAGCTTATGTTGAAGTGCTCAGTCTGTGGGTTCATTTACTTTTCCCTCAAACTATGCGGATGTCTAGCGGGTGTGTTTGACTAAAGACCTGCAAAATTATAATCGTTTCTGTGTTATCAGCTAAAATGTTTCTGTTACGGGGACTCTGGTGAAGATCGACTGATTTATGATGACATATTAATGCAGAAAAGCAGTAAATGTCATGAGGTTTATCATTTTAACTGTATTTAATAAACATTTTGGTTTAAGCACTTAAAGGTAGGATAAGCAGTTCTATACCCAGTTCATAACCCAACACACTTTTTGCTGCATTCAGTTATTTTATCTCTTTACTATCCACTTACTCCTCTCAGAAAACAATGATTATATGATATATATTTTTATTTGTGGTAGAAATAAAAATCTGGTTCCTGCAGTGTAACAAGTTTTCACAGTTGCAGAAGGTAAAAGCGTGCCGTCACATCTCGCACACACACCTTAAACCAACAACCTGAACTGTATTGTTGCGAGCTGAACCTACAGACCGCCCGTAGCCGCCTGACCTGACTGTGGTGTGGTCTCTTCTGCGGCTGCAGCAGCGCTGGACAGGGAATTCCTGGTGTCCAGAGAGAAGGAGAGGAAGCTGCAAAATGACCTGGAAGCTGCGACCTCTCGGCTCCTCCAGCAGGAACAGCTGAACGTTGCTCTCCGGAGGAACCAGGAGCACCTCATCTGCAGGATCCGCGAGCAGCAGGTTGACTCTTTATGATCCGTCAGAGGGAGGACGCAAAGAGGTTTCAATTCTGTTTAAGTAGCTTCAGTTAATATTGTATATTAATAATAAATAAGGAGCAAGACCGTTTCCATGTCAGGCATCCTGAAAATGACTTAACCACTACACCAAAATTTAATTTAAAGAAGCAAACTGTAGTTTAATGTTTTGTAAACTACTGTGGAACAATTTAAGCAGCTCACAAACAAAACGGGCTTCTTTTTACATGTTTCTTTTCTCGTTAAGAAGCATGTCATGGTATGCAAAGAGATGCTTCTTCCTGCATGTTGAAAAATGTGAGCAGTTTTACCTGCAGCACATAGTTTAACATTTATCCAGATTCATACCTGGAAGCTGCAGAGATACAAATGTTCTTTCAGTGTCAGAGGTATTTGTCAGAGATTTGGAGAGTGTGACTAAGCTCTAACCCCACAATGATTTGTGTTCGTGTCAGGTTTGAGCTTGTCCTAATCTGTTTGACCTTTAGGAGTGCTTTTTAATGTCACGTTTGCAGTTTGTAAAGAAATTCTCTTATCGGGGCTTCTTCAGAAAAGTATGAAAGTCACCTTAAATGACACCGCTGTTATTATGTGCATTAAGTAGTTTTAACTTGATAGCTACTCTGCTGCAGGAATGTGTGTTAATTACGTCCCTGGTCTTCTCTGAAGGAGCTAGTGGACTTGTTGCAACGGCGTGTGGTCCTCCTGGTGCGGGAGAACTCTCAGGACACGGAGCTGCTGCAGCAGGTCAGCTCTGAGCTGCTATGTCTGCAGAGCTCCGAGGTGAAGCTGGAGGGCCTGGTGGAGGAGCTGCATGCTGAGGCCCAGCATCGGGCCGGAGTGGCGGAGAGCCTTCAGAGAGAGCTGCGTGCTGAGGCCCATCGCAGAGCTGCTGTGACAGAGGACCTGCACACAGAGCTGCGCAGGTAGGCTCAGTGTAACCTGCATCTCATCTGGAATTAGGCTTTACTGTAACTTTACGTACTAACACACTCACGTTGTCTTTTCAGTCTGATTTCTGTATTACACTTATATCACAGTTTTGATATATTAATTTACTTAATGTAATTATAGAGATGTAAAAGTTGTGATGTAAGACCAAGAGAAAATGAAAGCAGGACCATCAGGTATTATTGCTCTCTTAGGCAAATCTTGAATTAGTTACATGTCTTTGTGGTTGTTTAGTGCTCACCTATCGCTGTTAAGTAAATGTGCTGCTACATACAGATATACAGCTGACTTTTTTAAAGGTTAAAATAAGTCAAAACTGATGCTACGTGACTGGATGAAGGTCGTCGTCAGGGTCAAATATCACGGCCTTTAGATTCTAGAAATGATCTGTGCATCTGATGAAGAAATGAACATATTAGGAATACAACTGAATTAGTATTAAATATGATTATTTTAATCAAGATTATACTGAAAGATGATTTTTTCCAACTTCATTTACGTTTCCTGTTATAAGTTAGCCTGCATTTTTGTAAATTTTGTGTTTAAACCCATTAATTCCTTATTATTTCAGGGACCATCCATGGAAGTTTCCAGCCGTCTTCAATTTTCTGTATTTTACATGTAGTTTTGCATTTTCTTTAAAGTTGTTTATGTTGGTTTACATTTTTTGAGGGTTCAGTTCAGAAGTTTTAAGTCTCTTCGTGGCTATAATTTTCCATCTCTTTTAGGCCTGTAAGATGCTTTCACAAAAAATCTGTTTCAAATTCATTTTAAGAAACATTTGGTAACTTTCCCTGTGTCAAAATCTTTACATTGTTAATAGCTAATTGACAGCACTTTGATTTAATTTTAGTTTAAATTGTGGGTGTTTAACATCTTTATAATATTAATTGTGCATAGTTTTCCCCGTGTAGCTGCTTTACGTATGTGCTCATTCTGCAGGTCTTTATGACTTCTTTAAGACTCGTTTTTTATTTGTTTATTTTATTTTATTTTTTTACATCTCGTTGTATGTCTCTTTACGGTCTTTAACAAAATACTCAATTCATCTATATAGGCCTAATGATTAAAATGATTTAAATAATTGTTAGGGGTTCTTTCCAACTTTTTAATTCATAATATGTCTGAATGTGCCGTTGAGGTCAGTGTTGAAATCCATTCATCTGCATATCTGTGGTGATGTTAATACAGCGATTGCTCACAGCTTTTCAGCCTTCAGTGACTGAAGACAAAGAGCTGCCAGAGCTCTGGTTTGTGGGGGAAATACCTCAGAATCAGCAGCAGAAACTCATCGACTCGCTTGCTGTTCTTGGGATGTTGATCCGTCGATGGTTTGGTTCAAAAACATTCCCACATTGTTCCTCCCAGCTGTTAAAACTGAACAAAAATGAGCATCGTGGCGGAATAGGCAGCAGTCAGAAAAATAAAAAAAAAAACCATTCATATGACAAACTTTTGACCAATGCTGCCAGCGAAGGACGCTGAATGAAGCTGTCACCGGCTGCTTTTTAAACCCAGAAAGAAGAAAATAGTCGTGAACTTGAGACTGAATTAAAAACACTGAGTTTCACATCAGCAGAAAAGATCTTGTCTCTCCATCTTCTGGTCTTAATTCCCTCCAGAGACACGGCTTCGTGTCTGAATTTCTCATCATATTATAGCTGCAGGAATGCAGATGAAAGATACCTTGACATCTACCAAGAGCTCAGCATTCACATTTTTGAATTTGCATTTAGATTTGTTTGGATTTACCAAAACTTTCAACTTTCTTCACCAGTTAAATATTATGATCAGTTTAGATGTTCTACATGTGTTGCAAAATGTTATTAGCCTGTTTTATTTCATTGTTTATAAATGTTAGTGGACAGATGCAAACGGTTTACTGAACAGTGTATAAAGTTGGCAAAGATGCCAAAATGTTAGCTCCGAAAAATCCATCTGATAGGCTGCATTTGAATTACTCTGTTTTTGTGAAAACCGATCTTTATTCTGTTTGTCTTAAACAGCAAGACGATGGAGTTGGAGGAGCTACAAAACACCAACAAAGTCCTGAAAAAGGAGCTGAGAGAACTTCATAGAGCTCATAAGAAGGAGGTTAGTGATCAGTTTAGGACCAAAGTGGACAAATGTTCAGATTTTCTGAATAATGAAAAGAAAAGGTAGAAAATAATCGGTGTAACACCTGACCCTGGAACATTTCTACTGTCTGAAGTTTAAAAACATCCATGAATGTGCACAAACCACTTTGATCAATCCATATACTCATGGAAGCATTTTTAATGAGGATCGGTCATAAACAAATAATTCTGCTCTCTCAGTTTAATGTCCAGGACTTACTAGACTGGACAAATGAAGGTGTGGATGTAAATCATAACGCCAACAGGAGTGTCGAGTTCTGCAGAAGAAGTTTTAAAGCAGCGCTGATCTAAAAATGCACAGGCAGTTCAATTCAGCTAAAACCCAAGAAGTCAGGAGCAGCAGAGGTTAGTGAAGAGCTGCCAACTAGAAGAGCTGGTGATAACTGGGATAAAGAGAGATGATGCTGGTATTGCTGCAACTGCTCATCCCTGGTCTCGTTTACACATTTGTGTTTGGGAAGAAAAAACTGTCAACAGACGGGCAAGTTAAAAACAGGAAGTTTTGGATTTCTCTGGAAATCCTGCTCTGATTTTGCGTTGGTTCCTGTGGGGCAGCTGAGCACATTTCTTTCAAACGACAAAAAAAAACCCCAACTTCAAATCTGTTGCCTTGAAGAGTAACATCATGACAAACAAAGGATTTTCCTCCATTTTAATGAAAAAGAAATCTAGGCTTGAAGAGTGAAAACTAAATTTTTAGAAATATTTTGAGCAATTTCAGAGAAAGAAAATATTTTACATTTTTCGTTGTTTTGTTGTCGTTTTGTTGTTCAACCATGTTAAACGTCAAAAGGTACGAGACTAGTAAGCAAAAATGCTGAATAATAATAAACATCTTTTTTTCTGATCTGGTCTGATGTAAATAGGTTGACGCAGGATGTGTGGACCTGGGTGGGATTTATTGATAATGTAACATGAGTGCAATCCAGGGCGAGTTTAAAAACAGGGAACAGCTTATTATTAGAAACAATGGCACGAGGTGTTGAGCGTTGGGACATGAGGAGGTCCACAAGCCCCCCGGCCTCGGAGCCGGGGCCTGTTACAGGAGGTGCTGTGCAGAGACAGCCCTGGATAGGTGGAAGAAGAGCAGGTGGACACTCCTTCCAGACTGACCTGCAACAACTGGTTCTCTATGGTAACTCTTTATGTCTTTCCCTCTTGGTGGTGCATTAACACACACCTGAATGCTATTTACCAGCAAGCTGCCAACACATCAGTTTTTAATGGCGGTCTCCACACCTGCTGATGATCAGTTCATCAAGATTACATTTCCTTAGGAAGCTGTAAGCAGGTACTTTATATTTCCCAAATGATATTTTCTGTGTTTCTATGTTGTTTTTTGGTCTGAGGGTGTATTTTCCTTATGTTAAAACCCACTATGATCAGGTCACATGATGGTTATTTTGTAGGTATGAAGACCTGGATGAAAGATGTGCTGCTTTGTGGTTGCAAAGTCTTTTTCGTCCACCAGATGTCAGGATTGGACACTTTTCCCTGCCAACGCAGCCGCAGCCAGTAAATGGCAGCTCTTTAATGGTTTTACAGGGAACATTGATGATTCCTCGTCGTCAGGCCAGCAGCCACTTCCTCCAGTCAGAAGTAACGGATTGTTATGTTGTTGTTGTTGTTGTAGTAGTTGTCTGTCTCAGGCAGGTTTAGGTCAATGTGGCAGCGCTAAAAAGAGTGAATAATGAAATTTATCACGATTGTTAAACATGAAAGCATAAATTTACACAATGGCTAAACTAAACAAGTCTAACCTCTCAAGAGAGCACAGCAGTTCAGATTTTACTGGCTTTAGTTTTGTCTTAGTGTGTAATAGAGTTGGACTTTAGTGAGTCATTCGTCTGCAGGGTCAGGAGTTTTTTTTTTTTTTTTTAACACTTGGCTTCAAACGCTGCCTCCCTTACAGGCCTCTGCTTCAACCAGTCTATCAAACAGCAAACAATCCAGTCCTACCATTATTTCCCCCCTGAGACATCTGCAGAAGGCCAAGAGAGAAGATCAACAGACCGCAGCGTCAGTGAAAACTTAATGAGAGCTTTTATTTACAGCATCAAGCTGAAGATTAAGTTGAACTCCACTGCACTCGCTCATCTTTCCAGATGACAACCCTTCTTCTTTTTTTTTTTGTTTTTATTATCTATATTTGCACACCACCATTACAATTGTCTGATTTTTGTTGTCTTGATCACATCTTGGCTTTCGGGGGAAACAAAGTGATGTCATCTGCCTTTGTTTACTTTGAGGTGGAGGAACTGCAGCAGGAGAACGACGGGAGTCTGAGGAAACTGCAGGAGACGGCAGAGCAGTTCGAGTGGCTCTGTCAGCAGCAACGCTACTGGATGTGCTGTGTCAAGAGGTGTGTGTTCACTGTAAAACATGACCCACACACAAAACGTTTAAACAAACGGTTGGAGCAAACCAGGATTAAGAATTACAACAAGTAAATACTGGTTAAGCCATTTAAGATGGACTGAAGTCAGGGTGGATGTACCTGCTGGAAATATTTATCATCCAGATGATTAACGTTCTCATGTGCATTAAAGCTCAGCTTATCAGTTTAATTGAGGGCAGAACTTTAATACAAGCAAAATTATACTGTGTTGATGTTGATTGACGTACCAGTTTAACAGAAATAGACAAACACTATATTTAAAGATGCTTCAGTTGTCACACGTTGAGGACAAGTTTCCTGGTGCCTGTGTCATCACAACGCAATCACTGACCAGAATTAAAAACATACGATTTCTCAATACTTTACAGACGCATTCATAGATCCCTAAAATATCTAATCCCTCCATAAATAAATAAATACATAAAACAAAGTGAGATGCCTCCTGGACATGTTCCTAGGAAGGTGGTTTGGCCAGGAGGAGATCTCGAGGCAGACCCAGGACACACTGGAGAGATTATATTTTTATATATTGTTATATTCTTCTTGGCTGGCCTTGGTAAAGCTCAGTTTCCCTGCAGAAGAAGGTGAGGAGGTGACGAGGGAGACCGAGGTCTGGGTTTCTTTGCTCTGGCTGCTGCCCTCCCTGGTATGAACTTGGTCAAGCAGAAATAAAAACAAACAAACGGATGAATATAGGATAGATGGATCTGTTTTAGTTGTATCTTTATAGATACTTTCAGTTTTCATCAACCTCTAAAGGAAAAGTGTGGATGTTCATTAAATAAGTAGTTGCAGGCTGTAAAAGAAAGAGCTGAAGGAAGAAAAAGAACCTTTTGACTTATGGTAGCGTTTGCTCCAATAAAGTTCTTCATGAGAAGACAGCAGCCAGGCCTCGTGTTGTCCCCACTGTTCAATCAGCCATTATCTGACTGGAACTGGATCCTGTTACTGTGCACGAAGAAACGCTGAGCTTTTGCTTTCCACAGGTTCAAAGACTCTCTGATGGAGGAGAGACAGACTCTGATGCAGCAGATTAACGTGTTGGAGAAGAAACTTGAGAAACAGAAGGGTTCTCATGATGGCAGTCCAACGCAGAGCCTCCTCTGCCCCCTACAGGACGCAGAGAGCTGCGACAGGTGGGAGAACAGAGGTTAATCTGTAAAAGCTACCGTTCAGTTTTTCCAGCTGTCCTCTCTATGTGGTCGTTACGTTACTACAACGTATACCTGCTTTTATTTTGAAACAGCATAACACTGTGGGGCGGTGATGCGGTGGCCGATCTGGAATCACAGGTGGAGAACTCGAACGTGTTGTATGAAGAGATTTTTAACCAGGTATCAGTTTTCACATCTTCTGGTTGAAACCTAAACATTTACATCAGTCATAAGTCTTTTGATTTTTTTTTTTCTGCTCTATGACCCCACTTTATCAAAACAACAAAACCCAGAGATTCTCAGTTTACTTCACAACCAAACATTTTAAAAGCTATAACAAGGAAATTGCAGGCTTTTTTTTTTTTTTTTAAAAGCAGATATTAATTTCATGTTTTTATTATCATTATTATTGAAACTCTTCTTGACTCTGTTTCTATGACACTGGAACCCTCATATTGAATTTTATTTTTAAGTGTATTTAAAAATAATCTGGTGCTGATCTCAGGGCTGAAATAAAATACACTTATAAACAGAACTAATATTCATCCGGCTGCCACTGCCAGTCCCTGGAGGAGCTGTCGTCCAGCCAGACGTTTTAAATGACTCTGATACTTTGTGGGTACCGCAGTCTCATCATCGTATTTTGACTATTACTGATGATTTAAAGTCTCTGTGCAATCAATATGCGACCACAGAATGTGCCTTAAAAAACAGAGAGTAACATCTATCTAAAAAAATAAAAAACAATATTAAAAAAATACCCACTGTACATAGTTTCTCTCTTCAGCTTGGCCAAGACAATATGACAAACCTGGATCAGACTCAGAGCCCCAACATGTGTGTATGTGGACTAAACACAATGCGAGCGCGCTGACGACACACGAGCCAGGAAAACTAAACAGTTTCAGGACATAACTCCGGTAATTAGTTTAAGGAGAGGCTGCGCAAGGAAAGCCCCAGTTATCCCATCATTGTCTGATTTATATCATCGTGCATATCTGATATCTTGCAGATTGACATGGACTCTGAATGTGGCTCTGAATATCTGTGCATCTTTCTCTGCACACGTTTCCCCAGAGCAGGTCACCGGATGACCTTGGCCTGACCTTGGCCTGACCTTCGTCCTCCGTTAAACTTCGATTCTGGCATTGGCTGTAATTTGAACCAGAGGATGAACTTCTTAAAGAGGAAAATTCTGTTAGATTAAGCATCAGAATGTGGATGCATTCACTTTGTATTGCTTGTAAGAATATTAGAAACACACCACCCTCCAGCCAGCTGAGGCGGGGCTGAGGGCCACCAGTGCCGGACTCCGACTGTTTTTGTCCAGTTTACGAAGCACATGGTGCTGGATACCTGGTTGAGCTGGTACTCGTGCATGCTCCTCATGAAGTCCTCCTGAGCTGGCTCAAGTTCGGGTCCTGCACTGTAGCTCTTTGTTGGGTGTGGCCCCCTCTTTTTCGCCACCTCTCTCCTCCACAATGTGAATAAAGGCCACTAGTGGCACAAAATCTAAGAAACGAGTGATGAAGCGGCTGTATGAAGAATGAGGACCCAGATCTGCATCCCCTTTGGTGCTTCTGATGAGACACTATGATGTGAAATTAACTGAATCAATTTCTTTCACAGTTTAACATCATTGCATATGTTTTGAAGTTACACACCCCATCCAGCATTGGCTCTTCCAGTTGTGTATTAGTTTATCATCCCATTTCACAAAATGGATCTGTTAGCACTTTATGCAGACAGACAAAAAGTTCAGCGCAGTCAGATTAAACACAGTCCAAGTCCTTGTAATCCATTAATAATCCAATTCATTTCATTTAAATCCAAATTCTAAATCATTTTATTTTTGCTGATTTATAAAAAGAAGAAACAAAATATTAAAAAAATAAAACAAAGGAATCCAACAGATGAATCTTCCAGTTCAGTAAGATCCTCCGTCCCAATCAAATACGAGGCGACAGTGGAGAGAAACAACTCCCTGTTAACAGGCCGAAACACCATCAGAACCAGGCCCACGGTGACCCACTGACTCAGGCAGGTGGGGGTCTGGGTGGACAGAAATGAGACCGCACCAAACTAAAATGTGTCGGTCCAGGCAACCTGCCTATAACACACAAAATTGTTGATGGCAATAAGGAAATGACATACTAGTACATACTAGTAATGCATCTGCGCTTGCTTTTCTGAGACTGTAGCTGTTGTTTTTCCTCTTTCAGAGACAAAAACATGTTTGCCAGTTTGTGACACACTGAGGGAGACAGGAAATGGACCGTTCAGACACACTAACCTGCCTCTCACAGCTCACAAGAGTCATGCAGTTCTCAAAATACATCCAGCTCAAAATTGTTTCTGATTTCATGCAGTTTTTTTTCCCCTGAAGTGATTTTAAAATTATTAACAGTTGCAGTTTGCTTTTGTAGGTGTCTCTTGTGCAGAGCCTTTCAACAATTTTATTGCGTATTGGCTTCAGTGCCACCAAACTGCCAAGAAACTTCGTTTCAAGCGGCCAACGGTTCCTCGACTTTGTTGTCATTCCAGCTTCCTATCATCTTATTTTCTTTTTTTCTTCTTCCAAAAATGCTCCAAAATGAGCACTCTGATGGATCGTGGTGCTCGGATGTGACAGTGATGCATCACACAGCAATTATGCGATCATTTACACTACAGAACCATCCGGTCACAACACGCTGAACTTAACACGCTTTAAATGATTACCATGGATCACAGCAGCGGCCTTCCGGGTCAGGAGTCGTGCACACTCGGCTGCCAGTCTGCTCTGGTCTCGCAGGGCTGCCAGAACCCTCATAAAACTGATACATGCTGGGCACAAGGGTGTAATCAGTGCTTTATGTTATTTCTCTGTCTGCTGCTACAAAGCTTTGAGGAAGTTTCTGTTTAAAAGCCATTCTACAATAAAACCGGATCCTTACGAAATAACCTTTCCAGGAAGAGTTCCCAAACCCTGACAGGACATCAAACACCTCGTCCTTCTGATGGATTTCATTGTGAAGAATGTTTGCTGGCCACTCTAGGGGTTTTTAAAAGCGTCCACAGCTTCCCACTGACAAGCTCAGTGTTTTAAAAACCAGGGATGAGAGGAGGCGTGACAGGCAGAACATGAAGCTAATACTCGAACGCAGCTGGCTGCCAGCCCTCCAAGGAGTCGTCAGAGATGGCTGATCTTCTCTGGGCATCAAAGTCACAACACGCTTTTTTGTCTGTCCGTCCGTTGGCTGCACATGGCTTCCTCCCAAGCCGCCCTGCTCCTCTTCCAAAGGCAGCAAAAGAGATGACTAATAATGACTGGAGGAGGTGATTGCCAATAGCCTCTGTGCTTCATTCCCCTCACCTCTCAGAAACTCTGCGCTGCATTTCTTGGGGTAATTATTCTGATTGAGTGCAGATGATTTTTTTTTTTTTTTTTTTTTTTTGGGTCCCTGCAGAGTTGAGAGAGGCAGGAAATTTCTCTGGAGGAGCAGGGACTGCCGGAGACATAAAGGAAACAAGCCTGATAAAACACATTACCAGCTCTGACATGATTTACAGAAACCACAAACTCTCATTGTCTCAACACGAGTATCATTTTTATATGACAGAGACAGAGGAAGGGAAGTGAACTCTTGCCTGGACAGACTGCACTGTTATAACTGAACTAAATGGTATTGAAATGTTGATGTCTTCATCCACCAAATCAACGGCCATTGTCATTTATTACTAATTCTTTGAGTCAACAGATTTTTGACAGTGTTGGGCTGGTGAACTATGAGGTTTATGTTAAAACTTGGTTGATGGTGTAGTTTGAGAGCCTTTTAAGATTATCCAGGTCTCAGGGCCTGTTTCCATAAAGCACCAAGCTTGTTTAGATGTCCTGTAGCAAACTTGTGAAACTTTGTGGTATTTTAACAGCAAAAGTTTTTGAACAAGGATCCTGTTCAAAACTTATTCTATAAATTCTGGGCTGTGGTCCAAATGGCATACTTTTATTTTTAACTTTCTTTTTACTTTTATGAAACCAGGCTGCCTACATGTTTATTTATGCTGCAAAAGTGGACATTATAACGCAGAGGTCAATGGAGATCGACTCACTTTTAGAGACAGACCCTATTGGTCAGTTGGGGAACTGCAACTTTTACTTAATTCCTCATTGTACTCGAGCTGGAAGTTTGAACGTTGCCCCTTGGTATCAACGCACTCGTGAACTTACAATAGGTGCAAAAACGTGCACTTTTGTGATATATAGACCTGTTTTTAGGACCATATAAATACCAGTCAACTTTTGGAAACACTAGTATGACATAGTAAAGAGTATTCACATGCTCTTGAGTTTTATAAAAAACTATTTTAAAAGCAGACTGGCAATATTAAGACACTGGCTTTGTGGGAAAAACCGATGACGGTTTTATAATCTGTGTTCTTTGTTTAATGTGGCCTTTCACAATAATCCAGGATATGTAAAAAAAATAGGTTAAACCATAAGAAGTCATCTGTGTGAAATCTGCCATTTATCATCATAATCTTTTGTTTGAATGCAAACAATAACAAAAATTATTATTGATCACGTTTTCATGCCAGATTTAGACAAACGTATTTATCCTTTAATCCCGGTTCATCTTTTGAGCATCTATTACTAACTGTGACATTTATCCTAAAGACCTTTCCTCGCTCTTGCTCACACTTTGGTTTGTTTTCTTTGTTTCATCCTTGCTTACAGTTTATTTTTCTGTTCTCAGGCAGGGAGCCCTGTCAACAGATACCAAAAACCTCCATGAGGCCAGACGCCTGGACTCGTCCTCGCTCTGCCTTCCCACATTCGGCCGACCAGAAGATGTATACTGGACGTTGCATGTATGGTCAGCTCTGTGGAATATTTCCCAGTCATTGTTTTAAAAACCAAGCTGTCTTGGAGAAATCCCACCTGTGAAACCACACTTTTATGCGTTCTCTGCCACTATTGTTCACACTGATATATGGCTGAATTAAAACACACCCAGCATGCTCCTGTTCTCCTTTTTTGCTGTCACACATGCACATCACATGTGGCTGAAGTTGTCTGCTCACGTTTTTCAGTAATTGTCCATTTTTCAGAGCTTGTAATCATCACGGCTAATAAGCGAACAAGCACCTGAGAATGCTCGCTTTTGTTGTTCTGCCAAAAAAATCCTCTCCGGAGAAGCAACAGCTGCTGCACAAAAGGAACAAACAACGTCGCTGCCTGACCAGCAAATCAGGAAAAAAACATCCTACTCCTCACCAAGTCTTAACGTTGTCGGACATGAACAAAAACACAAAAACTTTTGGATTTAATAGGAATTTTAAGGGAAGGTAGCAGCCAGCTGCTGTGTGATGACCGCGCAGTATTCGGAGAAAAAAGAAGAAACTACACATCATCATGGCCTAGGTGTGGAAAGTAGCATCTGAACCAACCACAAACCCTATGAAAAAATGTATTTTCAACAGATGTGACCAGAGTGGAGATGTTTGACCATAATACACATGGTGTGTTTGGTTTGTTTAAAACCAAAACAGCACATCAGCACAAACATGTCACACCAACTGTCAAGCACAGTGGTGGAGGGGGAGTCATTTTGGCTTCCTGCAGCCACAAGACCGTGGCAAGTTGCAGTCGTTGAGGTGACCATAAACACTTTTACATACCTAAATGTTCTGGAGTCTAATGTGAGATCATCGGTCCTACAGCTAAAGCTTGGAGTTTAGTTTCAAATGAGCCAGAAAAATCAACATCAGAGGAAGTCCAAGTGTGGACGACAGGCTGGTCAAAGTCCAGATCTCGACCCGACTGAAATGCTGTGGCGGGACTCTGAGAGAGCCGCAGTCTTCAATGAACTGAAGCAACATCTGAAGAAGAATGAAAGAAAATAAATAAATAAAAACCTCCTCTGTCACAATGACACAGATGATACGACGAAGGTTGTTGTTCATTTGAGGTTAACTGATAAAAAAGATTTTATCACAACCTTAAATATGAAACCTGATAAAAGAAAGGTCCATGTCCAAGTCTTCCACAATTATAAAGATTTGAGAAATATAGTAAAGACAGTTCAAGACAGTAAAAAATGAAATAAATAGCTTAACAGGTCATTTATATTTTGTAGGAAACTTGTCCATCACTCCTATCAGGGTCATGTTCTGGGTTTCTGGAAAGATCCTAGAGACAACTTGTGTTGTAATAGATGCTATATTTAGTTCAATAAAATAAAATAAAATAAAATAAAATAAAATTTTAATGTATTTATATGAATACAATTGAATAAAATTATTATTATCATCATAAAAGATTAACCAATGTCACTCCCAAAGGATCACACCAATATTGAAATGCTGGAATAATAAGCGGTTATTATATATTTAAATTAAAAACACCTTTTAAACATTTTCTAAATTATCTTTTTGTATATCTATGAATACATTTAGTAATTGTTTTTGTTCTAGTATTTTTTTAATTGTATAAAACTTTTTTTTTTATTGTTTTGATTATTGGAGTGGTGCAGAGATTTCAGAAGTATAAATAAATAATAATTCATTTATAAAATAAATGTAGTAAAAATATATGCAATGTAAATATAACATAATAAATTTTGCTTCAGGGATTAATAAAGTATTTTTGCATTTAAACTCAATGAATACAATATAGTACATCAGGCAGTTGGAGGTACAGGTGGATGAAGGGAGGTGGTGGGATTTTATTTTTAACATGAGCGAACTTGTCACGTATCAGTTTGCAAGGCGGAGATGGCCACTGTCTTCATCCTGTAAACAGATCTGAGCAAATGAACCAAAACAAACGTTGTTGTACTGAGTGTGGAAGCCAGTCCATCAGAGGGCCACACAGAGACAAACCACCACCCACTCATCCTTTTGGACAATTCAGAATCACCAATATGCATAGCATCCATGTTTTTTGGACTGTGGGAGGAAACTGGAGTATCCGGAGAAAACCCACGCATGCAGCAGGAGAACATGCAAACTCTGCACTGAAAGGCCCCTGCTGGGATTCAAACTGCAAAATACCACCAATTCTATTGTGGTGAGTAGATTATGTAAAATACAGACAAGAGCATCACAAGACAGACAACACGAGCATTTAAACATAAAACTGTAGGTTCTGCTGTAAAACCACACACATTTAAAGCAACTGCCTCTCCGCAGCGTTCATCACCTGCTGAATCTGGCATCATCAGTCACAAACTGGTCCATGCGCATCTCCAAGTGCCTCTGCTGAGTTCTGGAGGAGTTCAAGTCCCTGAAAAGCAACGTGTGAGCATGTGCACTAGAGGGGGAGGGAGGAAACAGAGGTGGAGCGATGGCGTCCTCAGTCAGCGCACGTGGCTTTACGTCTCGTCAGACAGGTGTGGCCCCTGGATGTGCGGCGGCGCCCCGGACCACGAGGGACACTGGATGCAGTGGCAGCAGCATGCCCTCTGACTGCCAAGTGCTAAAAACAGCCTGACCTAAATGGGCTGTGAAGGGCTGAGGTGTAGCCGGAGATTAACAAACCGTAAGCAGCCAGAAACAGGTCTAGTTTGCACACAGTAAATACTCCTGCACCGTTCCACGCAGAGCGAGACTCAGACATTACAGGTGTTGTTAATGGAACAATTAAAGGTACAGCAAGAATAGCATGTTTATGTCCCAGTGTCGCCACAGCCAGGGAAAACACATTACAGACATTTAACACCAGGATATAGCCCTTAAAAAGTGAGACTTGTTAAAAATGAGAGTGGCAGGTTAGCGTTTCCATTTGTGACCTTGATCTGTGTACTTGCTTGTATAATCACACATTACTGGCACAAGTATGTGCTGGCCGTAGCTGATTGTACGCGGATTATAAAGAGCACCACATGGGTTTGGAAAGAGCTCAATTATTGAGGATAAAAAAAAGTGTTTATGAATCATTTATGAGACCTGGCAAACATTGGAGAAATACCCTCTGTCTCCGCTCACAAAACACTAAATTGTTTGTGGTTTCGGAGCTTAAACCGAAAGAGTAAATGCCATGTCTTATTCACTCCTTAGGATTTGAGTCTTCAGCACAGCTGAGTTGAAAGTTGTTTACTTGCGTGTCCTCTGTGTGTACTGCTGGTTTCATCAGATTGATTGCTATGGATGGCTGGAGAATTTTTATAGCTGCTCGAGTGGAGAGGCAAACTGCTCGGTCGCATGCTAATGTAAAACAAGGCGAGAGGATTCTGTTTTCCCTCCGACACAGTTTGGATGAGTATGTAAATGTTTAACAGTGGCGTGAGTAAACACATACGAGTGTTAGGTGTCGAGGTTTTGAGACAGCCTTGTATGGCTGTGGGGGATCATAATCACGCTGAGTACTCTGAGCAACCTCACGGCAGCAGCCTCTCGACACAAAGCTGAGGAAACCTCTTCCGTTTTATTAAACATGCATATTTCAGCTCAGTAGTCAGAACCACTGTGCGGCATAGATGTTTGGACAGAGATCCTTCAAGTCCTTCTGTGTATGAAGACAAAAGGAGAACGTTTAGAGAAGAGCTGCAAATCTAATTTCAGACTGGTGCGGCTCTGGGGTTACGTCTCCCAAAGAATTTTGAATGAAGGAGATCCGTTTCCTGCACGCTGGCGCATTTTAACAAGTTGTTAGACACGTAGCTACTTTTACATAGCAAACTTGGCCTCATTCCTGTCCTAACAAAACGGTCCATCAACAATAGTTGAGGTGGGGCTGGAGGGGAGGGGTTGGGTCTGTGATTGGCATCTTTAAACCCTTGGTTCTGATTGGAGGAAGTGCGACAGTATTGGTGAAGAAGAAGAAGCAGGATTTATGTCTCAAATTACCTAGTTTATGTAATATTATGTGAAAATAGTGATGATTTCAGCAAATATGACAGAAATACACTTACCAACGGCAACTTCAAGTATTTAAAAGCGACTTTAAAGGAGACAATATTAGTGCTAATAAGCATTTTATTAGGTGTCTGAAGTGAGAGACGACAAGTGAACTTAAAAAACATAATACAACTGTCCCACGTCGGGGCTGGCTCAGTCTAAAAATATGTATTTGAGTGAGTGTCAGTTTTTTATGATAATGAGTCATCACAGGCCCAGCTCAGAATATAATCATCCACCCTCCGGTTATAAGTTTTCCACCCGGACATGCCTCATGTGCACCAAGGAAGTGTAGCACCGGTGTTGAATCTCAGATTTCTTTTAAGTAAAGGGGTGTCAAGGGGCCACATTTTTGATGGAGGGGCCAAATGTTTGTTCAGCTTCTCTTTTTTGGAATAATGTATAAATACACCGGTCATACCCTTTTCAAACACAACACTAATCAGTTTCAAACATAAACTGCTTGTGAGAAACTCCTGACAGTGAAATGTTAATTTTCTCAACTAAACACAAGTAAGTTAGTATAAATAACTCATGCTGCTTTTTAATTTAATGTTTTTCAGGCCTTAGCTGAGTTACAGTCGTGAGTAAATGGTCTTTTACACGTTATTGGCAACCAAGATGGGGATTTCTGACTTACCAACAAACTCCACAAAATGTTGACTGCCATTAACTTGTTTAACTTTTAATGTAGGATAGACTCCAGCGTTCCTTTTGCTAAATTGGAGAAATTGTAAATTTCTCTATGATGGGATTAATAAAGAAACACCAACCATCTAAGTTCCAGGTTAATGACATTAGTTTTTGGTGCATTTGTGCCACTAATTGTTTAGGCATGGAATTGCATCCACGTATGAGCCAGCCAAGCCAATCAGATTTCACCAGGAGCCGATGCTTCCGTGGTCCCAGTCTGAGATCTGGTCATAGGTTGCAGAAATCTGTGGGACAGCACCCTGCTGAAAAGCTGGGTGGAGTTATGTGTCTGGCTCCACCCCCTAAAAAACATATTGCAGTATTTGCTGAAAAGTATTGCTTGTTTCAGAAAGGCAATGCCAGACACGATTCCACAGTTACCACAACAGCATCGAAAGCCCTTCGTTGGCACTGTCACCATGAATGTCCTCACCATTTCAACGCTTTCTGGCTTTAGGAATGAATTTGTTTGGAGTAAACGGGCTCTCTACATTAACATCTTGACTTATGTCAGGTAACTTCCCCTGAGTGGGTGTTTAGTTCGTCAGATTAGGTTTTCCTTCCCTAGTGCGGCCTCGGTTCTTGAGGAACCGTATAAGGGTTTAGTTTTAATCTTCATGCAAAACTTGTGGTTTAGTTCATACAGCCTGAAGGAAAGTGATTTTTGACACGAGTCTAGAAATGCAAACATGCGAGTATTTGACAGAGGCGAGACGTTGACTCACCGACGACCCCTGACTGACATGTGGTGGCGGTTTATTTAACAGCGGGGATGAGACCCGGAAACCTGCCGAAGCCGCCCGGACCATCAACCATACAGGTGAAGCACGGCGATGAGGTCAGCTGGGAGAAACAACGTTTTTACTGTTGTATGAAGCCCAAAATGGACTGTCTGGAAGACAGATGTGCTTTATGTTGAGAAAATATTCTTTCCACTCTAAGTGTTTAAACTGGCAAGATATTTTGACTGACATTTAGGTGGACGTTTCCTTGTTTTTACACAGTCAATATTGCCAGTGGTCTGGCTAAATTTTGATAAATTGTTGTAAAAGAGGTTTCCAAGATGACCTTGTGGATGGGGGTGAAAGCTGTAATTTGGTCTTCAGCTATTAAATGGACTTTTTGGGGATCTTGTTCATGGACTGCTGATGCACACAGAGTTTTTCTTCAAGTCATCATAAATTATGGGTAAAAGGGTAAAAGTTCAACTGTTCAGTCCAGCTGACGATTTAATGTTTCCCACTTAAGTATTTATTTATTTGTTGCTTTTAAATACAGAAATGTCAACATTTAACACGACAAATCAAGAGAAACTGTTTATTTAAGGGGGACAGATTTAGACGAGGTCAAGCGGCCACCCTCCTCCCCCCAGAAAGTCACCACCCTGTCCAGCTTTATTTTAGTAGCAGATATTTCCTCATTTTATCATTGCCCGCCCATCCTAAGACGTTTACCTAATTAAAAAGTTACACGTAGAACCAGAGCAATACTAAAGCTTTCTTGTTTAACTGTCCATCAAGATAAAATTTGCTTTTAGATACATGGCCTCGCTTCTTGTCTGCCTTCAGCATGTTTTCATGACCAGCTGGAGCATTGCAGCAGTTTTAATAGGGCCTAGAAGTCAAGGATTTTCTTTCTATGTTTTTCAACAACAAAACAAGATTTTTCAAACTTAATACACCACTTTTAACACACACAGGCAGAAATTTTTACTTTCTAGGTTGAAGAAAGATACGTTTTCTTCTCCTTTTCTCTGTGAAACAGTACAATAAATCTCCATCAGGCAAATTATCTTATGTGCTTTATTGTCAAAAATTTTTAAGTGTTTAAATTACTCACACCATCTGTTAATCATTACCTGATACATAGTGGTTCCCTACTTTTAAAAGTAGCACAAAAGAGCTCTTCAACTAACATCATCTGTTTCATTTGAAGGAATGTTTTATTACTCCTGGAAGTGTCATCTACTCTTGCAGCCTCCTGTCCCTGCTATTGGTTAGATGTCCTGGTTGTCTCCGATGAGAGCCGCATATCGCTTCACGTCATTATGTCACACATAAACAACAATAAAACTCAGCTCAGGTGGGCGTCACGGAAAAAGCGACTAAAAGACTTAACAAAGTGATGACAAAAAAAAAAGACGAGCGCAAGAGACCAAACAAGAGTAAATCTGTGTCATATAAGCTACTTAACCTGCACACCTGAAGGGGGACTTGCTGAGCTCAAATGTGTAAACATTTTTCTTGTACTGCCTACAATAAACCAGATTTGTTTTAATCTCAGAAAAAGCACTTTTAGGTATATTTGATACAGATTTGTCTCCATTTCTGTTTTTTTTTCTGGCTGGTAACTCACTAGTTGATTTTCAGATCTTTACTCCAATTTTGACAACATGGAAAACTACAGATATAATTATAGTCTTAGATGATTTTTAATATCAGAATCAACCAAATGCTGACGCAAGATGATTCAACCAGACTACAAGACCACACACCTATCGTAGTGGTGATTTCACAGTGAAACCCCCAAGAACCGTCGAGAGCAAACGTGACTTCAGAAGAAAAATAAATGTGGCTCCTGCATGACACGTTGTAGAGACACTAATATTTTTGACACAATCCTAAAACTGGCTCTTCTTTTTCAATAGTGCATTTGATTTGGGTTGTGTTGTGCTCATAAACATGTTGCCATATTTTTGATCAATATCTGGTTGGTGACTTAACGGGTCAACTCGCTCTCAAGAGTCCAGGCAGTAATCATAAATATCATAAATAATGTTCCATATTTATGAATTGAGATCGGGGAAGCTGTGAATTATATTAACTCCACACACAATAGATAATAATTTGGTCATAGTTCATAGGTCATAGTTAGTTTCTAATGACTTGCACCAAATAGGGCTCATAATCGGATCTAAAGTAGTTTAGTGTGCAGCCGTGCAGCCCAACTCAGTCATCGGTTCAGTCATCAGTTACGTCCGCTTCAGAAAGGCAGTTGGTATTTTTCTTGACAACCTCGTGCAAGTGCATGTTTGTTTTTGTACAACAAAGCTTTTAAAGTATTTGTGAGGATGTTTCGGTTTCCTCTAGAATAAGACCATCAATCTCCAAGACATAATTAATATAGACGATCCAAATTATTAAAAGGATGGTCCATTTGCTCCGAGACATGCCGCGATTATCTGTTTGCTCAGATTTTTTGGTTGTTGATGATGAATCACACCTTGTTTTTGTTCTCCACCACGAGTTGCAGTTTGAAGTACTGAGGCAGAGTTCACATGTTCCAGGCTTCAACAGCCTGGAAATGTCATTCACTTCAGCAGAAAGGACATTAAACTTTGGCAAACTGAACTTTGGGTCCATCGTTTCGACTTGAGAAAGGTTGCTTTTTTCCACCGATCAGATCCTGCCACTGATTGTCGCTCCATTCCCAAACGTCAGGAGTGTGTGAAGATGTTCCACGTAACATAAATGTGTGCAGCGCCGCCGCTCAGCCGTGCTGCGAGTTTGTCCAAGCCGTCACTTCTGGAGCTGCAGTAAAAACTTCTCAGTGGGCCAAAGAGCATTTTGCAGCACATCTGTAAAACCGTTGACAGGACACCTCTGACTGCAAACAGGCTTGGTTTCTGAACCATGGAGACTGGATGTCTGCAATTTAAATTATGGAGAGTGACAGCGTTGCATATTGAACAGGTGTTTTATTATTCTTTCTCGCATGTCTTGAACACCAGGTTCTTAAGAAACATTATGTTCCAATCATATTTTACTTTTCCAAGCAATTTGTTGGAAGCAAACTTGAAACATTAGAAATAAGGAGATTTGAGGTTTTGGTAAGAGCTTCGAGTTTCCAGTCATTGTTCTGATCTTGCTTTCTGCTGACAGTTGGATAGCATTTACCACAAATGTAAAAAAGTGGCATTGATTCGCTCATATAAGTCTCATAACTCTTCCAGCAATATTCCCAAAATTTGAGACTGCTCCTTTAACGCTTTCTTCAGATCTGATGTCATGACAAAATTACCGCAGATTCTCTGCTGTCTTCCTTCTTGATAGCCTTCGTCATGCTTGAAAAGTTTGATCTCATTTTCTCTGGACGTAAAACCAGCAAGATGTCTGGTCCTTTTGTTGGCAATGAAGTGATATACAAGGTGCGCCGGGTTGTAAACATTTCCTCTTTGGTCTTGGCAGCAGCTGCAATCTATTTTCCCTCAGACCTGAAATGCCTTTTGTGTGCCAGGGCAGGGCTCTTCTGGAGCTTTTTCTTTTTCTCCTCACTTCATCGTTGTTTCTTCTCATTGTTTCATCTTCTCTTAACTTCCTATGTGAAATACATCCAGCTTTTCATTTGGCACCTTTAAAAAAAGAAAATGTAAAAGAGGCCACAAAGGACCTCTTGAAAAATCTCTGAGGATTTTGTCAGACATCGTTAGTGCAGGTCTGGAGTGATGGGTCTTGTTTTTCTTCGCTTTGTTTGGCCATTAAAGCAACAGCTGAGCTGCTGCTGCCTCGTCCCTGCTGGGCGTGAATCACGCTGTGTTTACACGTTTTGTCGGGATGCTTTGAATCTATACACTCGTCCTCAGCATGTGAAGCCTCATGTGGTAACGCTAAGCATAAAAAAAAAAACCTTCTGAGTGAGCTCATTCCTGGCCTCACCGTTTAAACCTGATGTGAACCAGAAGAAAGAAGTCGTACAGCAACAAAGTAATAAGCAGGCAGCAGATTTACACAACAGGTGACGTTTGGTTCATGCTTTGGGTGATTTTGGGCAAATTCTTTCCAGCAATACCAACCAGGTAGATCATGTTCTTTAATTTCAACAAGACAAACCACCTATAACACCTCAGATTTTAAAGTGAAGCAGCACACATGATCAAAATCAAGCACATATTAGTTTTTTTTAGACGTAAACAAATGTGTAATTCCTTACTTGGTAATACTTTTGCAGACCTTTTGGCTTTTTTTCTTTCACACAAGTTCAGTTACTTGCAAATGTTGATCCATCTCAGTCATAAGTGGATGTTTTAAATAAACTTGAATGTATTTGAGACAGGCTGTTCTTGATGACTACCCTCGCCACTGGAGGTCCCTCTTGCACCAGGATTGCCGGGTCGGTGAAAGCCCATTTGCCATTTGGCGCAGTGATACATCTTTCCAATGTGCCTTCAATTAGTGGGCCGAGGTCAACACCATCCTCCGACTTGGAATGTCATCTGAATCGGAGATAACCTCCTTGGTTTTCTTTTATCTCTCTGTAAAAACCCCAGTAAGGGGTTATGGATGTCCTGCCTACATTTGCAAAGCAGATTCAGAGTCAGAGATAACAAAAAAGCCACTTCTGAGGGATACTTTTACAGTTTTCACTGCAGTTTTTATGTGAGTCATTGTGGTATGATTGAGCAGTCTTTTTAGTGCTGCACTAATGTGCCCCATAAGCCACCAGGGTTGCAGCCTTGTGTTGAGGAGATGAGACGGGAAGTTGAAACTTTCAGGTGAAGATTCTTCAGCAGCAGGACACATAGATAACAAAAACATGCATCTGTCTGACCATCATAGACTTTAAAGAGTACTACAGATGTTACGTCCTGGTATTTAATATCCAGGCATTTGACAAGTATATTGCACAAATTTAACAAAGATCAAGGTTTTCTTTGGAGTTTTATAGTCTGTACAGTGATAAACACTCACGTCATGAAAGTTATCTCTCGTCAATTGAGTCTGGTATTCCTCATGTTCACAGCCATTTCCTCTGATGGATAACGTAGCGGACCAATCACATTGGAGCAGAGGTGGGATTTATACAATGACTCATACATGAGCGTCCAAGAAATACTTTTTAAAGGCTTTTGCAGACTGCATGAGTTTTGCAGTCTTATAATCAGATTTTATTGTAAAACCAACCACAGTCATTCTACTCCACTCTACGCTGGTTTGTTTGCTGCACTGCCCACATCACGGGCTTCATTTCTTAGATTGATTGTATACCAATCAAATTGGCGTCTAGAGGCTGTTTCTCTGCATCCGTCACTTTTGCTTCCTATAAATCAAAGCCGAATCTAAAGGAACCAGACTAATGTTTTTCTAACGAAGAGGACATAACTGATGATAGCCCAGCAGGTTGGGAATTTTATCCGCAAAAGTAAGAACTATTTTGACGGCTTTCAGACCAAGATTCAGCACATTTCTATACTAAACGATTTTTGCATAAAATTCACAATTTGTTTCAAAGGTCACACAAACTCACACGACTGTTTGTGTAAAGACGTATTGTGTTGATTATCCGTAGACCTGTTTGTTTAGATGGCCTCGTCTATATCACTGCGTAAGGGCATTTAAGTGACTGAGCCTTGTGAGTTTTCTCTTGATCAACTTCTTCTTTTTGCTCTAAATGTACTTGATACTTCAATAAACCCACAGAGACCAGATCAAAACTAACGAAGCATGCTGGCTGAATGGAATTCAAAATCAGATTTGTATATGAATGAAAGAACTTCTTAAACAGCCCAAACTTGGCCCACATCTACAGTTTTTTTTTGACCCATATTTGGCTTTGACTGACCGCGTTGACTCAAGTTGAGAGTGGCTGCCTAAACTCAGCCACATATCTACCAAACGTGACCCGATTCTGCATTTTCTGTGGGCCTTTTGGGCCACACCTGGCTCTTACAATACTCACCATATTACATGTCAAAACTAGCTGATGAAATTTGGGCCCAATCTGGCTCTTATGACATGTCACAAAATGCAAGTTTGGCTCAGTTCTTGACTTTTGGGTACACATCTGGCTTGCATTTGACAGTGCCGTAACTAAGCCACGAGGGCTTAAAGTAGCCCAGATTAGACGCAAATATGTCTGCTCTTCGGGTTGGGTTTTGTGCCAGCACAAAACTAACAACCCTTATACCGGGATAGGGAGTAATCTAAAAACAACATGAGCATTTTAAACTGAAATGTGAAAAAAAAAGCTAGCACATGCCTCGTCCAGACTCAGATCTATTGTAGAGGTTTAGTTTTACACGAGTGAGAAATCACAGGCATCAAAAGTGTGCCGGAGCTGGAGTCAGCAGAGGTATCCTGCACGTTTAACTGTTACAGCTGCACGAGAAACCTGCTTGTAGACGACGTAGCATTTTAATTTGTACATTTTTAGTGTGGGTCTTAATTTTGTTTAGAGTAAAAACCGGATTCATATATGTTTATATATATAAAAATGAAGATAAAATCTATTTTATTATTGTTAGCTCAGCACTTAGGGGTGGCAGTGTAATACTCTGCTGTATTTACAACTATATTTTATACTATGTAGCAAAAAAGATAAAACAACAAAAGCCCTCATACAGTTTTATATATATATATATATATATATATCTTTTGGACCACCTTTAGCTTTGATTACAACATGCATTTGCCATAATGCCAGATCACAACATTTATTTTTATTCAGGGTTACATTTGTTTTTTGCCAAGATCTTGCGTTGACGACGGAGAGTCAGACTGCTGCAAAAAGTCTTATCCAGGACATGTTAAAAGCCAACACCTGCGTGAATATGATGTCTCACGCTCCCTGAAACGCTGTTTCACAGTTTGAGACAGTTTGAGCTTTCCTACCTCGGAATATGACCTTCAGAGTCAGAGAAAACAAAAGTCTATAGATGGACAAACTTATTTACTCTGCGTAGGTAGTCTGACCTCACTTTTGGACACAATATGTTGCTGCACTGAGACCCGTCCAACAGAAGCAACCCCGGATCATTATACTGCCTCCACAGCCTCTGTGGTAGGCACTAAACACGGTGGCCGCATCACTTCATCCCTCGTCTTCTGACCCTGATGCACTCATCAGTCTTGAACAGGTTAAATCTGGACTCATCAGACCACAAGACCGCATTTCATTTATCCCGAGTCCAATCTTTATGCCTCTTTTGGCTCTTACATTCACTAAAATACTTTATAAGCTCTACTGTTGTTTTTCTTTGGCTGGATTTCACCAAAATGCTAAATTGCTTTCCGATGAAGAGTTTTCCAGTTTTTTTCTAGCCACATATCTTCCTTGAAGATGATGGTTTACCACTATCCAGCAAGTTCTTCACACAGTTTCTGTACTTTTAGGATTCTCTATAACTGTTTTGTTTGCTTGAAGCAGATTTATAATTTGACCCTTCTGAATCAGAGTAACATTTTTTTTCTACAAGCTTTTACAGGATGTGTCTCCTGACATGGTTGTTTGAAGAACGGAGACTGCTTACTGCATTGTTGGGGTTAAAAATGTGTCAGCTGACACATATTAATCACTGCAGTATTTTTCCAGTGGGAAGCTCTTACCTATTGGCTTCATTAAATCCAGGTGGGGATTTTTACTTTATTTTATTCCCCCACTGGCAGTGTAGAAGTATAGATTATATGTATTTGAGAATACAGTGTATTTGCATTTCGTCTGCTGCCAGTAAATATCAGCCTCTAAACATGGTTTAACTTTTCTCCTACGCTTTACACTCATATATGTTTTAAGATGAATCAAGAAAAAACATTCTACAATTCATGACTTTCTGTTAGGAGATGTGAAAACCTTCATTTTGAATTATATTTATATATAAACTGATATCCAGAAAGTCAGTTTTCAAGTTTACAACGTCTCTCTTTGGTGGAAAGTAGCCAAGTACATGTTGCTGTACTGTTTTGATTTGTCTTCATATGATAAAAGTAAAGAGATTTCTGTCTACAATCACATTAACTGTGCTACAGCACACAGCTTGATGACATAAACATCACACATGTGCTGTGTAATATCATTAACTGCTTTATCAATAAATACAATCAGCTTAAAAGTGATGTGGAGCTTGTCAGCATTCGCTCCATCAGACACACATCTATTCTTTTATCTCCAGTCTAATATTATTGCAGGTTCCCCACCTGTCCGCAGCTGTCAGCAGGGCGTTCCTGCTACAGAAACCTCCCACTTACTGTGTGTCCTCTGTTAACACACACACTAATACAGAAACAGTAGCCTCCCACCCAGCTGGAGTGCACCTCAATGAACAGGATGACCGACTTGTGCACCGCAGGAGTACGGCCGTTTTCTGCCAAAATTAGGTATGACAACAAACATGAAAACTTTCAGCAAACAATTACTGAAACTAAGCCACTGTGCAATTCTAATACAGTTCAGTTGTGAAAACAAATCTCAGAAGAAGGGAATAAAGGAGGGGAGCCTTTAATCTCCTGCTCATGCAGGCACTTTAACTCCAAAAGTGTATTGTGGAGCATGGTACTGTCGCTTTTTTAATCAGAAAACAGCTCATGTACTGTTAACACCCTGGGAAGAACAAAAAAGTATATGAACGCCTTGTATCCTGTTCATTACAATTGAGTACAAAAAAAAAAAAAATTGTGCCAATTTAAACAAAACAACAACAACAAAACAGCTAAGGAACCCAACAGACTGCAAAATTAACTTCATTAACAAGCATCTTCATCCACAGCACAGAAGATCTCTGCACCACTCTACTATCACCACAATGTTGTGGTAGGCACTTAAGATTGAAATAAGTTCAGAATAAAGTGAATATTACCCAGAATAAATGCATTTCAGTTACACAGATGTTGTAATCTGTGTTTTTGGGTGAAAGATGATATATGGTCATTGTATTATCTTGTTGTGTGAAATATTTCCACAAATAAAGCATGAATTCCTGTGTGGTCACAGTGATCTTTGATTACCATTTCACAAATCCATCAATCCATCCATTTTGTTTTGGAAAGTCACCGTGAGCGTACAAAATTTTAGATTTCTAGACATTTGTATTCATTATTGTATTTGACAGTTTTGTGGTATGTTCAAACGGTCCACACAAACTGCAGCATACTGTTTCTACGGGAAATATTTCCATTTACAAGCACTGGACACGCATAATGTTTACAAGCAGCAGTAAGAGGTGTAAAAACTGCAGGGACGCAGACATAAAAATGGATAAAAATCAACAAAACTGCAGCACTTTAATGTTACAGATTTTAGCTGAGTTTGTGATTCGTTTTTATTTAAAAGCTGTTGCAGATTTCTTTTTTAACAAAAAAAAAAAAACGATTTTGTGAGTGTAAACACTTTTGTACATTCATCAAATATTTGTGCCTGTATTCAGTATGTTTGTCAATTCCCACATAATCCCCAGAAAACAGTGTTTACGTGTCCTGTTAGGACCTAGAGGCAGAGATTTTTCTCGATTCCTTATTTTGGTTGCCTGGACTGGAGCTTACGCTCAGCTTCAGTCAGATTAAGTGTCTGTGGACAGGAGTGTCAAGTGCAAGCCTCCAGCGTAAATGGAAAAATGTGTGTTTGAGCTTTCCACACACACATGTGTGACTGCATGCTGTATGTACTGGGACCTATTTGTGAGAGCATCTGCATGAGTATGCAAACACAATATAAGTTCAGTATGTGTGTGTGTGCACGTGTGTGTGTGTGTGTGTGCAAATCCTTCTCCACTTGCTCCTCAACATCTCTGCCAAGCAGACAGGGTGACATGAGAATTGAACCATCTGCTTCTTTCCCTGCTGGCCCAATCGCCAAGCAGCCAGTAACTCGCTCCAGCTGTCTGGGAAAGGAAAAGACGATCCCGAGGCGTTCCACACGAATGGCAACCGCAGCACAAAGGAATGGAGGACGGGGAAGAAAAAACAAAAAAAACAAGGGAGACATGAGATGAGGCAGATGTAAGATGCTACTTTCTTTAAGCTGCCCGTCTTGACTTCTTTTCAGTGACTCATTGCCAAAGACTGGCAGGAGCTGACCAAAGAAAACCTCCGTCTAAAGCGCTCAGACAAGACAGGATGTCAGGTTCAACCGGTGTTCTCATTGTCGGGACTGACAGAAACACAGCAGGCTCCCAATAACTGGGGAATGCTGGGACAGGAGAGGGATGAGCATAAAATTGGAAGTACACATGTCACAGTTACAGCGGCAGAGCTGGACAGCGAAGTCATGGAAAATGAATAGCAGCGTGTTCCCTCTGCAGCAGACGGCAGAAACACTTAATCACAATCGTAAATACTTATCATTGCAGCTAACCGCTGATGCGTCTGTGTCTCAACTATGGATGCATTTTTCTTTTCATTTACATCGGTGACTGAAAACCATAACCCAATATATTTTACCCCCTGAAGCTTTATTGGGATATGTTGAACTTCTTTTTTTTTTTTTGCGTGACTCCAGTGCTGCTGCAGTTAAACGAGCGGAGACATGAGAAAATGGAAAAGAAGAGCTGAACAGTTTAAAAGTTTAGCACAACAATGTCAAAACAAGCAGCTTTGAGTAAACCGTTGATTCAGTAGGGAGCGTTGTGTACTTGCCATGTTGCTATGGATACACGGACTTACATGCCGCTGGATGATTTCTTTTAGAGATTGCTCATGTCTTAACCCTCTGGTTTTGTTTATCTCGGCATGAGTTAGGAGACTTGAGCAAACTTGGTAGCTATGCAGTTATTCATTCCAACTGTTGCTGTAAACTGACAGGAGGGAAAAGGCAAAGAGCCGCAACAACATAACAGAGTAAAATACGTAAAATGTATGTTTATATCTTGTTTATCTATCTTTCGAAATGAAGTGGTTTGGAGGATGATCAGGAAGTGGGGGAACGAGCATGCATTCGGCTGTCTTACGCATAAAAATGTCTCTGTGTGTGTCTTAAGCTTTATACAGGGTTAGTTAATTCGAACCATGAGTAGGATCGTCAGTGCGGTAGCACGCAGGCCTAGATTTTAGGCAGGAAAGGAGGATAACATTTTCAGCATGAGGCAGCAAACTCAGCCACGGCGTAATAAATCTGCTGAAATGTTTCCTGGCTACAAGATGTTCCTAAGTGATTGCAGAGGCAAGTGCTTGGACGGTGTTTCCCGATGCCATGGCCAAAAACGCCGACCCATGTGTCACTGCAGCAGACGAGTAAACGCTGCTGATGCACACCGCGTGCTAGCCTGAAGCTTGAATTTGGTATGAAAACATTAGGAACATATTTTAATACTATTTTCTTCATAGTGTGGCTGCTATGTGTCCATTAAATTAAATTCTAGCTGAGGTTCAAAGCACTTCATGACCACAAGTTTCCCAAAGAAAAACAGGGCATTGAGGAGAAAGAAAGAATATCTGTTCATCAGCGGGCCAAGGTATTTTCTTTGCGGTGGCCCTGTGGCTTTTCCCTTTTTTTTTAATAACCCTGTACGGTCAGGTTTAAATCTTGACTTTAAAGGCCCGCTATTTTCCCCCCCAGGTATTTTCATTGTCAATTAACCTGTATGGATTGGTGTCAAGGGGTAACAGTTGACCTTTGTGCCCCAGACAGGTTGGCGAATGTCTGGCTGAAAAACAGAGGAAGAGGCATCTGGCTGTGGAGTGGCCAGTTGTGGGTTTTGAAGACCGGGGTGTACACGTACCATCCAAAAAGCTGGTTTTGTACAGCAAGACCCTGATTTTCAGAAGCAAAGACTCAGTGTTTCCTTAAGATAATCCTGAATGGTTCCACTTTGATGTGTTTGGTTGCGTAAAATATCGACATGTAAACGTTACAATATCTTCCACTTCATCTTCAGCTGCTGTGAGAACCTTACACAACCACCAATACTCTTACTATTCTTCTCTCAGCCATGAACTCCAACTGTACTGCACTTGGACTCTTTCCAGAACTCTTCAAGGAATATTTTTGCTGGGAAAACACACTAAACAGAGCTAAAATCAGATTACAAAGCCGCGAGCACAGAATGTAATTTCTACAATCTCTTCAACCATCTGTAATCTGCAGTTGTTCATTTATCTGGGAGTTATAGTGTTTGTTTATTTTAGCACACCATACACGGTCGACATAGTTACTGAGGAAACAAGTGCTTTCAAACAACAGACCATCCCCACCGAGTCTTGGGGGTAATTAGTAGGGGTTTGAATAAAGGCCAGTGCATACTGTAGCATATTGTACACTGGCGAGGGGTAGAGGACGCCGCTTTGATGTAACATGGATTGAAGGGGATTGAAGGGTGGCTGCATTCCCAAAATAGGATGTGACCTCTATAAAGAACTCAAGCAGAACCTGTCTTTAATCTTGTCTGCATGGGTTACGGGTGTGCACCATGCTGATTATGGCAACAGGTGCCAAAAAAGACAAAAGACGGTGTTTTCTCCGAGCTGTAGCGCATGCCTAGAAAGCTGGTGAGGCTTTAAACTCTGCATTCTTCACTTGAAGCATAAAGCTAATGTAAATATGAAGGTTAGGGAACCACTGGGAGGTCACAGGTTCACTTTCGGTGGGCAGTAGGAGAAATCCAATAATGGTTATCAGTAAAGTGGTCCATGATAAGTTAGATGGTTAAACTTTGGTGTGCGAGTATAACTTTTATGATGCAACTGTGCACCTGAGTTGCGCATTCTTATTCTCTTTGTTACAACTTAAGAACGAACCATTCTATAACAAGAGCAATATTTTTTTTACATACCAGTTGAAATCATAGTAATATAGTAATAACTATTCCTAAAGCACAACTATGGATCATTTAGCAGATGTTATAATCAGCGGTGGAGACTAAACAAGAGACACGTTAGGATGCTGTTCCTTCAGAAATATTTAGTCCTGTAAGCTGCACGCCAGGCGGAGCATCAGGTACTTTTAAAAATACTACCTACCAAGCAGAGCAATTTCAGGGTGGTATTTTTTTGTTGTTTTTTTTTCCCCTGAGGAAAGAAACTCCAGTCAAGTCACAGCCTAAAGGGATATTTAATTTTATTGGTGTGGTGGCTTAGTGGTTCGCACTGTTGCCTCACAGCAGAACGGTGGTTCAAATCCAAGCACTGTGTTTCTGTGTGGAGTTTGCATGTTCTCCTTGTCCTTACATGGTTTTTCTGTGGGTACTCCTGCCTGCTACCACAGTCCAGTGTGTGTGCCTATTGCCTGAGCAGAGCTGGGATAGACTCCAGCAGAGCCTCAATAGGAGTAAGCAGGTGTAGATGATGGATGGACTTATGAGTCATTGGCATTTCTTCTGCTCTCGGGGAGCAAACTGCTGGATAATCATGGAACCTTTCTGACAGGTCGGCCAATTTAACCCCTGTTGTGGACAAGGAGAACAAAACAGTTGATGACATATGAACTCAAAACCTGAAAAATGTCATGTTGTGTATTTTTACACTGTGTCAGTTTTACATCAGTCACTATTTATATTTAGTACATTATTTTCAACCAAAGAAAGTCTGTCTGGCAGCACGATCAACGCATCATCATAACACGGGTGTATAAATACTCGTAGTCTCTTCTTTTTAATTTAAAAACCCTTTTTTAGAAAAATGGACACGAAAGACTACTGTACAACATGAAATTACTCAAATTCAGTAGCTTTTTCACGTAACTTCTGCTGATTGGCATCAGGTAGTTAGTTTGCATCAGTATTTGGAGACAGAGTATTTTCTTTTTTTTTTTTTCATGATCATTCTTGTCAGTGTGGATATCGTGCACACGCTGTATGTACGATGCACACCGAAATTGGCCTCTGCTTTTAACCCATCAACAAGTTTCTAGTGAGCAGTGGGGCTGCTAGAATCAGCGCCCCGGGGAGCAATTGGGAGTATGCATAAATATCACGTGTTGCAAGAAATATATAAATATTTATATAATATATATATATATATATATATATATATATATATATATATATATATATATATATATATATATATATATATATATATATATATATATATATATATATATATGTATACTTTACTGTGTCAAAGAAGTTTTACAAAAACACACTGTAAAAGAAAAACTGAAAAGAAAAAAAAGAAGGAAAAATGATGTCTGCTAAGATATTTTCTGATTTCATCAGTAATTATTTTTGCCAAAAAGAACTACAAGAACAGCAGTATAAAGTCTTAGAGACAATGCCAGAGATTATACGTGTTTGGATATGAGATTAAAAGCAACACTGGATAAAATTGCAGGGAAAATAAGTGAAGGATCCCATTTAAATGTTATATAAAATGACATTTTCATACACATCTGATTGCTGTAACACAATTGTGATTTAGAATATGACGAGTCCATGGAAGGTTTTTCACAGTTGCCGTTTCCAAACACACAATTTCTCTCTGGAAAAACATATTGGCTGACAGTGATGTGATTTACTTTTCCAGTCTGTTTGCATTGAATAGAATAATAAACTTGTAGCCAAACCAAGACTGAATGGGAACCAAAAGTCCATCAGCCACAGAAATTTGTTAATAGCAGAAGGCTTTGTGAGAACCAGTTATCCAGTTTGATTGGCAGCATACTGCAGAAACATGACTCGGCTAATAGTTCAAGGCAAAAAGACAAACAAAAAACTGTCAATAAGTCTCTGATTCAATACTCACTCTTCTTAACAAAGGCGTTAATATTTTGCAACTGCTTTTCGTTTGAAAGCCAGAGTGTGAACATAGTGAACAGCCATGTTTATGTGTAGCTCAGAAAAAAAGGTGTTTTCTTTGTTCTGTTTTTAGCATCTGTGAAAGAGCTACTTTAGAGATCCAGACTGCCTCAGGATATTCATGCTGTATGGTTTAACCTTAAATTTTCAGCCCAACGCTGTTGTCTTATTCTGTCACGAAAAGATTTGATTTGGAGTCTTATAGAGGCTCAAATGACACTGAGGCAGCACTAGCAAGTGCTCAGTTTGAATAAATCAAGCTTGATTCGTGCTGTATTCGTGCCATTGTGTCAGCACGATGGGAAGGAAATTTGGAAAGTTTTAAATCTTCCATGTCATCGAACCGCTAAAAATGGCAGATTCAACTTTTTTGAGCTATATTTAATGAGTTATCTTAAGCACACCAAACACAAATATACAAACTTTATACAACAAGACCTTACTACCTGGAAGGCAAGTTTCTAAAAACGCCTAAATCCTTAAGCCTCAGTGATTGAAGACTTAGACATGCTCCCTTTAGAACTATTAAAACATATGAGAGTTTCTGGACGATGACTGGAAATACTTATGTTTATTTGCTATTTAACTGGACTTTTTGCTAGATTATTTTCATACTTTTGAGAGGCAAGTAATGTATATGAGCTTTCCTGTAAATAAATGGATGTTGTGATATTCAGAGACAGATATAAATTGGACTAAGAAGGAAAAATCTGCAACTTGTCCACAACATATTTATCTTTTTGATAGAACAGTATAACACGTATGCTATTGTTTCTTTGAGGATTTTCAAAGTGGACGGCCCAGACAGGCCAGGGAATCAATACTTTACTGTCATAATGATGTGCATGACCAGTTTGAAGTGGATCAGAATGAATGAATGAAACAGAATAGTTGTATCATAGTTATGTCGCTCTCACAAACGCTCATACTTCAGGACAAAACCGAGACAATAAATGCGGTACTACAGAATGTTAAATATGTCCTTATTATGTCATTAAACTGAATAAAAATGTAAATAAACATATTTATGGCCTACATAATGACAGGAATGCAGCAGGGTAACTTCTGTTCATCCACTTTATGAGTCACAACTTTTATGGGATGTCGGTGTCTGAATCCTTTTCTGAAACTATATAGACAGCTGTTTCTGCGAAAATTTCAAAAATAATTTGAAAACATCCCCTTAACATTGCATCTGAAGCATTCTTCTGCTTTTATTCACATTCTCTGAAGAAAAAGCTTGACAGTGCTTCCACGAAATCATAAACACATTTCAAATGAACCTTTCTGGAAGTGTGGTTGATGAAAAAATTAGGTGATGTAATTGCAAAGCCAGTTATATAGAAGTTTCCCTGAAGAAATATCAGGAGTCCGGAAATAATGAATTGAACAGAGCCAGTGGGCATTAATGAGAAAAGCAGAACTGTACTTAATTGAAACAATAATTCAGCTGGGTTTAAAATGTGCTACGGTGGTGAACATGCCGTCACTGTTTTCTGAACAAAAAAGTGATTCTCGTACCAGATACTGAGAGCTAAAGCGTGCATTTTTGTGGGGGGGTGGGGGTTATGTGAGAGTGAAAATTCATCCAAGGTGGCCTTCCCCTTCCCTTTTAAAACTGCTTCCAACAGAGACAATGTGTGAAACCAGTAACTTTCCAAATCTTTTATAACTCCTGGAACTGAACACGAAAACACATGAATTTCATCACCATTATTGAATAAATTGCTATGTGGAAGGATCCACAAAAATAGCACTCATGCAAAGACCATAAAGGAGAAAAAGCAGTACTGTAACTAGACTTGTATCAGGTTAAATATGTAATATGAAAATAATTGTTCATTCTTAAACGTCTACTTAATGGATTTGTACTGTCTGCTCTTCCAGTAATGATGCAATGCCTTAAATAAAAGGCACCTAACCCGACATATTCAGCAGGATGATTCTCCTTCTGCACTCAAAATGACAGTCAGTTGCTTACAGAACTCATAGTTTTGAGAAAAGTAATAACTTACAAAAGAGCTCTTTTTTCTTTTACTTTTCTCTTAATCTCTTCTTTTGCATGTTTATAATGCTTATAAAAACGGCAAAAGTCAGTAACAAGTTGAGGCAGCCAAGGGTTCAAAACCATCTGAATCTGTAAAACTTATCTGTAAAAATGACATCTGGTGCTTGCAATCCTAAAAGCAAGAGCCATTCACTGTTTCTGACGAGTAACTGTCTTTAGAGAATACAATATGAATTGCTGTAGACACTCTTCCTCTTGTTGCACGTCCCACTGAGATACTTTACTGCTTAAAAAAAAAAAAAAAATCACACTCAGTTTCTGTCCAAACAATCCATGTTGGCCAAAGCTTCAGAACAAGACAGTGAATGTATCATGGAAAAAGAAAAGGACATAATGAAGGAAAATATTAGCCATTACTCTAATTTCATACAGAGGCCTATGAGCACTGAAATCTCATTTAATGTCCAAAAAGTCCCTTCCAATGAGGCAGAACATTCATAAAAGCATAATACTGCCCATTAGCTTAAAAAAAAACTACAGTTCTCCTGTTCTGAGGTTTTTATTAATGTGTGCAAACACAGAGCTATTCGTCTTAAAATGTCTAAGATTTATTTTTACTCTCCTGCTCTGGGAGCAGAGACCTTCAGGCCAACATAATTGGCTTTTTTTCTGCTAAAGAAATCATTCAGCAGCAGTCTTTCTTGTTTCTTTGAAGAAATTTTCCCTCCTTTTTTTGCGTTTGTTTAGTTAAAGTCATTCTTGTGGTTGGAAAACATGGCTCTGTGATCTCTCCATTTCTATAAGAACTTCCTGCAAAAATACTCAGCATGGAGGGTCTTCCTGTAGTCCCCCAGAAACAAGCTGGAGTCCCCGCAGCACTGACCTAAATGCATTCACAGAATTTTCTCAAATTTCACAGCGACACAGGTTTGGCAGCTGTGTGGTCCAAGCGGAGTGTTGCCTCGCGCCTCTCACTGCCCCTCAGACCAGTGACGTTTATGTACTCTGGGCCGCCGAGCAGTCCCAAGTCCAGCCGCTGTTGAGGCTTGGCCAGACAAAGCAGACCAAATCAGATCAGGCTCCAAAGGAGAAGCACGACCAAGATCAACAAACAGACCTAAATACGCAGGAGGAAGGCAAAATAAGCGAAACACTGACGGCGTTCGCAGCCTGTCGCAGGAGGGTTGGAAGAGCCTTGGAGGTAATCCCGAGCTGCTGCCTCGGAAATTGATTGGCAAAAAAAAACAGGTCTGCAGTGGGTGGATCATATGGGTGATGGTTTGCCTATGAAGCGTCTGTAAGCCGACATTATGATAATTAGATCAGCATGTTTTCGATTATTTCTGTGAAACAAGACACTGTATATGTTGGCCCCACAGGCCAATAATAACAATGCCAGATTCTTATCTTTTTCAGACAAGACATACAAAAGGGTCAAGCTTTCTCAAACCCTGGTTCCAAACGTCTGGGGGTTCATGACCCTTCACAGCCACGAACATGCCTCAACTACCACCATTCAATGAAAACATTTCCATTGTTTTATTTTACAGTTTGACTTTAATAGTAACATTTATACATTCACTCAATCAATGATTGACTTTGCTCCTTTCGTGTTTCTTCTTTTGTCACTATTGGGCTGAAGGACATTTTTGGGGAGTGACATATCTTCATTCTGTACTTGGACTAATTACATTTTATACAATCATTTACGGTTCCCATGATGTTTGTCACCTTTGACAGTTTCAAGCCAACCAAGAAATAAGTTTAGTTGCAGTTCCTCAACTCACCACTGGAGGCTCCAGTAGGGAGTCAACCATGACCCCATGTTAAAATGTCCAACTTTGGAACCGAAATAAAATAAATTTATGCTACATTTCACATCTATGACATCTGTGTGGGGGATGGCATTTGTTGCACATCAGATAATGTTGTATAAAGCAACATATTTATGTGTAATTAGGGGTGTGGTCTTTTGATCAACAAATGGCATAGCCAATGGCTGGTGGTCATCACTTGAGCTGCTTTTAGTGCTGTAACCTGTACCAGGAGACCACTCTGACAGTTTTTTGGGGTTCAGAGGAAGCAAAGAGCCTGAAGCAGCTACTTTCAGTCCTGTATGAAGGCTGCTCACCAGGGCTAAACCAATGACACCTTCTGGTTTCTAACTCATCACTTTCTACCTCTTGCAGCAGCTGAGTCCCTCAGTCAAGAGGCTTTTGCCTCGGATCTTTTCAAGATCCATCCAGGTTGGCTAACCGGACCATTAATCAATAACATCTGAAAGGAGTGCTGCCAGAGCTAAAATGAGAAGTAGCGGAAATCCACTGGAACCAACAGTTACTCAGCCGGCGACTCAGGTAACTGCAACTGGTGTCATTGAGCGGCATTTTAAATGAGGATGTTTGGACAGACATGATCTGAATGAATGTCGAGCACCTTAGAAAGGTGGGTTTGGGTGGCAGCATTCAGACACGCCAGTGAACAGTGAACGGTAACTAGTGATGCCAAATGTGATGCAACCTCACTGTACGCTCACACATGCATGCTGGAAGCGTCCTGAGCGTCGCCGTCTGCTCATTTTCAATGGGGTGACACCAAGCGTGGCTGAACTGAGCTGTGTGTTGCTTCCACCAGAAGTTGGGTAATTTGCAGCTCTCAATGCTTCAGCTTGAGTTACAATCAATCAAATTGCATTTACACAGTGCTAGCCAGCGAAATCGTACATCGGGATGGGACAGTTTCAAAGTATGTGGCTTATTTGCGCAGCGAGCGCAAAGAAATTTTATCAGTTGTTCATGGTACGATGAAAGCACGTCAGAGGCACCAGCCCTCGAGCATTAACGCAGCGCTGCCATGTGGGACGCTGAGGTTAGATGCCATGCCAGTGTGTTATTCTGAAGTTATATTTTTGTGAAGGATAAAAATGTCTTGAGGATAAAAACTGATAATAGTTTTAAATTGTAATTTTTTTTAGGGCTTCTAGACACGCAGCAGAGCAGAAAAGGGTTATTTAAAATGTTACTGTGACTGTCATCAAAACTAACCAAAACGCAAGGATTTGATTCAGTCTGACTCAGTGTGGCTGCAGAGAGAAACTCTTACAGAGTTTATTTAACTACTATACTTCCTGCTTATTGTCATGTGGCCACTTTAGCAAAGGTGGCCCTTCATCAAAAAGATGCGCAGAATTGAGCTTTATCTCTACTAACTTAGACGGTCCATCTCTGTGCAGTTTACCTCTAAACAAATAACTCTAGGCTTGTGTTCTCTGAACCTCTCAGCTCACATGCAGTTCACGCTGCTCCCAGCTCGGAGAGTGATCTACAGTTTCATGGTTTGTCATTTTTATTGAGCCCTCTGCCCCCGCGGTCACACGGGGTCATTTCGGTCAACCACAACACACCAACAGCAGTAACAGAAGTGTAACTTCCCGCGCTGAAAGCCTCATGGTTCAGACACTCAATAAAACGGATACTCAAAGATATCTTTGGCTGGATAATAAACCTGGCGTAAGAATTCGGTCAAACTGGAGGTCACGGTCTGGATTTCTTGAAACTGTTGTAGAAAACATGGTCATTACTTATGTTGAGTAAATGGAGTTCATGGTGGTAGCTCTGGCACATGTCATAACTCTTGGAAGCGCCACTGTCAGTCAGTCTGGAACAGTGGGGCTTTGTTCAATGACAAATGGTGATGGTAAATGGTGATGGATTTGAACTCGTGTCAGAGCTGCCAATCCAAAGAGCTTCCACATGTTAAAATGTAATTTGGCAGGAAATATCCTCAAAAGACTCATGAACGTGTAGATGACTTGTGAAGACCTGCATGTACCTGCACAGTCTCCTCCGTGGCTTTCCATTCCAAAGCTGATTTCAAATTTTTATTGGCTACTTCAAGGCCTAACTTCACAAATGAAAGCGTTTCCTTCCAAAAGAGCGATTCATCACTGCGGGAAATATTTCCACAACTGTGTTACTAAATATCTTGTGAATGAAAAGATGGAGTCATGAACCAAGAATTTAAGTCACAGAATAACAGTTTTTAATTTTTTGCCAACAGTGACTCAGGTTGAAAAGCTGTCAAAATAATTTGAAACGAAGCATTTTAATTTTTGCTGTTTATGAATCCTTTAAAGGGAATTCATTTAAAACAAAGATCATATCAAGGTGTCTTAGTTAATTAGAAAATGAATTGGTGATGCTACAGGTCCAGAGGCAAACAAGCTTTGTATAAACAGATCATTTGTCTGCCTTATGAAGTACGTTTTCAGCACTTGGCTCACTGTGAACCGTCGTTAATGTTGCTCTCTCTACAACCACTAGATTCCTTGAACAAAAGAATTAATTTTACCTTTCAGTTTGTGACCTGTTCCTGATAGTTTTGAGCAAAGATGTCCATAATGAGTTTAAGTAGCACAACTGTGTCAATTATAATAATAAGGTGAAACTGCATTTCCACCCTAATTATAGCGCTATTACAGATGATGTACACAATGTGAAAGGTTTTTAATTTAATCTTTTAGCCATTCTGATATAGTTGGTGTGCTAGGCATCATTTTCTTGTTGCACGACCCAGTTTTACTACGCTACACATTTGTATACTCTTGTATAAAGAGGGGTTAATGGTAAACTTGATGACAGCGAGCTGCCCAAGTCCTGTGGCTGCAAAACAACCCCGATCATGACAACTCAACTGCCGTGCTTGATTGTAGGTATGAAGTGTGAACCCCAGTCATAGGTCCATGTCCCGTTTAGACAGAAGATGATGGTTTCTTCTGGCAACCCATCCAAGTCAGTGACCTCGGGACCCGTATGAACCTTCCAGACCCCTCAGGTCATAGGGATCCAGTTTTTTGTATCAGTTCTGAGTCAGAACCAGACATGGATGAACAACGTTCAGCTTCTATGCTCCACATGTCTGGAACAAACTCCCAGAAAGCCTCAGATCAGCTCAGACACTCAGTTTATTTAGGACACGCCTGATCTCAGCTGCATTTGAATAACGTTCCAGATCTGCACTGATACTTTTAAACTTGAGTTTCAAAACATTATTACATTTTAACTTCTGGTATTATTTAAATTATTAGTTACTTTCTCTTTCTTTCTCTTCGTTTAATTTTTAACTAATTTTAAAAGTAATTTGAATTACCCTGTTATATATAATAAAAAGTCCTGCTTTACCATTTATTTTTTGTGTTGTTTTGTTATGTAAGCAAACTACCAGTTTAATTTTAGTCCAGATTTCTCATCACCCTGCCAGGTCAACAGTCCTTGCAACACTTCCAGGTGTCTCACTATCATTTGTTGCTATGCAATAATTTACTTCTGTGGGTCTCAATGTCCAGGGACGAGAGACAGGATTCACGTTATATCAATTTGATCTGACCTTTGGAAGTTATCTACTCAGTGTGAAGGAATATCCTTGATGTGTGTGCGTGGGAGAGCAGTAGCCACTTTCATGGAAAAGTGTGAGCATTCCTTCCTTTAAATACTCCCAAACCACAATAATACTTTGGTGTCAGCTGGTTTTCGACTGGTGGAGTCTTTCTTTCACTTTCTTTCTATCAGCACTAACATGCAACGCTTGGATTGGGTTACAGTCAGCTAATTTCCTTTGGCTCCCACTTTAGGATATAGGAACTTGGGTGATTTTTGTCCAAGTTTTGGATCTAATAATTGGATCTCAGATTATCAATAACTGGAGCAGCTGCAGCAAGTGGACAGGGAAACACTGCTCCGAGCCAGTTGATGGCCACTCAGACTTGCCAGCGGTGGTTACGAGGATGAAACGCAGCTGCTTCTTTTACAGTTTGGACGGTTCGGACTTACAGGATAGATGTGATCTGGCTCAGTGAGGTCCTTAGGGGGGCAGACCCAAACCGCAGCTGTAGGGCAACCAGCCATACAAGACCAATCTAAACCCATATCTTTACATCGCTCGCAGCTACGCCCGTTTCCTGTCTGATATTAAGCAGCTAAAAATGACACATAAAATAATAGTTACACAGATGATGAAAACACTTGACCTTCCTGCTCTGGGAGACTGAGCAAAGTGATGCAGAGAGGGATTCAGCTGCCGAATCAGTGGCTCATCATCATGCTGTGTGACCTCAGGAGAGCGTGAAAGGAGACTTGATTTTAGATGGGAGTGAGGAGCTGTGGTCACCACTCAATCTGTCCCATATGGTGGAAGACGGGAAGTCTGAGTGTTGGTCCAAGTGAGGGGGATCTGTTTGAAGTTCTGCCACAATTGAGACACAACAAGGCAATAGCATCAAATACATGGCGCTAATTTAATTATCAGCATTTAATTTGCACTTGCACATGAATCCTAGAGGGATGGCTCCCTTCTTTGAATCTATGCTAAAGCATTTCCCCACTCTTTTGCTGCCACTGTTAAAATCAAATAAAAATAAAGCGCCAAACACCAATCTATTAAAGATTTCCCTGCACGTGAGCCTCCAGCCTATCATAGTTGCCAAATAACATCAAATGATGTCTGATCATTTATTTTCATATCCACATCCCAAACTAATACTTTACAATAATCCCACTGACTGGTTTGAGTTTCTTTGGTTAATACAAAGAGTATTTAAAGCAGACAATGTCGAATCGGACACAACAGATCCAGAAGAAACTTTATCGCATGCCTTATGGGCTCCACATGCAACACATTTAATACAATAACTGAACAATGCACAGTCATACATCCCACAATCTACTCCTACACTAATGTGACAGTGATACTGATGAGCTACAAATATTACCATTCTCATATTAGTTCAGGATGAGTCTCAGATCCAGTCTGGAGCCAAACCGTCATGTCACTGGTTAAACACAGTCTCAGTCTTGTTTGGGTTGCTTAAACCTCATTATCTGATATGCTGAACCTGCTTCAGAGATTCACATGCAACTCTTGCATGATGCAGTCAGTCTTAATTAAAGACAGCGTATTTTACATTAGTGTGACAAATGCGGCTGTGTGAATCACATTAACATTTCTCTTTGCACCTGCATCACAGAGTTTTTAGAAACAAGGTGCACAACAAAAAGTTGATATAAAAAGGTTGTTTTGAGTTTCAAGGAAAGTAAAAACAGAAATAAGCTACCCATCGTATACCAAATATTACAAATACTCTTTTTATTTCTATTATATAATGGCCGACTTTGCTGCTAAAATAACCATTAACAGCATGGTTAAAAAAACAGTTTTGGTCTCTATGTCTACATTAATTTTTTCCATCTAAAAGGCTGGACACCAAAAAGTTAGAGAACGCTGACTGGCAGCAGCTGATTGAAGCTGGGTTAACATGCTGCGGGAGCTTGATCCCTGGATGAGCCGCAGGTGTGCAGGCAGTGACTTCGGAAGAAGGAATTGATCCTCTGACAGGCAGATAATACAGAGATCAACAACAGATGAAAAAGGACAAAAACAAAGACTAGGAATGAAGTAAAAGTAAAGCCAGGACAAATACAGGCAGCAGATTTACATGCACAGTTTAGGCTGTTTGTCTTTGATATAATTTGTTTGATAAATTGATTCCCCTCATTCAAATTCAAAAATGCTTTATTAATCTCAGAAGGGAAATGAATAATGAAGGAATCTTCTTATGTGAGTTGGACAAGATTCCACTATGATATGCTGAGATGTGTCTCCTCTCAGCTTGTAAATACATGGATGTTCTGGTTGACCTACATCATCGACACCAAAACAGGAGATAAATATTCGATTTAACTGTCAGCAGCAAATAGGAAAAATGGCAAATTGTGAACTGAACAGTCTTAAATTTAGTTTCTTTCTTCCTCTTGCATTATTTTCACCACATTTTATTTCCTGATGTCAATTGAAAAAAAAAAAAAAACGAGTACATTTCACAGTTACAAGTCTGTCATGTACAATTTGGCCAGAGGTTTTGGCTGTGATGCAAATCCTGGCTTTTGCAAACATTGCTGTTCCCTATCCTGTGTGTGTGTGTGTGTGTGTGTGTGTGTGTGTGTGTGTGTGTGTGTGTGTGTGTGTGTGTGTGTGTTTGTCTGTGTTTGCATGGTACATTTCAAGGAGCTAAGAACAAACTAGGCAGTGCAAATCTGGTGCTTGGAGTTATTTTCTCCAGTGAGGGCCTTTTCCAGCTCTGGGAAATCTGGAAAATCAATTCTGTGCAGGAAAAAAATATGAACGCTACCATGACTCTTGTATCAACTGTGAAACAAACAAATAAATAAATAATAACCTAAAAAAAATTCCTCTTAGATCAACGTCTGCTGACAAACCGGGAGCATTTGGTGATGACCCATGCATTTTCTTGCACGGTGGAGCACCAAGTCATGAGGTAAAATGGATCGCTAAGTGGCTCCAAGATAATACTACTGAATTTATTGATCTGTGGCTTGACTTTATTGAGAGTGCGTAGCCAATCCTCAAATAAATGGTATAAAAATTGTTGTGAACTTAACCAGAATGAAACTCTATCAGTTGGGATTTGGCCCAGAAATGTATATCCGACATGCCAGAGGGAATTTCAGAAGTTTTGAAGAAGAATGATCAATACCAAGGAGCAAGACCTGGTCTTTTGGGTTAAGTTTCATGCAGAATAGTTGCAGTTTTCAGACTGGCCACTAGCTCAAAAACAAGTTAAAAGTCCATGTTAAAACGTCCAACAAATAAACATTTTTACAGCCAGATAAAAAAAAAATAAAAAAGAAAAAAGATTTGGCCTCTACAGCTATGTTTTAAATCTATGACAACTGTTCTGTTGAACGACTGTGAATTATTGTTTTTGTGTGTGCATCAGGGAATTTTTTTATTAAGCACCATTTATGAATAATTATTGTCATGGACTTTTGACAATGAGCGTAGTCATAACTAGCTGTCAGTATTTTAACTACTTAGTGCTTAGTGACTTGACTTGACCTCTGAGCTGTGAATAAAGACCTCCATCCATCCATTTCTATATCCATTTCTAATCCTTTGCAGGGTCACGGGGGTCTGCCGGAGCCTATCCCGGCTCATTATAGGCGAGAGGCAGGGGAACACCCTGGACAGGTTGCCAGTCTATCACAGGGCCACAGAGACAAACAACCATGCACACTCACAGTCACACTCACAGACAATTTAAAACGATCAGTCAACCTAACATGCGTGTTTTTGAACTTTAGCCAGAGTACCCAGAGGGAACCCATGCAATCTTACAAAGCATAGTCTTTTGTATTGTTGTACTGATACCAGACTGGGGTTGGCCTGAAAGAGTTGAGAGGGAAAGCAAAACATCTTCATGTTCAACATGTTCACCTTCGGTTGAAGGCTACTATCAAGGGCTGACCAGAGGACTCCATCTGGACTGGCTTGCAAGCTTCTACTTCATGCAGCAGCTTGGCTGAGCAACTTTCGCCTCTGATCATTTAAGATGACAAACTGGACCACTAGCCGATGACTTTTGAAATGAGTGCTGCGAGAGCTAAAACAAGAAGTCGTGGTGGTCCACTGGGACCTGCAGTCATTTGGCTTGTGACTTGCAGATCCCTGCAATGGGCCTGGCAGTATATGAGCACAAGCAAAGGGGTTTATTCTGTGCTTTTTATACAGTCTATGGTCAGCACTGAATAAATATGTTTTTGCGAAAAAAAAAAAACTCAGAATTTTATAAAATGCTTCTAAATGTTCTTCAGCATACAATGGAAACGCAAAAAAACATGTTCTAAGAATACTGAAGCAGTAGAGTAAGTCTACATCGCCATTCCTTTTTAAAACACTGATAAATGATTAATCAGAAGTGACTGAAACAATAAACAAAAAGTGAAATATAATAAATACCACTGGTCTGACCTGTAGGGTGTTGTTTCAGTCCCAATGACAGAAAATCCATCAGCTGACATGTTAAAGAAGGCTTTTAATGAGACAGTGAAGTTCTCGCAGCTGATGATACAGAAGAACTGCTGCCAAAAACTTAACCTGTTTTCATAGAATGTAAACTAAGTATGCTGAGAAATGCATGTACAGTAAACGTTCAAGGATGATGTTTCTGTCTGGAAAGATTCTTGGCTTTAAGGCCACAGGAAGCCCTACAGGTTGCCTTTCTGCTTGTATTTGCTCCATAATTGAGGCCTTGCAGCAAGTCCCAACAGACACACACTTCATCTCATTCTTCAGAGAATACCAAAAAGACCAAGGGGACTGCTATGAAGAGGGGGGTTGATTTGTTGCAGCTGGAGTTAGCCTCCCTTTTTTTTCCTTTTCCTAGTATGTGTGTCAGTACAGGTGTGGGAAGGGTCTGGTCTGACAGCTGAGTTGGCTGGAAATAGTTTATAATGAGAGTGAAATGGGTCGTATAGCATTATCATTGCAAAAGACACTGTAATTACCTCATTCACACATGGACGCCATAACATTTTGAAAAAAGACAACAGCTCTCTTTGGCTGAGTGTGATTGTGTATATGTCGTGTAAATATGAGTCAATGCCTTTGAACCCAAATGCTCACTAATGAATCGTCAAGGATGTATGCTGCAAGAGTGCAATTGGTATAAACTCTGTATCTGTGGTTCCATTTAAAGGACTCAGATATTTGACAGTTTAAAAAAAAAAGAGCTCTGATACTCCAAGTCAAGCTGGTCTGGTGAGGCACTGAAAGAGAGGATGAATACAAGTTCATTTTCTGGGCTCAATTAGTGTTGTTTTGTAGGATTTTTAACACTATAAAGAAATATCTTGACAAAGCAAGCGCTGGAATCACTAATCACTAATTAGCTGTTAGTTTATACCAGTATTTATGGACTTCAGAGGATAAATCCTAAAGCCTTTGGAAGGACAGTCATGCATCCAGTGGGGAGGAATTAGTCTGCAAAAACAGCCCCTCTAGAAATAAGCATATCATTTTTAAACCTAGTCAAAATTGTCTTATTTTTAGTAAACGTTTGTCTGCCAAGGTGTAAAAATACATTTCTTATCTAGAATTCCTAAAAAAGCCTCCTAATTTTCTTCAAACAAGGCTTTTCTACTTCAATAGAAATTCATTTTTGAGCATAATAATGCATAAATTGTTAGTGACCAGGCACATTGATTAACATCTCTTTAAGATCATTTGATAGGCTTCTGTAGAAGAATATCAATTGGAATCACACTTCTCCCTCCTTATTTATTTGAACCCATAATCTCATTGCAAGTGTGCTCATAAATATTTGCATATAAAACCTGCAACTTGAAGTAAATAGAAACTTTTGGAAGGACCACAAATCAAGGTTTAAGCTCAGACAAAACATAACATCCTACATGCAGGGTTTTGTTTATGGAGTAGTCGCCAAATATGCATAGCACTCGGGAAGATCATTTTGCAGGTTAAAATCAGGGAAAAATTCTGATCTACATGGCAAAAAACAGCATCTCCATAAAAAAGCCCAATATTCCTAAATCAAGTAATTTTTTTTCTTATATAAAGTAAATATATCCTCTGCCAATCAAAACAGTTTAGCCATTCAAGAAAAAAAGTAAGACTAAATTCCTTGAAACAAGGCTTTTGTTTGCTAAAATGTATTTCCAAAAAAAAGTAGTGTAAAAACTGATGATGATGTGAAATAATCTAGGCTCCGTCTTGTTTGGCACAGTGATGGATGGGTTGATAAACGAGACCAGATCTGATTCTCCAAGGGCTATAATGTTAACAGATGACACTGGACAGGTGGAGACATGCACTAGACAGAGGAGGAATGAAGGCCAGGGGAAGCACAGTAGAGGAGAAGAAGTAGCAAGAAATGAAATAGTTGAAGTGAACTGTGCACAACAATGGGGAGTGTGGAAAAAAAGGTGAAGAAGAAGGGTGAGGGAAGGGTGAAGAGTGGAGTGGGTAGGAAAGAGTGTCACTGCCACTCTGCTGTCACATTTAGAGACATAACATCAACAGTCAAAGGTAAATGTTTACAAGACACTAGTTAGATCAGCCCTTCTCTATAACTCGGAGACAACAGCACTGACCAAAAGACATGAAGTAGAGCTTAAGGTAGCAGAGGTGAGGCTGTTAAGAGTTTCTTTGGGAATGACAAAGACGGATAGGATTAAGAACAACCACAGCTGAGGAACAGCCAGGCTTAGACCTTGAAAGTAAAATAAGAGGGGCTAGACTGGGGCGGTTTGGACAGATAACGAGGAAGGATGAAGAGGAGATTTCTGGATGTGTAAGAAGATATTTATTTGTTGGTGTGACAGAGGAAGATTTCCATTGTGGAAACCCCTAAAGGGAGGAACTGAAAGAACAAGAAGTCAAAAGGCTCACAACCAAGAAAAAGCTTAGATAATACAGGATTACAAGAGGACAAGTGGTGCAGTCTATTTGATTTCCATGAAAAACAGATCATTTCCTGAAGTAGGATTGGATTTTTGTCTGATTTTTGCAATTCTCCCTTGACTTGATGTCAAAGTGGCCTTTAAATAACAGCATAAGGAGACAGCACATTTATCGAGGGGGAAAGATTGTCTCTAACCATAGAAGCTCAACTCCCTGGTATAATTTGCAAAGTCACACGCTGATACAAAAAGTGTGAAAATGGACAGGAAGTGGTAAGTGTAGATTCAGCTGATCCAAAATGCAGCAGCACAAATGCTGACAGGAAACAACAAGAGAGACCACGTCTCTCCTCTGTTCGCCTCCCTCCACTGGCTCCTCTTAAAACTCAGAATCCCATTCACAATTTTATTACTTGCGTATAAAGTCCAAAATATCCTAGCACCGCGATATTTGCATCACCTGATAGTACCAAATGTTCCTAATAGAGCTCTTTGTTCTCAGAGTGCAGGTTGACTTGTAGTTCCTAAAATATCCAGATGTAGATTTGGAGGACGGGTCTTCTGCTGTCAGGAACCAACTCCCAGTTTGGTTGAAAGAGGTTGACACCACCTCCACCTTTAAAACCAAACTTTGAACGTTTCTGTTTATAAATCATATAGGTGGAGTAAACGTTATGGTGTTAGGACCAGTAGTCACAGCTGCAGCTGCAGGACCAGACCAGAGCAGCTGGTCTTCAACACAGCTTCATCCTGGATCTGCTGCTGTAGACCTGCTGCAGGGGGACACCAGCAGGATCCACTGACTGGTGCCCCTCACCAGTCCCACCCAGTGTTTACCTCCACCTGTCTGTATAGATGTCTCTGTTGGATATCTCCTGACATCCAGACCTGCTGTCCCACCCTCTGACCACCTCATTGTTTGCTGTCTTCATCTGTTTATATAGTCATCTATGTAGTCCACCAACCAATGTATCAGTTATATGTACATATAACTCTCAGTTCTCCTGCTCACAGATAAATAATATTAATATATCTTGTCTTTTGTACCGTTGACAATATATTTGTGTCTCTCCTCTCTCTGTTCTTCATTCTGTCTTTTTGATCTTCGTTTTCCTGCTCTACCCGGGTGGTCTTCAGCAGGAGGAGTAAAGTTGCCAAAAGGGCTGAAATCTAGTGTCTCACCACTTTCCGTGTGTCATCTCTCTCTATGTCACCTTCCTCTCATCTCTCTTGTTGAATCAAAGACCATCCATCCATCCATTATCTATACCCGCTTTATCCGTTTCCGGGTCACGGGGGTCTGTCGGAGCCTTTCCCGACGCATAGTAGGCGAAAGGCAGGGGTCCACCCTGGACAGGTCGCCAGTCTATCCAGGGCTGAATCAAAGACCATTTCAGCCAAAAAAAAAAAATCATTCAAAAGCAATATGGGTGAGAGCAACAGATATATTATTAATAACGTAAAAAGGAGCATGCAAAGTTAAGCAGGCACATTGGTGATAAATGATATGAAACACTTGAGATATTTATACAGTAAATATCAAAATTCTATGCTTGTGGTGCAAATTGTAGAAATGTCTCAGAAGATCCCAGATATATAAAAAAAACAACTTTTCTTGTAGCCTTTTTGCCATATGAAGCTTTTCAAACCGATAACGCTCAATAAGATACCTGCAAAACTAATTACCTTCAGCTGAAGCTTGTTTGAAGGTAAATAATAAATGCTTGCACGCTAACATACTAAGCTTTGGTTGTCATAACACACATTTACTTAACATCAGACATGCCAAACTCACGGTCTGCACCTCATTTTATCTGGCCTGCAAGAACATAAAAGATAATTGAAGTTACAATATAATTACATACTGTTGTGGAAATATATGTGAAATATACGTAGACCATCATGACATGTCCCATAATACATCTTGATTTAGTTTCCTGGGCCTTCAAGCCATCTAGATCTGGATGGAAGCATCTTAAATGAAGTAATTTCACAGGTTCGTGGTTAGATTGTGGATTTGTAAGAAAAATGTTCCAAAAAAGAGAGACATAAAGAGTAAGTTAAAGATAAAAAAGAAGCAAAAACATGTATCTGATTAATGGAAACAAGCCAGTGGCCTGAAGGCTGAATTGTCTGTCAAGTATGTGCTACACTTTAAAAACATGAAATAAGTCATTTGACACTGAAAACAATGATGATGTGGCCCGTGATAAAATAAAGCAACGTCTTTTAAGCGTGCTTACGCTGGTATTTCGTTCTAAGCACCAGTGTGGCTACAGCCTGCGGAGGCTGGTAGCACATTTAGATCACCATCTATTCAGATATTCATGATTTCCAGGCCTCTGACCAGGATATTTACTCACTAATACAAAGTCAGCATAGTTGCTGGTCGACATCCCCTCAGAATTACGGAGAACAAAGGTGAAATGTTGCAGAAATAAAGTCCACCTCTGTCTTCACTCGTGAAGTCATCAGATCTCTTTTTGATCGACAGCCTGCACCACAAGTTAGGCTTCGATCAGTCTAAAATTACACTTTTGAAACACTTCAACGTCTTACTTATGGCACCAAATGCTAAAAACATGTTCATACAAATGTCTCTGCCCGGTAATGGATAGCTTGGAAGAGCTGATGCACTGGCAAAGCGTCTGTTTGATTTGGATAGATGCTCCAAGCACCTCTCCAAGTTTAGCCTTTTACTACCTCCTGTTTGGCTAGTTTACCTTTGTATATTGGTGCAGTTCTTTCTGTCGCTGTCTGCTTTTGATATTTTAATCCACAGTAAAAATCCTTGTTGAAACAATCAAACATTGAGATTTGAGAGTTTAAACCCTGGAAGTAGAGCTGGAGGGAGTTTAACCTTTACACCAAACAGTGTTTTGCATTGAAAATTTGTCAAAAAAAGAACATTACATGGTTTGTTAGATGTTCTTTGGTGCTTAAGCTCCTATGTGAAAGAGTAATTGTAGTCCAACATGGGTTATGATAACCAATACAGGTAAATGGCTGGAATATCCTGCCAGTGCATGCATGGCTGCGTGTAAGTGAGCCATTTCTGTTTTCATTCATATATGTGTTACCTGCAGATGAACTTTGGTGGTTAGGTAACATGAACATATACCAAGGAAATAATGTGTTATGGTATTGACATTGAGCGTAGGCATGCTGTCAACACAAATAAAAAGCTTCTGGGAAGAGACATTTCTCTATCGCAGACTGACTTTTGGGCTTTGATTGTTGTAAGCCTCTCTGGCTCGAAATCACGAGTAACTCACAAGCAACAACTCAAGCAATCAAACAGCTGTCCAGAATCCTTGAAATGAAGAACGGAAAGAATTTCATAGGCTACAGAGGTTAGTAAATCTAATTACCGACAGGCCTTGTTCAGTGTTTTATCCAATCTTGGGATGGAGGAGCTTCTCCAAAATATTGTAGTTTCCTGCTGTTCTTAAAATAGGAGAAGATTTAGCACCAGTGGCTTCTAGTTGTTGTTGCTGTTGTTTGATTTGTATGAAATCAATTTCAGGTCCTGCACTTAGAGATTAAAAATACAGATGTCATAGATTGATCAAGACAGGATTGTCTGAAGGAATGACTCGGATTCTGTGTCCCAGGCACATCCAAGAGGGACATTAATAAATGCATCTAAATTCATGTCGATGCAAATGAGTCTTATGGGATATATAAAAACAAATGTAGGAAACGACGACTTAAATTAAAAACATCAACTTATTTATACACTGATCCTCTTAAATGGAGCATCATTGTCATAGTGAAACCTTCTCCATCCATTCAGATTCTGATTTAAACCTCTGTGTGACTCTTCTGTACAGAAATACTGGCATAATAGGAGCGTAAATGACCTTTGCCAGCGGCACCTATGCAGTTACTCCCCCTGCTTTTGGACTTGTTGATGAAAACAATCTGGATGGTTCTTTTCTTCAGGCTCATACAACACCCATTCCTTCCAAAAGAAATATGGAATATTGATTTTGTTTGACCACAATAAACCTTTCCACTGTATTACGGTCTATTCCAGATGTTTCCAAGCTTCTTGTTTTTTCTTTGACTCCAGTTTCCACATATCGTCCCAACTTTTTCTGAAATGAGGCTGTATTTATGCAGCTCCATAGCTCTTTGGTTTAATCTGAAAAGTCAGGCAAGACGAACCATAATTCATCCAAAAGTGTGCTAATAAACAGTAGTAAATATCAGCTTATGAATGTTTCAAGTATCAAATCCATATGTGTGACAGAGGGATGAGCCGTCCTTGGAAAAAAATCAACAAAAAAACAGTTTCAGGCACTTCTGTGAGGCAATGTGCCCTTTATTTAACCGCCAGAGCTAATCACGCATTGAGCCAGATGCAGCAGGGTGTGCTCTGGCATTTATTTGCAGCCGAGTCCACAGCCAGGACGTATCATTCAAGATTCCGTAATTCAAAGAGCCTGGTCGCCGCTAGAACCCATCAGCTGCCACATTCATAGCAAAAATTACACTTGGGATGGAGCTAAAACATGAGGTCATCATGGACACAGCCACCCACAGTATCTTGCGATAGTTTGGATTGGCTGGACACATGAACATGAAATGACCTTGTAAAAGCTTTATTGAGGCGTTAATTCTATTGGCACACAGGGACTGAAGACTTTTCTCCACCTGATGACCAAAGTCAGGTTGTTATATTTGATACTAGGTAATAAAAGAATTTGGTCTTGTACATGAGAAAAAAAGTCCTCAAAATCCCCAGTCGCCAATTTTCAGGACGTATCAAATCTGGATCAAATTATATATTTCAAAATAATATCTCAGCCGATTTCTAAAACTTATTCATGCAGCAGATGTGTGAAGGTTATTGGATCAAGACAATCCTCCCAACACCAGAGATGTCAGTCAAGAAAAGGCTTGTTTAGTTAGAGACTAAAAGATTGAGATGATAGAAAATGTAAAAAAAATGTCATAGACTCTAAATTGGCTAAAATATATATTATGGGCACATTTCTTTGTGAAAAGCCCCATAAGTAAAGAATGACCTAACTTTAAAAGATAAACAGTTGAAGATGAAACATTGCTTAAATGTTGTATGCAACATTTGTGACAATTTATGTTGAAGGCAAAAGAAGGACCCGTGAAATTAATTTAATTATAGGTCTTTTACTATGTTGTCTTTACATAAGTATCTGACTTTACGATGTAAAAAAGTCCTTTTGTCTGTATTTTTAACCATATTTTAGTTCTCTAGTTGGAGAGTGATTACAATTTTTATGCCTTGTCTAGCAGAACGGTTTGGAGACGCTTAAATCAGGCCGCTGGAGCTGACAAATGAGAGCAGACGGCATTTTGGGATTGCGTTGGCTTTTTTAGCTTGTGCTGTTATGAGAAAAGCATAAATATATGTAATCTTTTAGCACTCCCCAAGTTGCTTTATGGAAATGTGAAGGAGGTAAGCGGTTTAGTTTTTGTTACCTTTATTCTACAGTAGTGATGTGGTTGTTTTGGAATATACTGGAAGAGATCACGTTTACGGCTCGACACAAGGCCAAAACTGACTGGCCATCTTAACTGGTACGAAGAATTACACAGGATAACGTTTCATGTAAAGCGTTCCTTGCTTTAGTGCTCCTCTATTTATGTACATACCTCCAAAGACCTATAAACAACTTTGCCTTGTGTTCTGTTTCTCGGGTTCAAACTGAACTTGGGAAACAAAAGTTTTAGTTTAGCTTTGCTTGACCTCTGAGTAGATAATTCTCCAAAATGCACTGAAACTTCTCAGTCTCTTTACTGTCAACGTTTGAATTATAAATGAGAGGGAACATGAAACCATTGGACAGCCCTTGTTCTGATTTTGTGACCTCTATCAGAACCTCACTTTCCATGTACTGTGTACTGTGTAAATTTGTTGTATTTTCAGAAGAAGCTGCTACACTCTCGTTCCCATGCAACTGATACCAACCTCAGTGACTCAAGTTTTGTTTAAATAAAGGTTATATCAGTTAAATCAGCAAAATAAAAGTGTATGCTGAACTTCTACAAGTACTTTATTTTTTTAATCCCATTTTCAATTTAAAAAAATGATCAAAATAAAAACAATTAAAAAAATGTGAAGATTCTGCAAACATCTCCTGATAACATCTCATATTCTCACTGCAATAATTCTTCTAATTCATATATAGCTCTTTTATAGTGTCCACGATGATGTGCAGGCTTAAACCATACATTTTTTAAGGTAGTGCATTGTCCAGTGGAATTTCAGGTGTGTTTAGGATCATTATTCTGTTGTGGAAACCATCCCCTTTAGCTTAAACTGCTCCACAGATGGAGGTTTTGGCTGTATCTTTCCCTCCGCCTGCCTTTTAATGGTCAAGAAAACCATTTTTGTGCACATGACTGCACAGTGCAGCATCCTACAGAGTCTTGTTAATCTACTTTAGGGTCTTTTGCTACCGAATGGAGGTTTTGATTTGATTATAAGTGACTTTAGACACCTGTCCAGGTGGTCTCTTGTGATGTCAAACATGTGACCTGAGTGACTAAACCTTTTAAGACAGAAACGATTGAGGAGAAAATGAGAGACTGACTAAGCAAGAGACCAAACAGGACGAAATCTTAGACACTGTCATAAAAGCTAACGTTTGTAGTCCCATTGGGAGACCCTCTGAGCTAAAAATTGCAATAGTTCCTTCATGCCACAAAACAAATGATGTAGGTGCATGCTTTTTAGTGCATAAGTGCATTCACAATCTGTCTACACAGATACCTGGATGTGCACTCAAACGCTCCACGCACTCAATGGTCACCAACGTTTGGATGTAGCAACAGTGGTTGGCCACTTGTTTGATCAAACATGTTTTCAGCTACAAAGAAGACAGCAGCCCATCCTCAGTGACAATGACAGTGCACCTTACCCTCCCATGAAAGGGGGCCATTTCCACACATACCAAGGAAAACTGGGTTGCGTTTTTTTGTACAGGATTTATGGTTGATGAAAAATATCTGGCTAGAATCAATCAGATTGACAGCAGCACAATGATGCTTGTACATTTGGACAGCAGCCATTTGCACATGCACCGGACATGTAAGTACACTGTTTAGTCTTACTAAAAGTGTTTTCTTTGGCTAAAAAAAGATCAGTTCATCTTTTCACTGTTGTTGGAGAAAAGATTCCTCCCTGTGCTGAGATTGGAGGACACATACACTTCCTGTTCAAACCAGATGGTGTGGAGGGATGGAAGAGCATTTAATTTGTTCAGTGTGTGACCTTAAAGAAATAGAAAATTAGTATCACATTCAGCATGAGGAAGACTCGCTGAGAAAAACTTAAGTACATTTACTAGATATTGATAGTTGTGACTGCACAGAAAACACAGGTAGACTGTTGACTGTTGACACCCAAGCTTTTTTGTGAAATTATAGAAAGAGTTCTATAAGTTACCTCTGTGTATTTGCATGCCTTTTTAATTGTTCTTTTGCCATGGACTGATGTGGTACAAGTCTGGACAACACTGTGGCTTTTTATGCTCAGGGAAGTGGAAAACAAATGATCAAATTTGCTCTGAATTCAGCCTCCTCTCGCACATAGAGTATGTGCAGCTTGTACAGAAATATATAAGGCCTGGAGCAGCACCAAAACCAGGTCCAGACCCCCATGTTCTGCAGAATTGGCAAGTTTTAATTCCAAAAGGAAGCCTTGCCCTTACTAAGCAAGTGGGCAATGAACATTCAATTAAGGTTTGACACCTCTTGTGCTACACACGGTGGAGTGAAACAGTCCAGTCTGCTATGTCTGTCAGAAATACAGTTCAGGTTACCACTTGGATGGAAAGCATGGTATTCCATGTCCAATTATCTGAACACATCAACACCTTGCTGAAATGATAGATGTCGTCTTGTGGTGTGCAGGAATGTGGGTCCATGTGTTGTCATTTCGAGCAGGTCATGTTTATGGGGGATCACTGAGAGACATGACCACCGTTGAGTGAATGAATGACCGGCCTGTAGTGGCTTTGTCAACTTGACAAATGTATTATTGTTGAATGACTTAAAAAAAATGTGACGAGAAAACATTTGGCCTTGGAAACATTACCTTTAGAAAAATTATGTATCCTTTCAAAGATCGGTACAGAATAATGACTGATTTGGATAAGAGAGTGAAACTCTCTCTTCTGGCACGAAAACACTCCAACTACTCAACGTGAGCATGGCTCTAAATTTTCACACGACTGTCCAGAAAGGGAACGCCTCTTGTTTTTACTGGACGCTTTTACAGATCTTTAGAATGAAATTTGTGATCTACAACCAGCTGTGATTAATCTTTCATTTCTGTGAGTATTTGTGTGTTTCAGCCTGTTACTTTGGACCCAGAAAAGGGGAACTGTGGAGGACCCGGAGTCCAATGCGCAACATAAACGAAAGACACTACACCACAAAACAGAAAACACAGCACAGCAGTTATGTTTTCTGTTTTGCTGTGTTTTTGCAATGTGTTTGGTTTGTTGTTGTGGTTTTTATTGCAATGAGTTATGTATAACTAAAGCGATGTTGAGGTTTTTTGTGACATCTATTGTCTGTCTTTTTGACTGGTTTGTTAATGTTATGTCTGTGAATTTCTGTTTTTTTTTTTAAATGCCAACACAAAATGTTGTTTTTGTAAGTTATGTGGTTTTGTTGTGTTGTCATTTTCTCCCCCCTGGTTTTGCTGTACTTTTGATTTTTCTGTATTTTTGATATACTTATGTTTCAGCTGTTTTTTTTTAAATTATATATTCATTGTATATATGGGTACTTGTTAAATCTTATTTTAAATGGGTGATGAGTAAACAATTGCGTGACTTTAAATGTGCTTATGTGGTTGTTATACTTCGGTGTAAATGTGTTATACCATTATACTGATATCATCTAAACTATTATAATAACTACTGATGAAAATCACAGTGTATATTTTTTAAAAAGTAATCTTTTTTTGTCTATGAGAACATTTTTTTCTTTTATCGTTTTTAAAGAGTTATTAATAACCAAACCCTTATGACTGGCAACAATGGTTAGCTGGTCGGTTTCCACCTTTAAATGGGCGTTCTTCAAGTTCATGTCAAACTCAAAGAATTATTAAACTTTACTAACTGCTAAACTTCCCAGTGCTAAAATATAAAACTGTACAGCCTGGCACAGAAAACAGTTTTGGTATACATAGGTAGATTTCACATACGTGATCATTGCACGTATTGGACGTTTTTTGTAAGTGATAGTGGTATTATAGACTGTGGTGTCAAATGTCAAGCTGTCAATACTTTCATTATTTTGTACTTTCAGTAAACTGATAGCTGTGATTGATCATCTAACAGGGCAGAGTCATTCTTATTTCAAAAATAATGCAGATTGCTGTGCTGTAGAATGTGACAGGCATCTGCGGCCAGCTCTGGATTAGCTTGGAAGGATGTGGATGTGAAGCGTAGATAAGCAGCAGGGAGCAAATACCGTCTCCAGGACTCACAGGCGGAGAATCAGCTACTTGGACGGCCTCTGACTCGTTGGCTGCTTAGCTTTGGCGGCAGGGGATTCTTTTGGCTGGCCCACATTTGCTTCTGGACCCTTCCAGGACAGTTGTAGTCGACTGAAACTAGCAGATGGACAAACGGACCACTATCCAGCGGATAGCCATCCCGGGCTCCACCACCATAGTCTGCCATTGTCCTTTTTTCTGCTGCAGTCCTCATTTCAGCTCCAGCAGAACTTGTTTTAGTTGTCTTTTTGGAAGCAACTACTGAAAAGAAGATCTTTGGACAGATTTGATGAGAATGAACGCGAGGTAACGTTAGGTAGATCATAGGGTAGCATGAGCTAGGCTAAGCCTCAATAACTAGCCTGAAATAGCTGATGTGAGGTGGGCGTGTCCCAACCAGCTGCCAGTCTTGTTGGTTCCACCCATTTACCCTTCTTTTTGAGATGAACTGGGACTGAGTGGAATCAGCTCCTGCCAAAATAGAACCAACTAATGTATGTAAACTATCATGTTCTGTGCAGGGGACAGAAATTCTGATACTTGACCTTTACCTGTATGTAATACTTGGCTGACTGCAGACTGTTGTAGCTACGGTGGCTTTGCAGCCTCTACTGACTCCATGCAGCAACCCTGCAGCATTACTGCTTTCTGTAAGCAATTAAAAATAATTCATTCACTGAGTTAATGCAAGCCATATTGACGTTTCCTCTCTCTCCTCTGGATGGCTGTAGTAAGGGGCGGGGGGACAGGCCAAAAAGTTGTAAACATGGAGAGGATTTGGTTGAGAGATAATTACAGCAATTTCCATGATTCGTTCATACCAAAGCATGCCGATAACGTCCATGAACTCTTTAACATGATGTCGACGATGAGGGATGCAGAGAGAACGCAGAGGTTTAATGATTTACTCTAAAGAGACTCCAAAGAGAAGCAAACAAGGCTGAACCCATAAAGGGACAGCTTCAGTCCTAAAGCAGCCCTCAGCACAAGCCAAGACCTCACTTTTTCATCCCCACAGCACTTTGAAGGACTATTCTCCAGAGTCTCATCCAGTGGTGAGCTACCGCAGCAGTTCCGGTGAAAAAAACAGCATCTGTGGTGCTGCAGACCTTTTAACAAAACAGAGGCGCATGTTTTCAGGCAAAGTCCTCAGATCAAGCTGCAGTTAATCACTGTCCTGCTTTTGGAAAGCATTAAATATGATCACTACTGTTCCTTCTTTGTATAGTTTTACCACTATTATTGTTGCTGCTTGGGCCAGAGCTTCTGCTGCTGATGTTCCTGTTTTATGGCTTATAATTTCTGACTTGTGGTCAAACAGAGATAGTTAATCAGGCTCGTTATCCATCAACATCTAAGTATTGTTGTTCAGAATAACCCAGTTAAAGCTAAGGTAAAAGGTCAGTGATTACACAAGTATGATGGCAGTCAACTGCAGTGAGTACAGGACACTTTTTTTTAGAGCATTTCCTTAGAAATCTGTATAATTCCAGTAATCTACATTTCTCACATTGTCTCCATCAAATAAACCTAAGATTATTTCTGTAGAGAGCTCTCCAGGTTGCATCGTGGTTAGATGACCACTTATGTTGGCTTTAACGTGAAGGTGCAGAGGGCGATGGAACTTCAGCCAATACATCCAAGAGGTCTAAAAAAAGATCCTGGTTAAAGCCCTGCACATTTGCAAGAAAATTCTGTATGTCATCATTTATTCACAAAACTTGTTTCCACTGTACTTAATCTTATTTACCTTTCATCATTGCAAGGAGTTTTCCCATCCAATTTTTGTATTATTTCTATGATTTTCCTTATTAACGGTTTCCATTCAGCAGTTTGCAAATAAATAAAAGCTTAATGTAAACACAAATCATAAGACTTAGCTGGAGCTGCAACAACTAAAATTATTATCACGTAGGATGGTTATTGTAGTGTAAGTTCACAGCTGTGCATTAGTATGTGGCGGCATGTGCCAAATCTGCACCACTCTGTTGGTGGTCTGACTTTAAAGACAGTAAAGCGCAATCGTGTTTTGGCTAAGTCCCTTCTGTGATGGAGGGGTCGCCACAGTGGAGCTTTGCAGCTTGCACACAGATTTGGCGAGGTGTTTTATGCTGGATGCCCCTCCTAACACAACCTCACATGCTTGGGGAGATCAAGCAACCCTCACACAGCCAGAATGAAAGCAGGACTTCCCAGCCGTGAGGCGAGCACGCCAACCGCAAGGCTACGACTTCTAAAGACAGTTTAATAATGCATCAATACGTATGAGGATTTCCAATTGGGACAGAAATGATGTGGGCAGACATTAGAGAATGTGATTATGCCGTATATGATACAGTGTTGGATGTCGGGGCATCTTGTGAGGTCAGGTGTACAATATCCGTGATTACCTGCTTTTGAGTTGGAGAAATGTTCAAATCTGATGTGATACAGACATGTGAACCAGGGGACATTCCTCTGAGAAATTAAATTGTAAAACCATAAAACAGCATTAGGTTGTGGGTAGTTGCTTTTCAGGGGCTGGATCGTTGGCCCGTGTCTCCATTGCCAGGAACTGTCCTGCAAAAGTGGCCTAGAGGAACCTTTGCTGGGTGAAAGGTGTTCCTGCAGGGCAGGACTCAGATAGGATTAGAGGAACTACCGGTTAGGGGGTCTCTACTTTCTTCTTCTCTTTCTTCTTTTGCACATTCTTCTTTTTCTTCTCCTTTTGTGCTGTTGGCTTTTTGCAAACAGAAAAAGAGCACATTACTGTCATCACGTGGTCATCAGTGTTATTTCAGTCAATGGTTCTCATGTTGAGCTACAGAGAAACAGAGGCTTGCAGGCTGATGGGGCTGAGGAGGGGGTCGCCTCTGTGAGAGGTTCACGCATGCCGATGTTACCCTGAACCCCGCTAATGGAAACACACCCATTGGGATTAGTGCAAAAAAAGAAAAAAAAAACAAACTTAAACAAGATAACCAAATAGAGCTGTAATATGGATTGAATTACGGATTCTGATGAACTACATCCATTATTTTTCTTCCAAGTTTTTCTTTTCTTTTTTAGACTCAGTGGTTGCACTTAATCACATCATCAATTTCCAGAGGTTCATGAACAGAATCCTACAATGTCTTTGTGTCCAATTCCATATCCTGCAAATTTTGATTGTTGCAATGGGCAAAAAATATTCAGTGTTTCAACATTTCTCTATTTTACAGTTTAGTCCTACTTTGTGTGCATGTAAACGCAATCCTAAAGGCTAAGTTTGAGGGTCTCTGCATACAAAAGATACAAAACACTGACCACAAACTAAACTCAAAACAAAGACACTGATCTTTATTTCCTGTATATCACTTTGCTCTTACTATTCCAGAGGTGCAGCAATGTGTTATTACCCACCTATTGTTTCAGAGAGTATAAAAGATTTTAGTCCCGTGTTGAAGTCAAAGTTTTCCTGAGTGCTTAAAGCAAAACTGTGGTTTTATTACAACAACCCTTTCTGCTTCGAGCAACATGCTTTTCTGAGAGTGTATGCACATGGTTGTGATGCGGCTGTGACCGTTTCTAGTGCAGCTCACACAGTGGCTGCTGTTACAGCTGCATAGCAACAGCAATGACTTTCCCAGGCAAATGCTCTCTTCCAGAGCAGAAACGTTTTCTAACAATCTAATATTAAATATACTACTAGAAACAGCGGTAACACTATCCTATACTCAATTTTATTTTATTACTTTTTTCTAAATATCGTCAAAACCACGGCAGCATAAAGTAAACAATATACAAGACCTGTCTCGGTGAAATAAAACAAGTCTGAGAAAGTGATCTAAATCCATACCCACCACTAAAAAAAGTGTTGAGAAGTCATTTACAGGATGACAGTGAGCCCTTTTGTCAGTATGTAGCTGTGAGTGCTGCTGTCCAGACCCCTGAGCTCCTCCTCCTGAGTCTGCTTCCAGCTATGACGGCTTTGTTCTTCCAAGGCTTCTTTGGGGCCTGCTATTGCAATCACCGCGCGAAAGCTTGGACATAAAATATAATGGGGGGGAAGGAGAGTTATAGGGCTGGGATGAATAGTTGTCCCTTCGAGTTGGTTCCGTTTGCATTCAATTTATTGCTCTCAACGAGCTCCTTACCAGAAAGCCCTCTCTCCCTCTCTTTCTGTTTCAGCTCCACGCTGGAGGGGTCTAGCAAGCGTGCAGCAAACTGACCTCATCTGTGTGAGACAAACACATGTTCTGTTCTGCAGGCTGTCCACTCAATGCCCCCTACACTGCTGAAGGACTTTGTGTAATTCCTGTCAGTACTGACGCTGTTGTATGTTGTCATGGTCTGCCCCAACGGGGGATAAATTTAACCTAGAAACTACAAACTCACTAAAAGGTTGAATATACCTTTATTGAAACTTGTAATAGCTGTGCATCAACCAGTTTCTTCGTTTAAGGCCTTAGTTTGACAGGATTTCACTATCAAATCACAAAACTTATATAAAAATCAGTTGTAGAAGCTGAGTAAGTCCAACTTTCATGCACTGACGAAAATTGTGGCGAACTTTCAAATTCTCCCATTTGACCACTGAAACAAAGCACCCTGCCAGTGTTCAGTAAGTCACTGGGTAATCTTATCTCAGGAGCCGTAAACCGCTCCATAAAATGGTAATGGTTTGCAGACAGTAAAGAGAAAGTAGGTGGACAAATGTATCTCGTGGATAAAGTGAGAAAGCATATTGAGCCCTTTACTGACAGAGGCGCGTTTGCTGACTGGGGGAGCTTTCGGTGATCTGAAAATACATAAAGAGCCGAAGAGTGAGGGGAGTAATCTCTTCAGCGCAGACTAAATAGAAAGATAACCTGTTGATAGTGTTCTGGCCAGTTAACAAGTGGGCGGCAGAAAAACTCCTGTAAGGCAAATTACAGCCTGATTTCAATAAAATGACTGGGAACTATTTTTGAATTGTAGAGGCGCAGATTTTTGTGTTCAGGATTGTTTTTGGCCAGGTTAGTAGTAATAATTATGTATTTAAGTTGCTTGTATTTAACATGGCCCCTGCTCCAACTTTAGAGGATCGTATGCAGCTTACGAGCAGCAGGCTTGGCAGCAGGTTTGGCATAAATACAGTTTCTAAAGCGTTTTCAAAATCACTTGGGCTCCTTAACTTCAGAAGAAGAAGAACAGGATGCATTTACTCAGAACCAAAATTAATGGTTTTCTGTAGTGTGCTGTGTGAGGGTTGCTTGATCTCCACAAAAAACTCCACTGCCGTAAGATTACTTCCCATTTTCTTGTGATTTGAAACCCAATTCATCCATGGCTGTAAAATATTTGTGATTATTCATGTGTACTGCTGCGTTTACTACAGTAGCCCAGTAGGCACAAACCAGACACTGGATCCAGAGTGAGCCGTCACTGTTTCTTTCTCACGTTAGAAAACGCCAAGCCGAGTCGGGGTTGTGCAACTTCACCAATATATGGATTCCTACATGCTGGACCTTTAACCGTGGACAGTAGCTCATATGTTCTCTATGTTTAGGAAAGTTGTGTTTAATATTGTAGTGACGGTCACACGCCCCTTTAGTCTGCGGTCAGAGCTGGTGGCGCAGGGGATTGTGGGATGCAGTTCCCTCTGCCGGTTCTGGCCTGAGCTGAGTGGGTGTGTGGGTTTTAATCTGTGTGTTTTGTTGTCCAATTGTCTTGTTTATTTTCTTCCGTTCGGCGTCGGTTGTTTTGTCTTGGTGTGTCCATTTTGTTCTGTACCGTAAGTGAGGAGGGGGGTGCGAGGGATGACCCCACTGCATGTTGGATCGTTCAGTGATCCCGAAAATAAAAGCAAGATTCCTGCAAAGTTCCTATCTCTGCCTTGTTCTTAGTAGCGTTGCTACATTGGTGTCAGAAGTGGGATCATGGAACAAGACAGAATGGAAAAAGAGTCCGTCCGACTACGCCGTGAAAGAGCAACCTGGCTGGCTGAGAAGTGGAGAGACCCCGACCTCCCTGACGGAGCAAGCTGCGGACGTCCGCGCTGTGTGGAGACGCCGCCGCAGAGCGACACTCCTGGCAGGTCTCTGCTCTGCAGCTCAACTGAGCAACAAGTCGCCACCGCCGCCGTTACTGCTCCCAGATCCACCGTCAAGTTGCCGAAGTACGACGGGACCAACCAGCTGGAGCCGTACCTCAAGCAAGTCCGAATTGCAGCGGCACACAACGGATGGAGGGAAGAGGAAACGGCCACTCACCTGGCGCTGGCCCTGGAAGGACGAGCACAGCAGATACTGCTGGACCTGGCATCGGCGGAGGAGCGGGACCTGGGCGCCCTAACCACGGCGCTGGAACGGCGGTTTGGACGGTGCGTGTCAGAGACGCATGAAAGAGAGCAGCTGACCAGCCGCCGCCGTCGGGATGGAGAGAGCCTGGGCACCCTAGCCGCAGACATTCAGCTACTCGTCCGGCGGGGTTACCCCCGATTTTCCACAGGAGCGCAGGAAGAGTTAGCTCTCCATGCGTTCCTGCAAGGACTCACACCTGAACGGCTCCGCCAACACGTCCGCCTGGCCACGCCCCAGACGCTGGAGCAAGCGATCCGGGAAGGAGAACGGGTGGAGGCCATCCTCTCCACTTCACGTGTGGTGCCCGTCGCACAGCCCTGCGTGAAGACCAAAGACCAGAGCAGCTTCGCCGTGAAACGACAACGGGATGGTCAGGTGAAGGGGCAGCCACCCCAACCGCCAACGCCCCTTCAAGGCCGATGCACTCTGGTTGGACGTTTGGGGTATACCAGAGGACTTTATCTGAGCTGCCAGCTGGAAGATCAACGGTGCCAAGCGCTGGTGGATACCGGATCCACCATCTCTCTTGTGCGGCGGGGGGTTCTGCCAGGCACCGCTGCTTCTCTCCCGGAATCATGGACTCCCACCGGCACCCAGCTAATGACTGTGACTGGAGAAAAAGCGGGGCTGGTGGCGAGAAAGCTGCTACGGATCCGGGCTGGGGGACAGGACATTATGCACGAGTTCTGGCTGGCCAACATTACGGAGCCCTGCATTATTGGCCTTGACCTCATGTCCCGCTGGGAGGCTTGTGTTGATGCTGCCCGGGCCACCATCACCATCGGAGCCGAGACCCTGGTGCTCCAATGCGGAAGAAGGAAGAGCGGTGGACCCAGAAGGACTCCTGCCGCCAGCGGCGCCGCACCAAGCGCCTTCACGACTCCGGTGAGTGCAGCTTCCACCAGCACCACATCTCCAGAGACCATGAAAGCGGTGCAGGATCTGTTGTCACGTAGCAGCAAAGACTTAGACCCCCAGCAGATCCAAAACCTCGCGGATATCCTTAAGGATTTTATGGACATTTTTGCTGCCAAAGATGAGGATTGCACGCAGACGGGGTTGGTTCAACACTTCGAGTCCCAGGTTTTCAGCAAGGTTTGCCGCCGCTTGGGGATACAAAAGACAAGAACCACCCCGCTCCATCCTCAAAGCGACGGGCTGGTGGAACGCTTTAACCGAACCCTGGCCACACAACTGGCGATCTTGACCAGTCGTCACCAGCGGGACTGGGACCGCTTTCTGCCATTGGCCCTCTGGTCTTATCGCACTGCAGTTCAGGAGTCAAGCCAGTGCACACCTGCTGCGATTATGTTTGGGCGGGAGCTCCGGACACCGGTGGACTTGGTGTTTGGGGCGCCACCTGAACCCGAGATTCCTGGTGGAAAAGAAATGGATTACTGTCGCAGACTCAAGGACCGCCTGCACGAAATCCACGAATTCACCCGCGGAGCACAAGCTGGTGCAGGAGCGCGGCAGAAGAGGGCCTATGACAGCCGGTGTCGGGGCCAGGAGTTCGCACCTGGGGACAGAGTGTGGGTGTACTGTCCTGAACGGAAAAAGGGAGTTTCTCCCAAGTTAAGCAGCCATTGGCGGGGACCTGGGGAGGTACTGCACCGACTGTCAGACGTGGTCTACAGGGTGCGTGTGCCGGACAGGAGACAAGCTGTGGTGCTTCATCAGGACCGGCTGGCTCCCTACCAGCCCCTTGTTCCACTGACTGTGGGAACGGCAGGTGGATCTACTGGTGTGGACTTGAACGGGCCGGAGCCTACTACATCATTGAATGACTGTGCACGACCAGTGCGTTCACGCCGGCGCCCCGCATATTTAAATGATTTTGTGCTTGATAGGGTCGCCGAGGACGGCTGACCCTTCAGAAGGGGGCTATGTAGTGACGGTCACACGCCCCTTTAGTCTGCGGTCAGAGCTGGTGGCGCAGGGGATTGTGGGATGCAGTTCCCTCTGCCGGTTCTGGCCTGAGCTGAGTGGGTGTGTGGGTTTTAATCTGTGTGTTTTGTTGTCCAATTGTCTTGTTTAGTTTCTTCCGTTCGGCGTCGGTTGTTTTGTCTTGGTGTGTCCATTTTGTTCTGTACCGTAAGTGAGGAGGGGGGTGCGAGGGATGACCGCACTGCATGTTGGATCGTTCAGTGATCCCGAAAATAAAAGCAAGATTCCTGCAAAGTTCCTATCTCTGCCTTGTTCTTAGTAGCGTTGCTACAATATGTAAGATTTCAAATCATTTGGAAACAGATTTTCTGCTAAAACAAAACAAAAAAAACTAACAACAAAAAAACATGCATCTACAATTGTTAGTAGCTTTGAAGAAAAGCATCTACTTACAAATATTAAACCACAAATTTATGGATTGCTATGGACTTTTTTGCTGTCTTCACTTCAGCTTCTGAGCATTTTCAGTGAACTTGACTTGCAAATATCTACAAGAGTGCAGTCTTTCTTATTTTGACAATGATATAGTTTGTTGTGCTGTTAAATGTAACTGATTTTTCCAATCTTCTCTTTAGCTATTAGTATTATATTATACAATCAATTAACATTTAGTGGAGGGGCCAGAGAGTTTAATAATCAGAAGTTACCTCTGTAAGCGGACAGAGCATCAACTGGAAAAAGTCATAGTGACATAAATGGTTCATTTATGTAAATAAACGATTGAGATAAATGTTTTGGGCTGCTAAAGGCGTGGGCTTTGTTTACGTGTAGGAAACTGGTCACCATCTACTGGTTCAAAAACGTAGTCTTGTGAGACCGCGATGGCTGTCATATTCTCATCAATGACGGAGTTGGCATCTTAGCGTAATGACATCAATTTTGCCTTTTGGAAATAAGACTCTGGTTCCAGTCCCAGCAAGGACATTTATGATTTGGCTATAAAATCATACAGACTGTTGGGAGATGTAAAATGGAGCCACACGCATGGATGATTTTACTGATTTACCTTCACTGCTAACAGTTTGACTTCTGCAGCTCAATGTTCATTAATTCCCTTCCAGCAGGCGACACGCTGTGAGTGGATATATTGATTAAAAAAAAAAAAAAAAAAAAAAATCGAATTAACTTTGCTGATAACACCGGCTGATGCAGAAATCTCAAAAGCTGAAGTTTATTTGAGGTGATACATAAAACTCCGGAACAACTGGTTGGATCCTGGCAGTGATCCCTGGAACTCACAGCGCGAAAAAGACTTTGACCTCCTGACTAACAATTTAAAACAGCAGTGTAGAAAAATCCTACATTCAGTTAAATAAACTGTATCAGCCCTTAGTGGAACATTTTAGTGGTGTAATCCAATGAAGCACTGATGCAAGAACAGATTCTAAGTAGCCTACAGTTGTGCTGAGATTTAAAGATTATGTAGTGTATTGTCTTCACCAAGGTAACCAACCCTTTGCTGAAAAAGGGTTGTAAAGCTGTTTTTCCATGTGAACATTGGAGATTTTCTGAGAATGTGCAGACAGTTCATTGGTTTGTTATTAATACCACGTGTATTGATATCACTCACTTGATGATATCTGCTATGTTGTTTAGCAAACGGAACAACTCATAGGTCTGAATATAAGGACATGAAGCAGACAATCCAGGGATACTTATGAGAAAGAAAATATGAGAAGAAAATAAACTGAAATGCAATGTTAATGACAGCAATAGCAACATATTTGTACATGGGGACCAAAGGCAGCAGTGTGAGGACAGAGCTCAATGCATCAAGGAAAATCCTTCAGCAGTTCAGGCCTCTCGTCACAAAATAGCCGTAACTATAGGCTTGATCAAAAAGGACATTTTCAATCCTATTATTAAAAGGTAGAGAGGGTGTTAGCGTCCCTAACACAGAATTTGGACCTGGTTCCATAAGAGTGGAGCCTGATAAACATAGACAGTCAAGACCAGGCCAGACGGGCCCTTGGTCAGCTCCAGGACCGCTTCACACACACTTAAAAGGATATATTTGCACAGCAGGATTTGGACCAATATACTCAAACTGCGCTGTTTCATATCACTGCCTGTGTAGCTACTGTTACCATAGAGAAGGACTTTGGGGGTTTCCCAAATCAGAAACCCTGGATGGAAAAGGCCATGAAGACCCTCCTCAGGAGTCAAGATGCTGCCTTCTGGTCCAGGGACAAGGCCTGGTGCAGCCCAGCAAGAGCCGACCTGAAAAGAGGCTTCAAGGAGGACAAATGGGACTACAGGAGGAGAACTGAGGACTATTTTTAAAAGGCACTGTTCCTAGGCCGACCCGGAAGGGAATAAAGCCCTTCGCAAACCACATGTGTAGCAAGTCCACACCAAACAACACGGATGCTTTGCTTGTATAGGAGCTGAACTCCTTCTTTGCTCAACTTGAGGTTAAAGGACCAATCTGAGATATGCTGACGCCACCTGCCACCAGCACCACCAATGAGAAGTAATGAAGGTGCTCAGATATTTGCTCAGACTACTTTGAACACTGCTCAAAGTGTGCAGACCGGCTTCCAGCAGTGTCTTCAAACTTTCCCTCGTCTAAGCCCTAACCCCACCCTGGCAGAAAACATCATCCCTGTCTCAAAGACACCCTCCGCCAGTAGCCTAAATGTATGCAGAACTGCACTCACATCCATAATTATGTCCATAAATATCTATAAATGTTTTGAAGGATTTGTTTTGCAGCACATCAAATCTATTCTCCCATCAACCCACACCAAGCATACAGAGTAAACAGATTGACAGAGGATGTAATTGCCATAAGCTCAAGCTCAGTCTCCACTTGTCCTCCACTCTCTGCACTGTCTCATCACAGGACTGTGTCCTGAGCCCTCTACTTTATTCATTGCATATATGACTGCACCATCACCAAATCCATTAACACCATCATCAAGTTTGCAGATGACACCATGCTGGTCATGGACTCATTTTGAGGGGAGATGAGACAGTCTACAGAGTTGAGGTCCACAAATTCATCACATGTTGCTTAGAAAATCACCAAATAAAGACAAAAACAGAGCACATCCCAGACTTCAGGAAAGATGCTGCAGACCCCCACCCTCCGGACATCAATGAGGACTGTGTGGAAGCGTAACAACACCTGAACTTCTTGAGCCTTTTGAAGAAGAGCATGTTGTGTTAGAAGCTGCTTGGCCTTGTTTCCACCACTGAGGGCATCCTCATGTAGATTGTGTTACTGTGTGGTACTGCTGCAGATAAAAAAAAAAAAGAACGCCACACAGAGAGATCAACAGAGCACATAAGATCTTCAGCTGTGCTTTTTCTTATAATTAATAAATCATTCCAGGTCTGATAGTTATTTAATGAGAAATTACATATGCAGATGATCAAATACAAAAGAATATTAGTTCTGCAAATTTAAAAAGAATGACAAAACTGACTCGTTGCCCCTCCTTTAACCCAAGTCACCTTTGTAAATTTATCGCCTTATTTTGAAAAGGCACTTCAGTACTTTTAATATAAAACTGTTTTCTTCTGTTAAGGCTGCATACACAAAGTCTTTAGAAGAAACTTTGATACCTCATCTGCTGATTAGTAAAAAGGGACATTTTTACACTAAAATGTATTGCATGCTTTGTTGATACAAAGAAAATTCTAGCAATCTTATTTTCCATCTCTGACTCACAGAATTTAAACATTTAACACTATATTACACACTTGGAAGTTGCATTAAATTCCTGATTGTTTCTGTAACGTTTTATTTTCAGTGATCGCTGCATATGAAAAGTGGAGTCAGTTCGGTTTGGGCTCGAGTATAGAACTCCCTTTTCTTCACCTCGGTGTAATCATGTAATATGTTTTAGTGCTCTGCTTCATCTCACAGAACCGATCTCCGTCTGGAGTTCTGTCACCTTCCTCCAACGCTTTTTAATCACCCTCACAGGAGTTTCGTATCGCTGCTCTTGGATGTCGCTGGCTTGCCTACAGACACGCTGAGGATTCTGCCGGAGGCTTTTAGTGTTCTTACATTTCCCTGAACACAGCAATCTGCCAACATGACGCTGCCACGTCATAATTCTGACACTCAAGCGTTTGTTTTGGTGCTGGAAGAGTTCAGAGAGTTGAAATGCCTAAAATGTTTTTCACATTTTTTTATTCCATTGCTGAGTGCTAAAATGCAAAAAACATTTAACTACTACATTTGTGATGCAATTTTATGAAGACTTTAAAATTTTGTGCTTTGTGGTCTTTCGGTTTTCATGAGAAAACTGACTCAGAGAGAGAGTTAGAGTAATTTATGATTCCAGGTTTATTTGCAATAAAGTGATGGAGAACTGGTAAACAGATGAAGCTGAAGCATTCTGCCACATGAACACCACTGACTGAGACTGTTTTTGTGACTCTATTTGGTCAGATTTACACAGAGAGAGACTTTTGGGATGGACTTGAATGTTATTCACGCCAACTGAGCTTTTACGCCACTCATTTTCTATATAGTTTCTTTCTATTCAAGGTCACAGGGGCCTGCTGGAGTCTGTCCCAGCCCAAGGCACGACTCAAATCAGGAGCCCAGCAGCTATGAGGTAAGAGTGCTAAGCACCAGGCTGCCCAACTTCTGATCAGTCTTTGAATCTTTGCCCCCTGAGCTCATCCTGATTCTCGTGGCGCCTCATCCGAACACAGCTGTCCTTCAGTGCATGGGTCTTGATTTTATTTGTGGTTCTGATTACTGCACTGTGTGACTGGTGGAGTGAAGCACCGATGTTTTTGGGCCATAATGTGATGTCGGTGTAACATGCAGTGCATTGTTGGTTGAACTTCCGAGCACACAGACCAGAAAGCGTCTGTTTTAAATGAGGGCATGAACGTATGCAGCATCCTTAGATGCCTTGTCAGGATGTTTTTTTAATAAGCAGCTCCTGTAAATGCAGGGGGTTTCATTGCCTCGTTAGAAAGTCTTGTAACTCAGTACTGCCCACACTTTTCTTGTATTCGTGCCGTGTTGTTACATTGTGTTGATATTAAAGTTTTAAAACCTAATTTTGTTAGACGTATTATTGCAAAACACCATTTCTAAAGTTAAAAAACAAAGGAAAAAAAAGTCTTTTTCAAGAAACTTTGACTATCAGTGGTTATTTTTAGAAGTCCGGTCAATACGTGTTTTTTCGTACCGCAAAGATATTTTGTTTAAATAAGCTTATTTCAAGACAGGCTGTTTTTGCAGTATGGACTCAATATAAAGGGACTGTTTCTTTCTCTCTCTCTTGTCTGAGTAGTGTCACACCTGCAGTAGATGGTGGTCTCAGAGAAACAGGGAGGATTTCTAATGGGGAGCTGGGCCAACAGCTCTTTGAAGTGAAGGCCGCAGAGGAGCCAGTTTTCAACCCTGAAACAACTCAATCCTTATATTGGGAGCATGTCAGTGTGATATTAACCGACTCCAGACCCATACATTTCATAGAGGTTCAAGCACATACTGTATTTGATGTATTTCAGATGGTATCATCTTTGCACCAGTACTTACATAATGTTCACTCATACAATTCAAAGTCAAGAAGGTGCTCCTCCATCCATTGTTTTATTTTCTACCACTTATCTTGGACCAGGTTTCAAGGTCAACAGTCTGAGCAGAGATTCTCAGACCTTCCTCTCCTACGCCACCCCCTCTAGCTTATTTGACATGCTCCCAAGCCAATTGGGACACAGGATCTCTGTCGGAAGTCCCGGATTAGTCCTCCGCCTCCTCTCAGCAGGTTATATCCCATATATCTTCCTTGGAAGGCATCCCACCGGTAACCTAATCAGATGGCTGAACCACCTCATCTGAGTTCTCAGACTATCCCACTATCCCTACCGGCTATCCCAACTGGTAAATTGAGAGCCTTGTTCTTCTTCTTCTTCTGCTTCTTCTATTGCCTGTGCCTAACTTTCCCAAACACGCCTTGCCGCTCACCAGTTTGCTATGTCTGAGTTTCACCTGGTTATCCAGAACATCTGGTCTCAGATGTGATATGATTACAAAATCAGTCTCTAACCTGAGATCTAGTGTTTCCTGTCACGTAAAAGTAAAATAAATATAACAGCAACAAAACAAACAACACTTGCCACTACAGTTTATTGTTTATTCACATTGAAACCCAGCAGTCACCCATTCTTTTCCATAATCTGCCTTCTGTTTTATTCTGCTATACATTTTTCTTTTTGGGATGTAAAGTATTTCAGAGACAGTGGTGGACTGTGTGCAGGGACATTGGATAATTTTTTTTTTAGTTGTATTTAGAAAAAAGTCCTGTTGAAATGTTAGAAAATAGATTAAAAAGCAGAGTGCATACACAGAGGTTTTAAATATATTTTAATTTAACAAAATATAAGTACACAGCAGGCAGACCAGCCTACAAACTTGCTCATTCCCTCCTATTACTGGTAATATTTTGTTGCTGTGTCACTGGGATGCTTAATTTACTTAGATAATGAAGTGAAATAAAGTGGTCCTAGTCCAAAGCAGAGCAACTTTGGAGACAACACAATAACAAGCCTGAACTTTTGGCTTCGCGGATAAATCAGGCATCGTATTTAAGTATTTCACCCATGTTTCCCTCTCCTGCTGGGCATTTTTTTATTTTAAATCAGCTCCCAATCAAAAAGTTTACTAAAAAAACGATGACAGACACAGAAACATCATTGTTTAAATATGCCACAGTAATTTGATGTGCTCTCAAACTGACAGTGCTGCATGGTTTAAATGTATGACTCACCAGTCGATAAACTGAACTGGCCAGTCAGTAATCTATTAACTGAATTATACTATTTGAACCAGCAAAGCAACAATAAAAACAAAACTATTCTCCAAGGAAGAAATAAAATAAAATAAAAATGACCATTCAAACACAGTGACGTCTTAGAAAATGATCAAGAACATGAAATCAAAACATTGTGAGACTTATTCAAAAAGAGAAACTTCAGTTTTTGGTTAACAAACCAAGTGCATAAAACATATTGACAGATGATTCTGAACGTCTCCAAAACAGATGTTTGGCATTTTGGATGTGAACTCATTTTAAATTCTCTTCCAAATTAAAATGAGAATAATTAGTGCCGCTGTGGGACTCTGAGACCTTTTCAAAAACCTCCCTTCTCTTTTTTAAAGTCGTGGCTGCAGGCTGCTGAGTCATGATGCAACTCTGCAGTTTTACCACTACGAGTCACCGTGAGGGGTAACCATCCGCTTCCACTGGCAATAATCACGCAAGTGACCTCAGAGGAGAAACTGCCTCTAGGCAATGATGGGGAAAAGGTTACGTGTTGTTTTGTTTCTTTTTGTCATTACAATAGGCAGTGATTCAACATCCCCATCAGCCATAACGCTTAATTTTGGACTATTTCCACATACAATTACCTATTATTAATAGTAGAGATGACATTTAAAAAACAAGTTAGACTTTGCAGTAACAAGATGTTCAGTTCATTAAGTGTTGTTGTTCTCACTTGTTTTGGAAATCAGTTGTGCAAGGACACGTGACCGATGTGGTGGAGATGTGATGTTCTGGTTGGAGCGCAGCGTTGGCTCGTGCATGAACCCATTCACAGTTGATCAGTTTGTGACCCCAGGAGGTCCAGGGGAAGTTTGTGACATAATCACCTCGCCTGCATGCATTTAAGCTCTTTGTAAAATGAGTTCAGGAAAGATGAATTGGTCACATATGAACAAATCTGGTAAAGTCTGTTATAAATGAGTTACAGTATTCCTCTTTTCATTGCTCAGACTGGCTCTGTTGTAAAACTTTAAATTTTTTTCTTCAGCTTTTTCCATTTCTGCAAATTTCTGATTTGTAGTAGGTTTTCTATGTCAACGCCCTTTCTGACACAATGCTGCACATTCATCCAGGCTTGGGAATGGCACTTGGATGGGACAACAGGGAGCGCTGCTGTGTTCAGGCCTTTATCAGGGTCACGCTGGTCTGTGACGGGACTGCAGACTGATCGGGCAAGGATCCCGTTGGAGGCTAACTGAATCTTTAAAAGTACCCAGCCATGGGCGCCACCCCTTTGTTTCTGAGTTTAAGTTTTACAAAATATGGAAATTTTTGCAGCATAAATTTTTCAAAATGCATCTTTTATTTATGACCTGGGGCTTTTGATTTTAAAAGGACTTTTAAAAATGTTACTGGACTTTTTCCATAAACGTTTATTCTGCTGTTTAAACTAATAATGTTTCAACTACACTGCAAAAACTAAATTCTAAGAAAGTAAAAAAAAGTCTTGTTTCAAGAAAATTTAAAAACTATTTTAGACTAATTAATTTTGAGAATTCTAGTCAAGAAATGTTTTCTTATCCCATTGCTAAATATTGTTTATGTTTTTGTTGCTTAAAAAAAAAGTCAATTTTGACTACATTTGGTTGAGTCTTTAATTAACCTTTTTATTTTCTTATATTATTGGAAATAAGGTCAGCAGTCACAGGACCAATCACAGAAAGTATAGCTGATTTCCTTTTTGTAACAACAAAAACAAACATGAAAACAGGATATTTTAATGTGTTTTGTCTAATTCTACATATATTGGGTAAATCCTGAGGTTTGGTTCAAAGACAACAGATCTGTGTGGTTAACCTGCAGCTTAACTGTAAAAATCGGCGAAAGAAGGAAGCCAACAAATAGTACAAAAGTTTCAGACAAAATTTAAAAAAAAAGGGGAAACCGTGAATGTTTAGGACACCGAGAGAAAGAGAGAGAAGTTGGAATTGCGCATTTGTGGATGTGTTCCAGAAAAGCCACAACCTCCGGAGCAGATTTTGGACTCAGAGCTGCTATGAAGCCGAGGGAAGGGAGTCTTTCTGAAACCAACGGCTGATCGACTGCCAAATCACTCAGATGGGGGGGGGCTGGTAGCAGCCATCTGAACTCTTTCATGTTTGAATCATCGCTTTATTTCACCTTTTTGTTTAGAACACAAACTAAAATGTGAATTATGGATGCTGTCATTCTGGTTTTACTGCAAGCAGACTTTTTTTGTTAGTGTTTTGCATTTGGCTGGTTTAAAAACTGAATTTGGTAGAGATGATGTCAAAACACCACGGCGCCATATATTCATAAAACTTATGATATGTTTTCCCTTTTTACTGAAAGACGTGCAAGTTGGCCTTCCAGGCAATCATTGCAATCCTCAGAGAGAGTAAATGATTACTCTGGTGGTCGTGGTCCTGGACGCCTCAAACGTCAGAAGCCAGAGTCGGACTCAGTGGCTGGTAAATTATACGAGGTATGAGCTCGAGCAGAGGCTGTGGACACACAGCTGCGGCAGGATCTGACACCGATTCTCCCAGCCAGGGCAGAATAAATAGTCTGCAAGGAAGTAAAAAGCTCTAAAAGATTCTGGGGGGAGACACAGGATCTAATTCCAGCAGGAGCCTGATTGACTGCAGATTTCAGCTCCTAACGATTGTTTAAGATTTTTACAATGTTTACAGTTCCAGCGTGTCCATATCCATGGAGCCCGCTGTAAAAAACCTCAACGAGGATGTCTCGCAAGCCAGATGCTGTCATCTGAACTGACATCCTCACTCTGAATCTGCATGACGTTCACGTTGACAAAACAATCCCGATGAAACTGATGGAAATCAGATCAAGACGGTTGGATTATATTACTCTGCTTGAGAGTGTTTAATAACCCTTGCACGAACGCATCGATGTCCTCGCTGCTACTCTGAAATTACACTCAACCAGTCCACCCTTATTGTCTTTACAGCTAATTGAGTGACCCAGCAGTTGTCTTGGCTGCATTTGTTCACAGCCAGCACACTCCCTTAGCTCGTAGTAAAAGAATCCTGTTGCTTTTCGCCTGACCTGCACTCTTCCTCTTCTGTGTGTCAAGCACTTGGTGAAGGAGAAAAACAGACTTGAGTTTTAAAATGCGCTGATTCCAGTAACTCCACTGAAGCCACAAGTCACTTGACCTTTCTGCCACAACAGACCACCTATTTTTCACCGGAGTCGCACATGATAGGATGAACATTTTATCAAACGTGTACCACGTAAACGTGTATCTCTTCATGTTTTCATGTCAGCTGTAAAGTTGTGACTTGTGTTAAGCACAAAATCTGGTTAGGTGTGCAGCCAGGATTAAATTGCTCCACCTGTAGTCGCAGAGTATTGTTTCTCTGCAGCTGTAAACTGACATGGATCTCTGCAGACATGTAACAGACTTTCAGAGGAGAGCTGTTTGAAACCAAGCAATTTCATGGTGGTGGCAAATCAGATGGCAACCAAAGAGAGAAAGGGGAAAAAAATACATGCTGCATTTTACCCACACTTGTAACAAAAGAACAAAAACCACACAAACCAACTTACTGTACAAAAAAAACAAAGACCATATTTAGTCTGGATGGAGGACCATCTCCAGGGTTTGAATACACATTTTTCTAACACAACAGAGGAATAGAAATATTTACTCCGACGAAGCCAAAGACAACATCTGCTCTCTGGAGAAACTAACAGTGGCATTGGTGCTGTAAACCTCTGAAACTTTTTGAAATATTTGCTTTCCCCATCATTGCCAGAGTTGCACTTTGCTCACAGCAGATTGGTGGAAGTCGCTTGGGAAATGGTAAGTTAGAATGCTAAATTCTCTTAAGTTATTTGTTTTGAAAATTCAAAAGAAAAACAGAAGCAATGTTAACATGTCAGGGAGGCACTTTGATGTGTGAAACAGCAAAGGTCAACTCTACACGTGACAACGGTATCACGACATAAAAAGGCATCTAGGTCAAAAAGTGCCAAAATTACAGAAATACAACCCAAGATGAACAACACATGACAAAATACTAAGCAGATGCAGTGTGGAGAGAGAGAAAAAAGACAAAGTACTGTGACCTCAAGTTCCAACCTTTTTTTGTTGTCCAGGGGCCTCATGCTGCAACTGTAACATTAACAGGTCCTTCTGGTCATCAAAAGTTAAAGGGTTAATTGCTGCTTCGGATGTGGTTGGCAACTCTGAACCTGCAGGGCCAGGCAATTCAAGCATCACATAAGTTGGCAATCAAAATACTTTTCACAAAATCTTTTAGTCTAGTAGCTGAAATCTCAATTTTCAAGTATTCTGACACCATTTTTATGTGTTCTTTTGTACATTGAGTTAGAATCTTCTCATCTTCTCAATAAATTCAGCATGAGAACTCATCACGAATTTTCCAAAATTTCCCCTGCTTAGCAGGGGCTTCAGGATTCAGGATCTCCTGGATGTGATCCCGAGCATGCCACTCTACCCATGTACCACCACTCCACCAACATGCAGCCAACCGATTAAAAGAGCCACCAACAACCACAATGAGCAATCACATACAAGATACCTCAAAAATGGCTCCAACCAACCACTTCAACAACAAAGGGAACTAAACAAAACGGCTCTCAACTAAGACACCAACATGTCAAGGTTATCGAAACAACAGAACCCACCAAGAAAATCCTAAAAACATATGTACCCAGATGAGCCCACATTTGTCACAGATAAGGTTGCAAAAGAGTGACATCATCTCATCAACCTCTGATTGTGATTTTGAAGAGACCTCAGAAAAGTCAAAGGATTTTAAACCATGTACACCACAAGTGGTGCACCTGAACCCACACAGACATCAACATTTTAGAGAGCCCAAATTAATACAAGGGCCTCTTTTTCCACCACAGACTAATATATGATAAATAATGATATGGTTTAAATTTCTTGGAGAAGTAGCTTATTGGCCTCAACAGGCCACACTTCCCCTTCACCCACTACTTTACCCAGATAAAGTATTTGACTGTGGCTTCAGCAGACACATTTTGTCAGATTAATAGTCAGACTGGCACAGATCAGCCTGTCAAAGAATGCCTTGATATGACTAAGATGCTCTTCCCAGATATCACTGTACACAACATCATCTAAATATACATATATATAAAACCAGACACAACAGTACTCATTAACCTCTGAAATGTAGCCAGTGTATTTCGGAGACTATTTCAAAAACCTGTCAATACAAATGAAATTGAATTCAATTCAGTTTTATTTATATAGCGTCTATTACAACAAAAGTTTTCTCTAGGTGCTTTCCAGAGACCCAGAACACGACCCCCGAGCAATTATTACATAAACAATAGCAGGTAAAAACTCCCCTAGTGGGAGAAAAACTTTAAGCCAAACAGTGGCAGAAAAGACTCCCCTTTAAGAGGGAAGAAACCTGGATCAGGACCTGGATCATTAATGTGGCCAGTAAAAATGTTTCAGGACACAGTTCTAGGTGTCCAGCTACCCCATCACAAGCTTCACTAATCACTGTCTGTACTTACATGGCCAGGCAATTTGGTTCACTGTCAGGCCATCCAAGCCTGATAGATGAGGGACCCATGTCCTCATAAGCAAATAATAGCTCAGAAAATAAGATGGATCACCCTCCACCCCAGAAGTCAGCACATGAAACGTCAGCCTTCTGATGTGCCACTAAATCTGCACGAGACACACCCAGTCAACACCTGGTCAATAAGCAATGATAAAGGACATGGAATGATACCTTTTCCTAAAGTATCTGCTGGCTTCCATGGATCTCTGCTCAAGCTGCTCATTGAACATGTTACCACACAGGCAGAAGAAACCGGCTGATGGGGAGGTGAATGTTTCAATACATTAACCCCATCATGTGCTCTGGAAGCATCCACTGGCACAGGCAACCCTCAACCTTACAGACGTAGGAGGGAACTTATAAGATGCAGAGCACCAACGACCAAAATGTGCATCCAAGTCCCTTACAAATTCCACATGTGTTTGGCTTTTAGATTTTTTTTTCCAAAAAGTTGTCTATAAGCCTCTGGAACTAATTTGTAGGCTTTTAACACTGCGCCCTTTACAGTTCTGTAAACCTGACACGGTTCTGATGCTGCAAAAGCCTCCTGTGCTTTACCAGTTAAAACACACTGCAGCAACACTGTTGTTTCACTATCGGACCACCCTCTCCAGTCAGCAAGAAGCTCAAACATACAAGACGCTGAGATACTTAAACTCTACTTGACCAACACCTCATTCCAAACCAAGAGAGGGAAACGCACCCTTTTCGGAATGAGAACCATGGTTTCAGATTTGGAGGTGCAGATTCTCACAGTCCCTTCGCCAGAAGAATAATAAATAAATAAATCTGCAAAAAGCAGAGCTGTCACGTCTAATCTTAAAGTTCAAATGTCTGAAAGTTAAGTAGAGACGAATGAATTTGACAGCATCTGACTATTATGTGTCAAGCTTTTATGTGCTTCTTCCCACACTATAAAAACATATGCTCACTTAATTCTTCAAAATAAAAGCAGGTTGTTCCAAACTTGTGGCAGGAAATAATTAGTCTTCTCTCCACATGACTTGGACAATGTGCACTTTGGTCAGCTGCTGACGTCATTTATTGGTTCTGGTGAGACATCGATAGGCTTCGCAAAGATAAGATGACAGTTATGAAGTCATTTTGGCAGGTCCAAAAATGTTCTGCATGCAAAAGCCTCCCTATAAAGCAGCATAATTAAAGGTTAGGTCTGTCATTTCCTAACAGTCATTGGTAGTTTGTAAACAATGCAGGGATCTGAGATAAATGCTTGTGCTGAGTGCTTGTGTCATGGTTGTGGATTCAGGCTCGGAAACCCAACATTCACATGGAACAAATCAAAACATCTACTGTGCTTCAATTTCAACTTTCAGACATGAGGCGTGCGCAAGCCGCTCTGGCTAGAAAGCAAATTCTCCTTCTTCTTGACAATGGAGACATTGAAAAGACGGTTTTATGAACCAGCATTTTCACCCCGGCCAGTCAAACTGATTGAGGAGCTTGAGGAGTCGTGTCTTTGGGGAGAAACGAGAGAGGACAATGTTTTCTCCATTTGGCAAGAGAAGGGTGGTGTAGTCTAAAGAAGAAGGTGTTAAAACAGCTTCGTCAGAGCACTGCATGTACATTTAATCTGGCCTTCACCAAACTCAGACACCTGAAGTGTAAATCAGAGCTGGTACACTGTAAAAACTGAGCTGCAGAAACTTAGAGTTGTCATCCACCTTTCTGTCTGCTGTTGCAGGACTGCAACTCTGTTAGTAATCTTCATTAAGCCTTCATGACAGATGGATGGAAGTACAAGCTGTGTGTGTTTTAAATGTCGTCTGAGCTGTCAGCAACTTGTCGGCCCGATCATTTCCTTAAACCAGCCCAGGCACTAAACCCTAATTCATTTCCTCTCAGGGCAACTAAATCTCTTTTCCCGTTAAAGAGTGTGACTTTAACGCAAAGTTAACATTTTTAATATCAGTTCATCAGATAAGGGAGGTTTTTGGTTTTGTTTTTATTGCTGCCACTGTATTTTTGTGATTGGTGTGGCGGAGAGGACAAAGTCAGCAGAGATGTTGCAGTAACTATTATATTAAAAATTTTCTTTTTATTATTGACTGGCTAAATTCTGGTCATAGTGATTACATACTAACATCTCTGGTCAAATGTTGCTCAGATAACTTTTCGTTATTTTTAATCAGACATGTTTGCAAGAAATCCATACAGATAAAATAAAACGTCTAAGATCAGTTGAGTTGTGTGATTTAAAGATTTACATAACTGTGATTTTAAATATACATATGAATGTCGGCATGTCTTTTAACCTCTAAATGAATTGCAGTAGTAGCAGTAATGTTGTACAAACAATGATGATAATATTGGTATTAATGAATAATGGTAATCTTGTGAAAATACATGACTCACGACATCTGAAGCCTTTGGAAGACCCCACCCTCGCCATGTTTGGCAAGTGAAAAGTGATGTGAGAGGGTCAACATTGGCACAAAAGTCCGAAAACAAAATAGAGATTTGGGTGACGTCTGTTGGTCTGTGGCTGAGTTTAAGCAGCAAATTTCCAAGTTGGTTTGAACAGTTAAGATGTTTGACCCTAACGCCATTATTGTTAACTCAGGGTGACGCAAAAAAACAACTGTTTGCACCATATTTGTTGTCAGTTCAGGACCATAATATCTATTAACTAAAGACAAAAAAAGAGAATATAAGTATAAGTGATAGTCACGTTTTTTTATATATATTTTTAAAAGCAAGACATTATTTAAAATGTCCAAGTGTGTACTTTAGTTTAAATATAAACTAAATTTGTTTTTCTTCTTGTAACATATTTTTAAGCTTAAAAATCTACTTTTATATATTTTCAGATTCATTTTTTGTGTTCAGATTCAAATATTTCTGTCATGTTTGAAATATATTTACAATTGTTGTGTATTTTTTAGTTTTTTTGTGTGTTCAGACTTGTAGCACTGATCTGAGGAGGAACATCAGATCACAGGGATGTGGAATCTTGTTACCTCCAGCAAATGTTGGAAATGCAACATATTTTTAAGCATATCGTATATACTGTATTCACATAAATGGTTGCAAAAATAACAAATCAACACCCTATATAAATTGCATTGTAAAATAATAAAGTCTTAGCCACACTTCAGGCGCCCACCAACAACTCACAGCTCACTTCAAGTCGTCCGTGAGCTTACTGCTGGAGGCAGCAATCAGACCAGTTAATATGTTTAAAGTCCATTTGTGATATAATCACAAACAAGTAACGTAACGTAACGTAAGGACATGCGTAAAGGAAAAAGACACTAACAGTCTGGCAGTAGTTTAAGGTTAACTCATGAACATGTGTCATGTTTAAGTAAATGTGAATGTGGGAAGCTGTTAATTCATTCCACTATCTTTCAGGGCCTCTGTTGCAACCACAGCAACACTTGTGAGAGATTGGCTAAATATCAGAAGACTGCAGCCAGAGATTCAAACTTGTGTGGTTCGCTGAACTGTTCTCGGCAGGTTCAGTATAGCCACAGCTCCGTATTGGTTTTAGGAACCACATAATTCCACCAACTTCCTTTTGAAACCTAATCAGAGTTTCCTGTTGCACTTGGAATTCAAAGATAGGATTTATCCCTCGTGCTGATTAGCAGCACAAGCAAAAACAAAGCCTTTCATATTTTGCTTCTTTCTCCAGAGGTCACTGACTGAGTCATATAACTCATGACAGTCTGTCATGAACGTCAGCTTCGTGCTTCCTCTGTGCTCCCTTACAAGTAATTGTTGCGTCAAACGTTTTAGCACGTGGAGGCCCTTTATCGTATAAAACTGTGGCATTTGTTGTGTTGATATAGCAGTTAATGATGAGACAATAGCAGCTCTAGACATGCTGGTATGTCGAGTTTCTTGTTGATGTTAGGAGTTTCCGCCAAAAGTCAGATTTTGAGGAATTTAGATAAGGCGCCTTGTTGAATGAGCAGCTTTGTACTTTATTATACTGGACTTTAACATAAAGACTTCACACACTTGCTTTACTGTGGTTGGTCCATAAACTGAACATCATGCTGTAAACACCTCTAAAAACACATTCTTTTGAGAAGTATATTTTTCCCTTTGTTAGTTTCACTTGACCAACTGACTAAATAACTGTAGATGACAACTGCCACAAAAAAATGATATAGTCTGTCCTGTGATAAAGTGTAAGTACAAAGTGTTTTGTTGTAACGAAAATATATAAGACATTATCCTGAATCTGAATGGGGTGTTGTGTTTGTTGCCTGGCAACAACTATGCTGACGACACCACTTGCTTCCCTCGTCCTACATGCTTGACATCTCCTCTTCAACTTTACATTTGGGGTTTTTCAGGTCATTTGCTGCTTTTTATTTATTTATTTATTTTTTTAAAGACTTCAGTTTGCTGCTCGTACAAGTAAACAACTTTCCATTTTCATGGCAGTTAATCATAACAGATGTTAAAAAGTGCCAGAATTACCAACAGAAACCCATGAAGCAGAACATCTAAACCAGCGCCGGAAAAAATTCCAAAAATCATAGTTTAAACAGAAGAAAATTCAGTAGAAAACCTCTAAAAGAAACAAACAGAAACACGCAGAACTCATTTGGAGTCCAGAGCCTTGTTTGCGTAAGACTAATATTACGTGCTGTAATTTAAAATATACACCCAGATGTCTGTGTTTCGTGAAAAAGATTTAAATGGAATAAGCACAGTTTGTATTTCATTAGAATTTACCGGCATTAATCCTTACATTTGTCATAATATTGAACTGAAAGTCTGCGATTATACACTCAAAGCTCAACTTGACAGCAATTCAATGTGACAACAGGTCATATTTCGACAGATAAAAGAACTTGAAATTAGTCATCAGAGAGTCCCTATTAGAGCTAAAGCCAATGAGAGCTCAAAGAATGGGCAGATGTTACCACGAGAAAGGAGAAAAAAGGTGGGTTTTAACTGAAACACATCTGGCCATATCACAACTGGAATAGGGAACAACTATCTGTCCATAACTCAGCCCTGCTCTTTGTAGCTTTTCCATTCTTTTATGCTTGATGCAGTTTTGTTCTAACGTTGTTCATGTTCTTAATCAATCACAGCAAAAACAACTTGCACCACTGTTTCTTCTCCCAATCCCTTTTTTAAATGAATAACTGTTGTTGAGAAATGTTGGAGACCAGCTGGGTGACAAGAGTCTATGTCAGACCTGATAGTGTGATAGTAGACCTCTAACTCTTCTGCATCCTGGGAGGTGGTTTAGGAGTGTAAAGAACTGACAAACCAGCAATTTTCTGAATTATTAAGAAGTGCATTCAAGTTGGATTAAAATTATTATTATTTATCAATGACATCCTCCATAGTTATTACGAATGGCCATTGATTACCACGTAACATTACCTTTATGCAAATAGGAGACATCATCTCTTGTGAAGAGTATGTTCCCAGGTCACCCCAAGAAACTCTGACAAACTAGTTTCAGGTACGCTCCAGAGTCAGTGTGCTGCATGCAAGCGAGCTCTCAAACAGGTGGCTCGCAGCTGATGGAAACTAATCTCAGTGTCGGCTGGAGCTTCAATCTCACTTCTTCACGTCAAGATAAAAGCCTGCTGAATCATCTCAACGTGAAATCCCAGCGGTGGCAACAGGAAACGGTAGCAGAGCACAAAATGGACTTCTCTGGAGGAGCAGCAAGTTCATGAGGTGTTCAGTTTCACATCTTGTTGAGAGCTAATGGTGATCGTTACCATGGGAACCACCTTTTCTAAATTGACCTCCCTCTTGCATTCAGGTGTAGTTCCTGTTCGTGACAAAGTCATCATCTCTGCCAGCAGATTGTCTCCAGCAGACACGTAGACTTGAGTCCTCTGCTGTGTTTGGACACAAACAGGGAGTTCGTGTCACTCTCTTTGTTCCTCTCCAGTCTCTCGCACGCTTATCCTGAACTGTCTATATCAGAATTTGATCTAACCAAAGCCATGTGAACCCATCTGACCCCCACAAACCCAGAACCTCACGCAACCTCCTAACTGAGTCTGTGCAAGTCACGTGACGCACCAACTCAGATTTGTTTTCACAGAAGGTCCATGTCAGAGGGGAGATTTTAGAGTACAGTATGTGCTTGCTGCCAGCAGGTATGCAGCAGCTGATCTCTGCAGGCCACACATACTCCAAGAACCGTTTTTATGTTTTTATCCTTACTGGGAAGCAGGGTAACATCGCAGCATTAAAGAGTTTAAAAGAGTTATAATACAGGGTTCAAAACTGAAAAGAAAAATTCAGTTCATTTATACAAAAGTAAAAATCTGATTTAAAACTTGGGAACGATATCTGTTTTTGGATGCTGTGATGAAGCTTCCAATTCATTCCTCGTCCTTATCCGCGGATCAAAGTTGTTAGTTTCAGCATTAAGAAGAGCACTTCCAATGACAATCGATTCTTAACCTTGCCAGCGTGTCCATGTGATGTTTTATTGTGTGCTAGAAGACATGTCGGGAGTGATTAAGTCTGTCGACACTCACACTAAGGAATTTGTTGGAATTTAACTGTAGTCCATCAGTGGCTGTTCCAAAATGAAATAGTCAAACTGCTGATGTCCCACTTGTTTAAAAATGACAAAACCAGTTAGGTTGTAGTACTTTGGAACTTCTTAAAGCATAATATACCACGTGTCTGCTTTTATATCTGCTAGTTCACTTGTCAAGTTCAACTTGGTCTTTCTGCTGTTTCTGCTTTCCGCCACAACTGACACCACAAAATGTCAAAGAAGCTTTTTTAAAAAGCCTCTATCTCGATGAATAAACCACAAATTTGAATTAAAGCTCAAAACTATATTCCACTGGATGCATCCTTGATCAAATCTGTGCAGTAAGAACACGTGCAGGGATTTTGAATTGGATTTCAGCTTTGACTGATGACATCATACGCCCTTCAAAAAGTACAGACAATAATATTAAAGAATTATGTAAGATTAGCGTTTATGAAACTACACTCTGTTAACACTAACAGTGTTTTTCTAAACAGAAGTCTCCTCACGTATAATGTAATAGAAAATGTACATCATACGTACCACTTTCAACCAGCGTGGAGCGCATTTTCGTCAGAATGGTTTGATATAGACTACAATCATATATGGCTTTAATAAAGTTGTGGGCACCAAAGCATACACAAAACTACCAGCATGAAGTCACAAACTAAACAATTTGCCTTTTTCAGAGTTTACAAAGGTCCTCTGGGATGATTTACATCTGTGCCTGTAAAGGTTGTTTATTTTTAAGGATGGAAACTTCTCATCATTCATGTGAGCAGTTGTGGAAGTCAAATGTTCACTATAAAAGCTGTTTCCATCTGCTTTTATGCATATATAAAAAGGCAAAAACCACATCAAGTGTTTTTGTTTGTTTGTTTTTTGCATAAAATTAAAGTTTGTACCTGCTTCCATTAACCTTTTTAAAAAATGAATCTTCAGAATGCCCTAAAAGAAATGTTAATGGAAACGGACCAACAGATGGTCTTCACTGTTGGTTGCTGCTCTCTGTCTCCAGCCTGTTTCGCGTTTGTCTCTTCTAAAGATGTTGCTCCTCTTGGATTGTGGTTAGAACGTGTTTCCTTGTGCCGACTCTGACACACTCACCGGCTCTGTGTTTTTTCCATCACCTTGAAATGATCCACACCATTTAGTTTCCAGAGTGAGACGATTTGCGGTTTCACTTAAGTTATAGGGAAAATTGTGTCGAGTGAGTCTAGCGGTGTGCACGTAGAGTACAAAGCAGATCCACATGAATCAGCGACACAAAAGCAAAGGTCAGGGAGTAGGGAAGCCGGTCTTCTCGGTTATATCTCAGGTCCAGGTATTTTATATCGCTCAATGCATTTTCATAGATACATTTCCAGAGAACTCATTAGAGAACGAGACCAAAGTCCTGAAGTGCCGACAGGAGAGAGCTTCAGTCTCCCTGGAGGACTTAGAGTGACATGGAGAGCCAGGAGTCAGTTTTTAATATCTTGGCTGCCTTTGCACTTTTCAGCTGAAACTCATTTGATCCACAGTTAAGTTAAACAAAAATACAAAAAAAAAAGTTACCTACTGCTTAATATTGCACAAGTCCACCTTGTTCTCCTAAAATACAGCATCTTTGACCTGTCGCGGTCTGGATACGGAACATCTAAGCGTCTCCTAGAGTGTTTGGCACCAGAGTGTTGGCAGGTCCCATCACAGTGGTACCTGACCATCTATCCAATCAGGTGCAACCGCAGTGCACCTGACTGGGCGTTGGGAATTTTGTTGCCATGATGTGGGCTATGACTTGTCTGTAATAAATAACACATAAGTGGAAAGTGCCAAAAAACACTGTTGCCAGAATGCCTGCAGACCTCTTCTAACTCCCCACTGTCACAGCAGCGTTTGATGACGGGTATTACTGATGTGGCTATCTCATACTAGTACAGAACCCATCACATCTTCCCTCTCAGTAAGTAAAAACCAGATGCTTTGACACAGTCCCATCCCATGTCAATTTCATCAGCTCGCACAAGCTGTTTGACTGCAGTTTGACTGGCTGATGCTTGGTCGACGCCTGGAAAGTTGGACTTTCCTCCAGTGGAAAAACAGAAGACTTCTTTCCACCATGATACATTGAACACTTGACATCATGCCAGCAAAGTCAACGGGCAGCACCACTGTTGATACCGCCAACGTGCATATGTGATGGATACATGCATGAACCTATGCATGTGTAGTATATGTATGTGTGTGTGTGTGTGTGTATATATATATATATATATATATATATATATATATATATATATATATGAGAGAGAGAGAGAGAGAGAGAGAGAGAGAGAGAGAGAGAGAGAGAGAAAGGTAGATAATGTATGTATATAATTAGTATATAATTGTATATAATGTGTGAACGTATGTATATAATTAGTTGAAATTTTAGCGCCTCCTGCAGTATCCGACTACCAGGGCGCTGGTTGGTTTGGCTAATTTTGATGCATGTTTTTGAGAATATTCCACCTCATTCTTGACAGCGAAGTATCAGGCCTCCCAGAAATAAACAGTTAAACACTGCCAAACATTTATTTAGTAAAAAAAAAAATACCAGCATCTGTGAAAATCAGACCACAACATTTTTAGACAGTTTAAGAAACACCGATGAGCTCCTGCGTTGCCTGATCTGAACGCAGCACTCTCAATATCGAGAAGCATGGCAACCTTATATCTTTCATACCCAGGAAGGAGTAGGGAAAAAAATGAGACAACCATATAAAGCTGAACAAATTTATTAAAAAATTCCTTTTGGATTGTTCTTTCTGGGTGGCTTGTGCCATAATCTCCAACATGAGGTGATGTGGAGCGGGTCCAACACAAAGTCTCAGACAATAGCTTGCCTTGGTTGGTAATGTCCTGACTTTCTGGACTTTCCACACAAGTTTGCAAACACACAGCTTTTCTCCCCGAATTTAATCATTTTATGAAATATGTGAGAAAATACCACCAGTAATCTGGCAGTGAGCGGCATTATAAAGGAACTCTGGTTCGGTTTCATCAGGTCACAACCCTGCTGTGTGGGTTAAACAGAGTTCTGCTTTGTAAAGCATAATTACTTTTTTATGGTTCTGTTTGCAGTCACCCTGTTGAATGTATGGTATTCCATTATGTAAGAGAAATTACAGTAATTAATTTCAAGGGGAGAGCAGCTGAGGTCAGGGGCACACAGTGTTCCCATGGTTCATATTATGATTGAAGGGTCCTTATAATTCCCTCCCCTCAGGCTTGTTGGTGGATTTGAAGGACCTGCTTTTGAGGTGGATGTGTGGGCCTGATCTTGTGGCTGCTCAGGGATGTGATGGTGCCCTGGGCGGCCTCCCGGGGAACCTGCATAGTAGTGCAGCGCAGAGCGCTCAGTCCTAATGCAGCCTGACAGCTTATGGCCACGGCTCAGCTGGGCTTCGTGAGGGGTGGTCTCGGCTTATGGTGGAGGATGGCAGGACGGTAGGGGTGGAGCGCCGGGGTGCAACAAACCCTCTAACGGTAGCAGATATGCAGAGTGACGAAAATGTGAGCTCACTTGCTTTTTTCCACAGACTTCAGCTCTTTCTCAACACCCGAAGACACCAGACGGTGTAACATTTCACCACCTAATTACAATACTAATGCAGTGTGGAATGAAGTTGAAGGGCGTGTTTTCCTTGAACACCAGTCACTCTTCGAGGTTACCTATGTTTTTTCCAAGGTGCCACAAGTCCATGGCAAGTATCACACTGGTGTCATATGCTCTGTTTCCAAGGTCTCTTGGACTTGCCAGTAAAAACAAGTGCCTTATAAATGTCTATCTCCAACCCCCCCATGCATCCTGAAGGTGCTCTCACACTCACTCAAGGTTGCTGCAGAATAAAACAATTACACACACACACACACACACACACACACACACACACACACACACACACACACACACACACACACACACACACACACACACACACAGCTCATCATGCCCTTATGAGCTCTCATGCACTCAAAATAGTTTCCAGCTGTCTCTTTGGGATTCTTAAGGAATATTTTTCAAACTTTGGTAATAACCATGCAGTTGATTAGAGAAGTCTCTTTCCAGAGGGGGAAATATAATTGTCCCCACCTTGAGGTTCCAATAAATGTCCCTAATTTTGTGTTTGTGCTACACTATGAGTTCGAATAATGAAAATAAAAAAAAAACCCACTGAAGAAAATGTCTGAGATAGTTCATTCAGCTCTCTTTTTAACAACATTTATAATTACTGACCGGGGTTTTTAGTTGTTCTATCAATCATAAACAAGAATTTTGCTTTATTTTGGCCTCCCAGAATAGCATATTTGCTGCATGTCTGTTTATTCGTAGGACTCGTGGCTGTTAGAGACCTAACAAACACAACAGTAACTGAGTTTAAACTTACATTCCTGACTGTAGGGAGCAAAAAAAACACAAAATTGTATTATATTCTTTGTTCTTCTGGAGACCAAGATCTTTTGACTTTCCTCAGTTGTCATGGGGATGAATTAATCGTTCCCGTATGTTATGGAATTTTGTTCATTTGGTTAAAAATGAACAATCTCCATGATGATTGTCTTTTCCTTTTTTTTTTGGTCTGGTCTTGCAGAAACATGTTACATTTAAGTCAACTTACATAATGAGTTTTGGGATCTAGACGTCAACGAGTCAGTAGTTACAAGGATCCGGTAGTTACTGTAGGTGATGAACGTAACTTCTCCATCCACAGCTTCCTTATGTAAGGATTTATAAGAAAGTAAAAGGGTGCTTTTATTTTTATTCTGTCTTGACAAAAGTGGCATATATGTCTTGTGTGAGCATAGATCGAGAGCAAATTGATGGCTGATTAGCGCGACTGTTTCTGGAAACCATTTCCCGCCTTTTCCTGTTTCTGGAAAATTACTTCAGTAACGCCCAAACATTTACTGGTTGTGCACCAGCAGTTAATTAAAAAAAACAACAATCATAAATGTTTAACATTGAAAACTTATAGACAATAATATAAAGAACCATTTTCACAGATGGTATGTTATATTTAGAAAAATGCTTTCACACTTTAAGTTGATGTCATTTCTGTTTCTGTTTCTGCACTTTGAGTGTAAACTATAGTGGAAATAAAAGGTGACAAATAATAAGTGTAGAAGTAGAAACAAGTAGCGTGTTAGTTGAACTGTATGATCGATTTAATTCCAATTTACTTGATCTGATCATAAAATTAACGTAAATGAGCTGACCACATTGTTGGCTCACCGAATCAAAGCTGTTTTCTCATCACCGTTTTAAACAGTCACTGTTCATGTCTGAAACATACAGAAATGGCTGGAATGACTGTGACAGGTTTTTTTTCTTTCCTTTTCCCCCCTTTTTATTTATTTATTTTTTTAGACTAGAGAGTTGGCACCTCATTCTGCTTGTGTGGGTGGTCTTCCCAGGATTTACTAAATGGACTATTGTTCTCCATTTTCCATTATTGTGTTCTGAATTTAAAACAGATAAACAAGCAGGTCTATTCATCTCATTTGGTTGGAGTGCAGAAAAATTAGAGAACAAGTCTCAGTTTTTCTGATTTTTCAGCTTACCCCTGGTTCTGAAACATAAAGCCAAAGAGCCAATGGCAGACAGATTCACTGAGCAGGTTTCTTTAAATCTTTATTTCACATGTAATTTTATTTAGGCTTTCGTGAACTTTGGAAAGTAGCAGATGTAAATGTTTCTGTACTTGTTCCTAAAGTGTTGATGTAAAGTATTTGTACAACAGCAGCATTAATTGTTGTTTAAGAACAAATCATTAAAAATATTTTTTAAGACCACTGCCTTGCTTGTTATTGCTTTAGGCATTTTGAAAACACATTACCTCTGTACAATCATACTACATACTAAATGTACAGGAAAGAACAGAAAAGAGATGTAAAATTGCAATTTATATACATGTCTTATGTGGAAACCTTTTCTTTGGTTGTCTAATACACTATTTAAAGGGACTGTTAGGCTGTTGATAGTGTATGTCAACTAATTCTGGGAGTAAAACAAAAAAAAAAAAAAAAACATTTGAAATAGGACAAAGGTCAAAGTAAGTGGTCACACCACACAAAGGCAGGTCCACCGCAGCTGCAGGGAGCTGAACAACAAATCAGTGAGTATTCTTCTTAAATAGCTGGTTAACGTTGGACTGAATCAAATAAAGCACATAGAAGATTAAAGATCGTCAGTCATTTGAATACTCTGTACAATGATTATGAGCAAACACACAGAAGTTGCTTTGTGTCTCGTTCTGACAATACCAGACCTCCAGGTGTAGGCTCCTGCATCACCATCTGTGCCGCTTTGCTCGGCAGTTGTTTGAGTGGCACAAGATGTATTTTTCTTGAGGAAGTCAAGTTTGAGTCTTGGAACTCGTTTCCACATCACATGTCAGGTCCAGAGATCCCACAGAAACTTCAACTCACGTCACCTTTACTTCCTTTTGAACCGTTCCTGCTGTCAATGGAAGCGAGGAACTAAAGGCGTCTCATGCTTTATGCAGAAGTGTCTTTATATCTGCCATTACTGCCAAAACGTGAATTACTGTCGCTGCATTTTTGGCTCCATTTCACGACACTTAAGCTGCAGACAAGAATATCTGGTGACGATCAGGAGCATTGGTCTTGACAGGAGAGCTATCAGCGCACATCTCCCACACTGTTTTGTTACCTAGAGGGTTTTTTCTGTCTTTCTTTCACCTCTGTGTGGTTTGTCAGGAGCTGGTCTGTGCAGATGACTCTGAGCGCATGTGTCTCACAGAGGATAATACATCCTCAGCCTTGTTACACTCTACAGTCCAGTTTCCCGGAGCTGTCTGGTTCACAGGTTAATGTTTTTCTGCAAATCCGAAGGTTCTACCCAGGAGTTTAAATGTTTGGTACAATCCACCACCCGTCTTGAGCAATGAGAGGGCATTAAGAGTACAGTACTTTTATTTTTTTAAATTGACCTCAAAGAGAGGATGTGCAAGGAAAACAGCAATAAGCAAGAACACAAAAATAATCTGCCATCTTGTTGTTTTCACCTCAGTTGTTGCTGAATTGCCAAGTTGATGTGAAGAACTGGTTGGAGCAGAATTTTACTTTTTCCTTGACGAAAGTCAAAAGGAAAAAGGGTGGAAGACTGTGCTGCCACTCCTGGTGTTTGGGGTTGTTTGGTCATCTGTTCAGGATGGATATCAATACCTCATTGTTTGTTAAGATTTATATTGGATGGTGTTTTCATTTTTATGCACTTTCTTAAGACAGAATCGTCCAATCACATGGTCCTTGATATTCCTGGATCCAGAATCAGAAATGGAGTTCATGCTCTTCCACTTATTGCTCCCATCCTCTGGAATAACCTTCCTATAAGACTCCTTACGCTTAAATCTACACTCAAGGTCTGTTTTTATTCACTGCCTTTCCCTCCTTGTCATATTTGTGTTACATGATATCCTATTAATAATCTTGTAGTGTTTTTGGTTTGTGTGCATTTTTTAACCTTGATTTTGATCTTGATTTAATTGGTTTTTTAGGGAAAAGTTAAGCTGAAGCGCAGAAGGTTGCAATAAATGACCAGTTAGTAAAATGTTGGAGTAAAATATGACATGTGAGAGAAAATTAGGTGATATTTTTTTCCTTTTGATAAGTACAAATTAGACATGACAAACTGCACTCCTTGGAGATCTCTGAAATGAGCTTCCAGCTTTGCCAAGCGACTGCTCTGCATCTGCACCCTGCAGCGGTTCCACACCTCTGTCTTCGGGAGGAGAGTACATCACTTTTGTTGGCTCAAACTGAGCGCCGTCATGACTGGTCACTGTTTAATAACTGGCTGTTACATGACTGCTATGGAGGCAGGATTTCTCCAACTAGTGATGACTTTATTTAGTTTTTGTTTTTGTTTCTCTACACGTGTTAAATCCGTGGATGGCCGCTCTGCTAGTGTGAGTTTATTCAGCTCTGTGGGACTGACGGCCTGCAGTTTATTGCCACATAGGAGCAGGTTTGAGAAGAACGACCGCTCTGTCCACCTCTGAAACGCTACAAATATCGCTGCATTTCTGTAGTAACCGCTAAGAAAATATTTACCATGCAGAAATTTGAGCTAAACCAAATAGCACCATTATTTTAAAATTGGAAAATATGTATGGACAGGAAGTACTGAGAGTCATTTTGCAGGATTCCTCAGTTACTATAAAACTCATATGCAGTTTAAAGACATTAAATGGTCATTTTGGGGGGGAAAAAAAGGACAAAATAACGACATGTTAGCTGCTTTCAGCTGAGCTCCATAAAGAAAAGCAGTTTTTAACAGGACTGCCCAACGCAAACCGCATAGAAACAACATTCTGAGGATACGGCCGGAGCTGCGTTCGGGAGCTGGAGGGTTTGTGACCTTGAGATGTGGGTTTGAGCTTCCAGACGAGAGGAGAGCAACTGAATGACAGAGGGGGGTGCTCGCTTGTACTCAGCTGCCTTTTCTGGCGTGTTTAAAGAACAATACATTATTCATTTATTCCTCTGACAGATTTTCTACTAAGAAAAGGTCTTTTTTTTTTACCATTCTAATGTTAATAAAACTGGGTTTAGTTAGAGCAGGTTTTGTTCGAAGTCGTTTCTGTTCCTCTCTGTCTGCACTTGAAAAAGTAAACTGATGGTACCCATCATTATTGCACCAGCTTTGCCCCACATGTGAATACTTTCACAATAAAACACCAACAAAACAAAAAGGTTTCCATAAATGAGTATATTTGATTGTACGTCTTAATGCCAAACTATAATGTTTTTCCAACCTTAACCGTTTATAAACAAATATCAGTCTTAATTATTTTATAAATACTACAGATACAGATGTAATTAAAAAAAAAAGTATTTGGAAGTCCAGGTCTGAAGAGACGTCATTTTAAATAATGGCTTCTCTACATTTGAAGCTTCTGGCTCCCATATCGTTTGGAAAAATGAGCTGTGTTCTAACAAAACTGACAATTATTCTTCAGTATGTCTCAGGAGAAACACATTTCAAGCCACTTGGCTTTCGCTGATAACGCTGTTGAATCCCTTTCAAAGTAACGGCGTCAAATTGCTTTTGGATTGTGATTCAGAGTCTGCTTCACTTATTTGAAGTGAGAGGTCACAGCACGATCATTATATGAAGTGAGAGGTCACAGCAGGATCTCTGACTCCCAGTGAGGACTTCCACGCACGGCGGGTCATTGTCCAGCAAGTTCATTTCACTTAAACTTTCTTTTAATACAGCAGAGAATTCCAGTAATTACTCAAACTGTCATTTCACGTCCAATGTAATAAAAAAAAACCTATCTAAATAACTATATTCATTGAACTCTGAGTAATAATGTAAGACTTGATTTCTGCTTTGGGCCATCTTACTGTGGAAATAGCGGCGATACCACTGGTCTGTCCTCCAGACTGGTTTCAGTCACCAGTAACAGTTCCAATGCAGATCCAGATCATTATCTCTGAAAACAGAGGCCGTCTGTGGCGTGATCCGGCACTGAAGAAACGGTGGCGACAGGAGCAACAAGGTGAGCAGCTGAAAAGATTTACAGAGCACAATGACGCAGGCTCTGTGCCGAGGACCAACTGTGTTTTAGCTGTTTACGATCTGACAGCACGTGAGAGCAGCATCCAGGTATTTACGGAGGAGGTGAATGATGAGCTGCAGCTGGCAGCCAATCCACGCAAAGGAACTGCTTCTGTCATCAAGCTCAATTAAAGAGAAGACCAGAGAAATATAACACTGTGAGAAGATTTTTGCTATCACAAGTCCATATGACCGACAAATGACAAGTGTCGGTGGCTTCCTGAGCGGAGTATTAGGTTCGCCAGAACCAAACTATTTTCCATCTGCATTGCTCATGTGGCTTCTTTGAGTTGGTGCGTGTGAGCTCAATAACACGCTAATGCAGAAAGACCAACTAAATGAAGGTCCTGTTGAAATAAAGGAGATTTGTCCTGCTGCTAAACAGACTGCAGTTGGTTTGAGATGTGAATCATCACTTTTCAAAACAGAAGATGGGACTTTTGAATTAAAAATCACATCACATTTGGGTTTTGCTTTTCTTCTTAACACATCAGTTATTTTAGTTTATAATTTAGCAGACATGAATTTGCATGTCAATCATTACAACACAAGTTGCCTCTAGGTTTTTTCCAGAGACCCAGAACATGACCCCCGAGCAATTATTACATAAACAACGGCAGGTAAAAACTCCCCTAGTGGGAGAAAAACCTTAAATCAAATTGTGGCAAGAAAAACTTTGTCTTTTAGGAACTACGAGTAAACCTGCAGTGGAGGGAGGCGACACAGGAGAGACGTGGTCGCTCTTGATGATTCCTGTCAGCATTCAAACTGCTGCATTTTGGATCAGCTGGAGGATATTCAGAGAATTACTGCCAATAATACATTACATTAATCTAGTCTAGAAGGTACAAACCTGTGAACTGGTTTTTCAGCATCACTCTGGGAGATGATGCTCCTGATCTTTGTGATATTTCAAAGGTGTAAAAACGCAGCCTTGATTAAAACCTGATTAAAATGCTTTTTAAATGACAGATCCTGATCGAATATGACTCCAAGGTTTTGCACAGTTGTACTGGAGGCCATCCCAACAACATCTAATCCCTTCCTAAACAATAACCTCAGTTTTATCTGAATTTAGGAGTAAAAAGTTTGTGGACATCCATGTATTTAGACACGCCTGAAGTCTGGCTAACGGTTACGTTTCATCTGGCTTCATAGACAAATACAGCTGCGTATCAGCTCTCATCTTGACTACGGGAGAGTTCTTCGAGCATGTTTCTCAGCATGCATGGTGAAACCCTTCCAGGTGGTTCAAAAAGTATGCACAAAGCAGTCACTGCCAACCACGAAGGGGGAGCAAGCTACCAAACACAATCAGAGTTGGGTTGCTTGAAGATTCCCTGCTTCTGAAATATGTCCTCCTCCATGATACATCCTACCTGTTCCTACTCCTGTGTTCTCTCTACTTTGTAATCTTAATAGATTTAGCAGTTAAACATTTAATTAAGTATTTCCTTTACTGCTTAGTGCAAGATGCATTGATGCATTTGTCCCCATTAACCCCAGTCTCCTGAGACCCAAAGTTGTAAAGGCAAGACAGAAAAACCAGTAAATCCAGGTACAACAGGAAGTGTTTATTTTCAAACCTGCAGAAGTGTAAGCACGAAACTGAATCCAAGGCAGGGGTTCGAGCCAGAGTTGTCAGGTTGAGTAGATAAAGGTCCCTGAGGGAAGACAGAGCCAAGCTGAGCACAGGGGAAAAACGATGGATCCGTAAAGACTTCCAAGAGAGGAACAAGCTAGGGAGAAATCAGACCTGGGAAAGCAGGAGGTAGATGAGAAACAGGGTTAGAAATAGCAAAATGTAACTAAAACACACACAAAAAAGAACAGGACTTGAGGTAGCTGAGTCCAGGATCTGGTGGCAAGACAGAGGCCAGGAAAGGCAAGAGGAGAATGGGAATGAGAAACAGCTGGATGCTGGCAGCTGGACACCTGCATAACTGATCCAGCTCATGTAATCAAGCAGAATACAGAGACAGAGTCCTGGTCAGGAAGAAGAGAAGACGCAGGCAGAAGACACAACATTACCGTGCATAAATCAGATGTAGTGTTTGCTATGCATCACCTCCACCCAGGAAGTGGTGCTCGGTTCAGTTCGAACCCCCCGACAAAATTAATTGGGGATGTTGATATGTTAATTGTGATGGTTCAGTGGGACAGTTTATAATATCACCACACTGGACTTGTTTTTGTTGCAACAAATTTGGTAAAATTGCAATTTATGATTCCTAGATGACTAAAAATGACAGTTTAAACTGCTTCATTGTTGCAGCCTTTGCACGACAAGTCCCTATTAGTCATCTGATATTGTTCACACTAAAAAAAAAAAGACCAATTTTATACTTATTTACACAATAGCCCCAACAATTTCTTCCATCATTTTATTTTATTGCAAAGATTAAATGGATTCTGAAGGCTGTGTGATTGTTCAGAACCACTGTATATACAAACATCAATATCCAAAATTGCATTTAATGGGATTGACTTTGTTCCCCAGCACCGAAAACAAGACACGTGCTTTCTTAAATGCAGCTGGAATCAAAGGAGATCGTTCTGCAGCTTTTTATTGAAGTAAACAGAACCGAAGTGACACATTAAAAAAAGAAAGAAAAATACAGACTTAGACTGCCAAGCTCATTAAAAGTGTTTTTTGAGGGAGATAAAAATTACAGGGTTTATACAAATCTGACTCTGCTCTCGCTGTAAAGGGATTCAGCGTCTTTTTAAATTTACCAAAGATTCTTCAGTTTGTCCCACCACTTGTGGAGACATTACTGACTGAATTTTAGTTGAAAGTTTAAAAACACAATAACAGTTGAGGTTAATTTATCATCCAGTCCAACTGTATATGCATCTGCCATGTGACCTTCATACGCTGCACTACCGCACTGATTAATGTGCCTCAGAGTGCAGCGTGGATCTAAAACTGCTCCAATTAACATGCACATTCATCTGGATCTAGATTCCAAATCTGGGAAGCATTAAGTCCTGAAAAACGGAGATGATTTGGTCTGCTCGCTGACAGTGAAACTGACCATGCCATCTCCCTGACTTTTTTTCCCTTCTTTTTTTGTAGCTTGCAGCTTCCACTGAGAATTTTGGCCATGTTATGAGAATTTTAATCCCTTGTACTTGGCGAGTGCGACCTTGAACGTGAGGAAGTTGACTTTGTGAGTCACTGCTGACGTTGAGCGAGACAGTTACACAGAGCAGGACTGACAGCCTACTGCAGGTGGAAGACAAATGTCCTACGTCTTATAAACAAGCTAATGTTCCGTTTTCCAGAATTTTCCACTGTATCAGCAGTTTTAGCTTTTCTCTTTTTTTCTTCCTTGTCTTTGCTTTTGTTTTTGTGGTTATTGGTGTTGAGAACTGACTTCCCCCCTGGGACCCAGAATCTAGTCAAACAACCAAAAACCTCCAAACATTAGTATCATTATGCAAATATTTTTTTTTTCTTTAAATCAACATTCCTTTGGGCATTTTGTCCAACAGCGGGTGTCTCAGTGTCTGTACATCCATGAATTTTCATGTCAACACTTTGCAGACACGCAGAAAGAACAATTTATCTTGTTCGAATTAAATGCAAATGTGACCAAACCTGCAAAAACAATGTGCATGACGATAATAGTCCCGTGACAGCGGCTTTAAGCCCGGGGATGGGTTTTGACTGCTGTCCCCAAGATGAGTCCAGAGTGAACTGGTTGAACTGAGGCTCTGGCCTCTCTGCCCATCGCACCAGGGCTGATTGGGCTGGTTTTTCACTACATGTAGCTGATGAGGCAGAGGAGTTTGGAAGGGGAAAATGTTTGGAAGTAATGCGTCAAAAGATGGGTCATTTACAACTGCTAGAACTGGACTTCCTTTGTACATGTGTGTCAGACTGATGGTAAATAGTAGGAACGCTTTTTTTCTGGTCTCATGGAGATGCTTGGAGACGGGAACCAGCATTTGCAAATATTTCGGTGATCAGCTCAGAGACCGAAATGTAAATGTTTAGTGGTCATTCATTTTGTGTTGCACAACTGTACTATATGGATAAAAGTGTCCACTTGCAAATCAGAGCTGATGCAAAAAATGGCTTCTCTCCTAGAAGTAAAGCAAACACAGAGTATAAAAGGACTTATTTCGAAAGAGAATGGATATGCACAGATAGATGAGGAAGTGTGGGAAATCAGAGTTGGTTTTTGGTTTGTTGTGTTGGAGTTTTAAAGATAGTAAGATAGAAAACTAAAGGATGAACTTCTAAGGCTAGACTTCTTATCAGGCGGCGTTTGGAAGCCCCCTCATGCACTCTCCCCATGCATGACTGTCCAGTACGTAAGAGATGGATGGATTGTCCATCAAAAAGTTATTTAGAGGGACCTAATGAAAAAAAAGAAAGAAAAGAGATATGATGCATTCATTAGTTCTTTACTGGCATCAAAATAAAGGGATTAGTCGTGTTGGTGGCCTTAAAATGAGCTGTTTAAAGCCGCTGAGTCTTCTGCAAAGCTAGACTTTGAGTCTTCGCTTCCCTCCCTTTTCCACTACTGACTGACTGACTAGTGCACATAATTACACAAATAGAGACACAACACCATCAAAACCTATAATAACAATTTGATTACACAAAACCTCAGGTTATGGTTTCTTTTACCAGACTGGTTGAAGAATAAAATAACCATACGATAACAAAGAAAGCACAATTAGCCTCATAGGAAGAGCAATAATTTAGATTATTCAAAGGCCTCTGCCCGCAGTGCAGCTTATTGTTTAACAGTTTCAGGTTTGTAACTTTATTCTTTTCAGCAGAAGTGATTTTGTTCAATCACATGGAAAACAGAGGTTATTTGAAAGGCAAATAATCAATAGAAATCAATGCAATGGAAACGGTCTGAAATATAAGCTAACAAAAATACTGTTAATTTGCCAAAATATGCAAAGCGACTGGTGTGATTTTGTAAGGGAAGCAGTCAAGCCGACCTTTGACCCCTGCTGAAACAGTTTCCCTTTTTTGTCTTTCATTTACTGTTTTTCTAGCTGCATAGTGTTTTTGATTTCCCCACAGATGCCTGCAACGCCCTCAAGTACAGTAACGACCCATGAATGCTTCTCTGTGAACAGGCAACAGGGCTCTGAGTAAAAATCACCCGTCATTATTCTACATTTAGCATTTAAACTCCAATTACAGTTCAGGAAAAAAAAAATTTCCAATGAAAACTGACTTCAACCGCCGAACATGATTGGATCAAGTCCAGTCTCCCGAAAATATCTGTTTTTCAAGCAGTTGACACATAATAATCCAGCGCTGCAGCTCGAGCAACGTTACTCCATCCCGCAGGATCCACCTCATCAGCATCAGCCTTCAATCAGGAACCGAACTGCTCAATGTTCCTATTCAGTATGAAACACAGCCCTTGCATATATGTAAGGGAAAGTGGTTTCCTCCCCTTATTAACGTCCTTGTAAATCAAGCCAATCGGGTGTCCCGTCACGAACAAAGCCTCCTGGTTTGCAGAGGTGTTGGCAGTGGGAGATCGGGGGGTTGAGCTCACACAGATCACTGTGGACGTCATGATTTCAGAGGATTCTCAGGATTGGGCTCAGCTTTCCTGTCGTACCCGCCGATAAAGAGGAGGAGGAACTGGTCTTGTTACTTTTGGTGGGACATGATCTGTCTGCAGAGAGGGCACACTTGTTAAACACAGTCTGATACTTTCTCCTTAGCTACGGGGATAACTAACCTGACATTATTCAAATCTGATACATCAACATTTTCATAAAATTCTACAATTTTGCAGTAGCACTTTTTGCGTGTTTGCTTTGTAATTTCAGCTGGTAGATCAAAGAACAAAAATAAAACTTTTAAAGAAAACTTTTAAACAGTCTATAATTAGACTCAAATAAAACTGAGACTGTCATTTTTGGTCCTGACGGTTACATCCCAACGATGGATCCGGTCGTAAAATCTAGTTTGCGACTACATGGTTCTCTGTGCTTAGATGCTCATGTTGAGCAGCTTTTTCATCTAAGAAACACTGAGCAAAAATTAGGATGTTGTTCCAAAAGCAGAAATCGAAACGATTATTCACGCCTTTATCTCTTCACGGCTAGATTACTGTAATTCTCATTTTACCTGTCCGAACAGGAGATCCCAGTCTGTTCAAAACGCCGCCTTTTATCCAGTTCCAGGAAGGGAGACCACATTACTCCGATTTTAAAAACTCTTCACTGGCTTCCAGACAGGTTTAGTTTACTTTAAAATTCTTGTTGTGACGTTTAAAGCGCTCAACGGTAAGGAACCCCAGTATATCTCTGAGCTCTTGCAGCCGGACTCTGGTGGTCGGACTCTGAGGTCTTGGTGCTGGTGCCTCGTTCTCATTTTAAAACACGCGTGATTGAGCTGTTGGGGGTTGGCAACGACATCCTCTCAGATTTATAGTCTTTTATAGTCAGTCAAACACAGGATTTCAGCTACCAGCAAAACGCCTATCCAACAAAGAAAGATTATAGTCTGCAAAATTCAAAATAGTTTTTAGTTGAATGCAGTTGTGCACCAGCTGAATGTGAGTCCTGTATCCGTGATCTGAAAGCCACACATCATTTTAAATCAAAACTGACTAACTAGATCATCTAAAACCACAAATCCTCAGGTTTCAAGTTTTGTAAACTATTTACATCATCTTTGGGAGCAAATGTTTGTTGAATCATAATTTCTCACTATCCACAGTCCCAGCAGAAAAAAAAACAAAAAACAACCTTTCAGCATAAGAGAGAAAAAGAAACTTTCCTCCAGGCACACACGGAAAATTATTCTTATTGTTATTTACATTACAAGCCTTATTCCATAAAAGTTGAGACTATGTTTAAAATGTAAATAAAACAGCAAATAACCATAAATCCTGATTTTATTCATGTTAAAACACAAAAAACTATCATATGTTGAAAGTGAGCCATTTTACCATTTTATTGAAAATAAAAAAACATTAGCTGGGACATAGGCAACAAACGATTGGAAAAATAGGTGGGAACATCTCACAAGTAATTAAGATCACTGATAACAGGTTAGTGACATGACAGGTTTAAAAAGTTTACCATGAAGAGACAGAATCTACAAATTGTGGAACGATTTCAAAATGAATGTAAGACTGCAAAAACCTCAACTATCTCATCCTGAGCAGCAAATAATATGAAACGATTCTGGGAATCTGTATAAATCTGTGGCCCTCAAGCAGCTCTGCATTAATAACAGGCTTGATTCTGTCATTTAAATCTTCCCACAGACTCAAGAACACTTCTGAAATTCACAGTTAAAGAACCCGGTTCACCGCCCCGTCCACAAGTGCAGGTTAAAGTGCTGTCATGCAAAGGAGAACAGAATCCAGAAACAGAACTGTCTTCTCTGGGCCAAAGCTCGTGTGAGATGGACTGCAGCAAAGTGGGAAAACTGTCCTGTGGTCAGACAAATAAAAATTTGAAATCCTTTTTGGAAACCTTCTGAATTCAGGAGAGACTACCTGGCTGGTTATCAGCACTCAGTTCAATGGCCTCCAACTCAGGAATGAATATGAAATAGGGGAGTTTTAGAGTCTATCTGGGCAGCTTGCACATCTGGAAAGGAAGCATCAGTGCTAAAAATCTGTGAATATGCAGGGATTAGAGCAACTCATGCTTCCATCCAGGCAAAATCTTTTTCCGATGATTATTAGAGGAGACAATTGGGTTTGAACTCCCTGAGACACTGGAAACAAGAGGAGAATCTCTGTTTTCTAATTTAGAAAACCAGAGAAATATGAGAAGAAAATCATAACAATAACTAATGATAAAAAAAGAAAAAAAAACCTTTGATAATTCCGTCTTTGTATCGTGAGACTTGATTATTTTTGGATTTATCTGATTGTGAAGGAGTGGTAAAAGTGGACGTGAAACATATTTTAGGAAAAGAAAATCAGATCCAGTTGTTGAGTGCAGCTGAAAATAGACTGAATAAAAGCATTTTAGAATAGAAAAAGACTCATTTAATGAAATGTTTCATTATTTATCCTTCTAAACAACTGAAGATGCTACAAATGACAAATTCATGAATGTGAATGATTTTTTTATGTTTATATATATATATATATATATATATATATATATATATATATATATATATTTAAAACACACAAACGTACACATTTTAGTTGTGTGCTTTTGACGTGTTCTTTATTACACATGTAAAAGTTTTGCAGTATTAACATGAATTTCTAGTGAAGTTGAGATTTGGGCTGGTTTTTATTGAGGTAGACGGGTTTCACGTTGTGTTTGGGCTGGGAATTGTCAGTCATATCTGGCAACCCCGATCACAATATACCACAACTGCTCCCCCTGCGATATCACACACAAGACGCTACAGATGGTGTTTTTCCAAATAACACTGCAACAATCCTTCTGAGGGTGTAAAAAACTGTCTCTGGCAGGTCTTTTGGCCTGAACTGGACAGGCGAACATATTTAATATTTATATTTAGGACTTTGGGGAATACAGGCAGAAATCAAACCAGCAAGGAACACATACAAGTATGTCTGCATGTATTCCACTAAATGGCGCTTCCACAGCAAGCTTCTGAGCACTTCAACCAGGATCAATCATCCAGCACCCCTGATGACCCTGAATCATCACACGGCCAGTTAAGAATCCCAACTCTGGTCGGTCGTCCAACACAGGCACTTTGCATCCTACCGTGCACATGTGGCTTCTTTCGAATCGACTGGGATTCCTTTTAGCCAGCGGTAAACCGAAACCATCCCTCCTAAGCTCATCCGTCAACGGTCTTGTTGTGTCCAAGACATCCTATATTTTCACCGAGGGAGATAAGCTGAGGTTCAGTGAAAAGGGAAATGGTGTGAAGTCCTTCGACCACAACAGTTTTTATAGCTGCGTTCGGCACCCTCACGGTGGGTCGGTCTGAGTACTAATGATGATGTGAGCGCAGAGGGCAGCGACGACACATCCATCACTTCAATGTGTGGTAAATTTTATTGATTATCTCCATTTGTTATAATCCGTCACAGATGCTGAGCAGAGGATAACAGGATGAGATACGGGAGCAGCAGCGGTGGCAGCTACCGTGACCTAATGCCTTTAAATCTTGGAGGACCTCTCAGTTTCTTTTCCCAGGTCGGCTCATGCATCACCTCCCAGAAAAAACGCACAAGGGAAGGAAACAGCTGCCCTTTTAGACAGTGGCTGCTTTATCCAAAGATCTTTAAACCAAGTGTCCCGTAAGAGGCTGATTACCCTCAATCCACTGTGACAACATGGATATTGAGCCTGTGTTCAGGATGAAAGTGCAGCGTTTAGTGGATCACAAACCTTTGGGCCTGCGTTCACACCAGTGCAACCAGGATGGGAAACAGTGATGACAAGAAAAGCAATAGTGCTACAGACATGCCAATGTATCTGAGAGGATGTGGTTCAGATGTCTGGAGATGAGGCGGAGACACAAACTAGTCTTTCTAGTTTTAATCATTTCTGCATAAAAAGGTATGGAGAAGTCCCTGTTCTTCAAGGTATCCGGTGGAAAATTCGTCTGCAAGAGAAATCATTGTCACTTTACGCCATAGGCTTGGTAACTCTGACTTCATTTTTTGTCAGTTTTTGTGAGTTTGTATTTGATATTGCCTGACATTTATCTGGGGTCATAGTTGATGAGGACCTACCTGATGAGCTGGTGGGTTTATGAAACAGAAAACAAGGTGTGAATGAGCCAACAGTTGTTATTCAGTAGAAACATTGTGAATTAGAGCTGAAAAATCTTAAAGGTTAAAAAAAAAAAACAAGTTGGTTTGGCTTCTCCTCAACCATTTGGGATTAGCACAACCTGAATTACTGTGAAGTATTTAATGGCACATTGTGGTCTTTTTACTTCCCTCACTAATTAGTTTTGTTGCCTAAACCTCATTTAACAGATTACAGTTTTCCACCACTGCATGAAGCAGACATACTGGTTTTTTAAAGAGGAAATGCCCATCACCGTTTCACTTACACAATTCACTCCCCAAGTGGAGAAAACAGTCAATGTATAACAATGAAGCATCATGTTAAATTAAAGACTGTTAACAGGACCAGGATCCTCAGGATACTCTTTGATTTGTTAGTGTATCGTTTTTGGAGGATTTTCACGATAAAGCCAACATACCAGAAACAAAATACTGATTCCAGTTCTTCTAGATCTTGTATGAGTTGATATTTTGCCAGTTGTTTGTTGTTCATTTCTCCGCGTAATTCTCTGACTTTTATTCTTTCTGTTAATGTAATGCTCATTAACACGTCCCATTTTTCATTCATTCAACACATGAGGTAAATATAACTGAAACGTCAGCAGAATGACTTTCTTAACTTCGTCAGAAATTACTGCGGTTCTCATAGGGATTAATAAACTAATGCCCCATTCGCACAGGATTCAAATTATCTGGGGACCTGCAGTAATTTGTAATAATCATGGAGGACGTCTGTGATTTTAATCCCGTCTGAATGCGCCACGTGTGTGATTTGTATAGGAGAAATTACCTACTCTATTTCAGAAAACACAGAGGTCAAAAGATCATTTTAATCCATAGTGAGATATTATGTGAAAACCTCAGTCTTTATCTACCCAATATAGTGTAAAGATCTGATATTTTTAGATGATAAACATTTAGAAATGAATCAACATTAAGCTTCACACGGAGAAGCAAGACGCCCAGATCAGCACAAGAACGACAACGAGACGACGACACGTGAGGCCGCATCGCTCAGTGGTAAACTTTTTATCTTTCCTCAAACACAAAGAGCTTCATCGAAAACTCCGAACTCGGGTACGTTAACCGTTAAATTTACTATTACCATGGAAACTTAAAACCGAGACATATATGCCATTTTCTGATTTCATCACATGACAAAATGGGACGTGGGACTGGAATCTGATGTCTGATGTGTCTGTTCAGATGCTTTTAACCCAATATTCAAAATTAATAATAAATAAAAGGTAATTGTTCAATAAAATGCAAGACCTCAACATCACTTCTGGGATCAATGTCTGTAAATCACAGTAAACATAGACTTCACTTATCCAGCGCGAATTAAACACGGGTGTGGAGGTGTAATTTCAGAATTTCCGCAGGTCCGAGGGTAATTTCAGTCCAGTGTGGACAGGACATAACGCGTATTACGAGTGTAGAGACGTAACTGGAAACAAGGCTCCTGCTTGCACATACGAGTGGAGCAATAGACCGGAGAGTTTGAGATTATTAATTTTACTGGTGTCTACAAGTGTAAAATAATGTTCTCTGGGTATTGGGTTGGATAAACCAAACTAGAAAGTTTGATTGTATTAAAGTTCAAATTGTAATGGCCTTTCACTCAAAATCATTAATATGAAGCTTTTTCTCCAGATGATGCATCACAAGGGGAAGTTTAGCAAAAGCATCTTGTAGTTATGGAAAAATCCTACATCTTTATTCATACAACCAGACTGCTAAAATTCTTCGATGACATGCATAATACTTCAGTCAATAATTTGAGACCAAGGGAACTGTCACAAAGCAAAAGCCTCTCTAGTTATTTACGTTTGCGTATTAACGTAATGATTTTAAATTCCAGAGGGGATGTTTTAAAATAACACATTTGCATTTAAAATTCGATTTTGAGACAGCAGCATTCATCAAATTAATCCAAGGAGGAACCAGATATGTTTTAACTGGCTTTCTTCAAATGTTTTGGTTCAAATGTTGTGTTTCTCGTTTAATGTCCCACAGAGCAAAGAGTTTTTGCAGACACAACAAACCCAAAATCACAATGAAAAGCATCTCAGCTTTTAGGGGGGAATCCTCCTTAGGGCTGAAAGTGGATTGTCAGATTATTTTAGCTTTAAAAAGCTGTTCAAGTTTTTTCCTTTTTATTTTTATTAATGTAAATCTCCTTGCGAGGAGGAGTTGGGTAGTGCAAGTTGTCCACTTCTGAATGTCTGCTTCTTCATGGAGCAGGAGCCAGTCTGACCCGAGTTTCCAGGGAGAAATGTTGCTAAACAAACACAAGGCTCGCTGTGGCCCCGTGCTTAGACACGGTGACCGCTTATAAACGTTGAAAAGAATATTTAAACACAGCTCTGCTTCTGTTTGATTGATCACCGAGACCCAGCTTCATGGTGGTTTGTCGTCATTTACATCCAGAACCTCCCAACATCCCATAAGAACGGGCTTCACACCTCGCTGTAAAAGTCACATTATATCAAAAAAACATCTCCTTATTAGGTTTTCTCCTTGACATCAGCTATTAGATTATCCTTGTTTTATAGCTTTCTGAACATGAACAATGATGGTTTTTAAAGCCGTGTCAGCAGAGGTCCTGTTGTGGGTGCAGAGGGAAACCTCAGGACCTTGTGGCACCAGGAGACCCACCAGGCTGGCAGCTCTCATGATTCACAACGACATGGCTTCAACTTTCCAAGCACTGCCATCCTACACTGCCATAAATTTTAATGAGCTGGGATCACTCTATCATTTGTAGTTATTTTAATGATTTGGCTGCATCCAGTGAGGTAAACAAAGGAGTTCACTAAGGCAAATTTAACCCTGTAAAAACCTTTAGTGGAGGTATGATTTATTAGTAGGAGGGAGCTTGTGGACGGCAGCTGGTGTGACTAATCAAAAAGAATCTGCACACTCACTGTTCCCGTTGGCCATAAACACATTTTAATGAAGTTAAAAAGTGTCAAGCTGCAGACTCCTGCATCCAGGTTCTGGTGGTTACCATGAAGGGGGAGAAATTGAGTCCAGATGTATTTGAAATTACTGTTATCATCAGGACTGGATAGATCGTCCCTCTCTTACAGATTCTTATAAACAAGATATATTTCATATGCGACTGTTTAAAAATACACAACAGTGGTTGTAAGCAAATACGACGACTGACATAAGCTCAGTCATTTCAAAAGAGCAGCATTTTAAGCACCAGCAGCATCTAACTAAATAATTTACTCATCGAGTGTGTTTTTGCATAGTTTTTACACACATATGCTCACTTTATGTTCTCACATTTAATGTACTCTTCTTTAAGTAAATTTATCTCAAAAGGAAACATTTAACAAGACTACCACCAAAGTAACCTTTTATTTAGGCACATTTATTTAGACGACAGAAAAAAACAACCACAAATTAACTTCTTGTGTTAATTCTTCTGTATTATTTAAAATGTTTTTAAACCATATCAAATTACCCAATTTCACCAACTGATATCTCTTAACAATTTATTTTGCATTCTTATTCAAAGACACTTCTTTGAAGATGTGTTTCTAAAGAAAATGACATTTTAACTGTATTTTATTTACATAAAATACTTTGTATGTGTGTGTTCAGTTAAGTCCTACTGATCAATCTATTTTTTATTTTTTTTGCCTGATTTATTGTGGTCATGGAGGATGATCCAGTCCAATCTTTTTTTTTCTTATCTTTAAAAGTTTTCCTGTAAAGATAGAATCATTTCTAGAAATGTCTTCATATAAACAACAATAACAAAGCAGAGCAAACAATTAAGACATCATCAAATAATTTAGTAGACTTTTTAATTCATTCAACAAAATAAAGTGATAAAGTTGGAGTGAATTTTGCAGATTGTTTCATAACCAAGGTGCAGCATAGAAAAAAACATTTTTACCAGGTCCTGACTGGACTTTAGGGACTTGAGAAAAGCTGATCTGATGAGTGGGAGTTGTACCCATACATAGACTGTGTAAAGAGAACCGCTCATAAGCTATAAACACAGGCCTGTAATCCACCATTATTGTTGTCATTACATCTAGGGATAGATAAGTAGTGGGGCTATGACATCATTGTTTGGATAAAAGTTGGGTTTTGGATGCCGAGACTTTATAGAAAATAGTTGTTCAGGGCTTCCAAAACGCTGGTATTGTGTGAACAAAAAAGTGCTTGAAAACTTGAGCCTTTTAACTTAAATTTGTTGCCATGCGCATGGGACCTGACTTTGCCAACAAATTTGGGTAATTAACTTCAGATTGCAGGGATTAGTACATCTATAGGCATCAGTGCGTCACACAAACAACAATCACACTCGCACATATAGTCAAGATAGAATCACCAAGTTATCCATCCATCCATGAACTTCTGCTTTTCCAAAGTTGGGTTGTGGGGGCAGCAGCCTAAGCAGAGAGGCCCAAGGGTCCCTCTCCCAAGCCCCCTTCTCCAGGGGAACACTGAGGCATTCCCAGGCCAGCCAAGATCTATAATATCTGCAACGCTGCCATCTGTATTCCAAAGGGGCCTCTTCCCTGTTGGACATAACCGAAACACTTCCCAAGGGAGGCATACAGGGGTCATCCTCACCAGATGCCTGAACCACCATAGCCAACTCCTCTAGATGTGGAGGAGTGGCAATTCTATTCTGAGTCCCTCCCAGACGGTTGAACTTCTCACCCTACCTGTAAGAGAGAGCCTAGCCATGGTACGGAGGAGGACTCCTCCAAGAATCACCACCTTATCATGGTAGAGGGGTTTGAGTCACCATATGATTCCAGGAGCTATGTTGTCGTGGGTAATTGCCCCTAGCGGATGGGCAAGAGTAGCAGTGATTCTTGACCCATTATGGATATAGAGGAACAAAACGCCACATGCCCCTGACCTGGACAAGGGATACAGGGGCCCCACCCTTGAGCCAAGCCTGGGGGAAGGCATTGTCAGTGAGTGCTTGGTGGCCAGACCTTTACCCATGGGGTACAGCCCGGCTTATCCTGAATGAGCAACATGGGTTCACCCTACTGTGAGCCCACTTGCAGGAGGGGCCAAGTGCGTTGCGTTCCAAGTGGTACGAGCAGCAGCTGAAGGTGTGGGCCTCAGCGAGCTGATCCTCCGCTTCCAAACCTGGCCTAACAAGCATTCTTTCCAGAAAACCTATGCAGGCACAGGCAGCACATGCCCTGATCTGATCCAGAAACGTCTTCACTGTGTTGCCCTAGTGAATGACATAGATATGACATGTACTGGATAGTTTTGTAATAGGCATCCCATAGAGCTGATATCTCCAAGGATAATTATCAAATTTAAAATAAATCTGAAGTGTTTAAAGTTTAAAATAAAATACTTATTTTCTGTTTTTCATGGTGCCAGCATGCAATCAGACAAGCCGAGAAACCAAAACTGGACATTTTGCCCCACTAACATCTTTACATCCTGAGTTTGCAAATGACTCCCAGGTGGCTCTCCCTTTGCTGCTACCTAGAGTGGGATTTACAACAAGACCATTGAACTCCCTTTTGACCCTAGAGGCTGTGTTAAGCAAGATTCGGATTAAAAAAAAAAAAAAGGCTTGCAGAGATCTCGTTCTGCTCCTCCCTCTATCTATTCATCGAGTGGCTGCACCAAGAACAATGGCTTATTCTCTCACACCAGTGCTCCATTACAGGGCCTGTGGCTTGGCAGCACGGCAGGCCTCAGATTTCAACCACATGTAGTGCACTGAAATCAAAAGAGTCAGCCCTGGCAACATGGCCTCATAGCAGAAGGAGTCACAGAGAAAAGCGGAGAGGAAGCAGGCAGAAAGAAGGAGAGAAAACAGGGAGGAGGACCGAGAAATGAAAGCAGGTGATGTCAAGAGTAAATAGTCGGAGGGGAAGGGGAGAGGGGAAAAACACAGCAGAGAGGAAATATGGAGACAGTAGGAGTTAAAGAGAGCCTTGACAAAGATTACAGCTTTAGTACTATAGGGTCAGGACACAAAGAGGTCGCCTCTCCAGGGAGGCATTTTGGAGAGCAGTGAGGGATAACCTCATCTTCACCCCCATGCTGGACGTTCTCATTGGAGTTGTACTGTAATTTTCAAATTCTCCAGACAGTAGCTTTTCAGCAGTGTCTAAACACGTCGACGCTGCTCATACGTGCAGATTTGTATTTTTCGGGGTTATCCGTCATACACTAAACGTGCTAGCAGCCATCTGGGACCTGAAGGATTCGCTGAGAGCTCGCGAGGAGGTTAAAAAGTGAGCTGAAAATGAAAACACAGCGTGTTGCCAGGGTTTTTTCCAAATGATTGCTCAGTTGTCTGGCACTCGAGCTGCCGTCTGCTTGGGCCTGAGCCGATGCATCTGGGCCTCGGAAGTTCGCTGTCAAATGTAATATAAAAGTCAGAGGCGATTGTGTCATTAATGTGACAACCCAAACTTGGATGCTTTTACCTTTCTGTCTCTAGCATGAAAAAAAATTAAAAAGCAAAAGAGAAACATCACAAACACATGATATGTTTTTTCAGTGAGATCTTTACAACGAACAGGTTGACCCAGCCAGCAGTTGGACACAGTTTTGACTTTTGACTTAATCTATCTTCTTTAATGTTTGGTAGCGTGATGTAGCTTTCACTGTCCATATTTCACTGAGGAAACAGAAAGAGGCTATGGCTTCATGCAGTACAGTGTGGCAGCTTTCCTGTGGGAAAGCGGCCTGGATTATCAGAGTACTTAATCTAACCAAATTGAATGCACAAATTGCAACATCACTAAAGTACCACTGCCATCAGTCACACACACTGAGGCCACTTCTGTGGGAAGAAAAGTGCATTTGGGGACATTTGAAGGTTGCGTATAAGGTAAGCGTGGGCACATTAAGTCTTGGCTTCAGCTCTAAAGTTGTTTGTAAAACAGTGGACTAAGCCTGGAGGCATCACAGGGGCATTCGGAGACTGCCTTCTGGAGTTAACTGCAAGCCTAACCAGAGCTCAAGCAACTCCATGCCCAAGCAGATGTTCCAAACTCTCAGGAGACCCTGTTTCCAATTTGACATCATTTACTCTTACTCTTCTGCACTGCTGTTCATTCTTAATTTCTTGTTCCAACGAGATGAAACTAGTAGATTTCCAAGCACTATGTTCCCTTGCTGCTCAATCAGGCTTGACTTGTTGAAATTGGGGTTGAAGGTGAAGTGCAGCCATGAAGGGTACGTCTATAAGTGGATGATCAGAGAGGAAGGAGGGCATAAAGATGTGCAGTCAGCCAGTGTCATCTCCTGTCATAGTTTCCTGTAAATGGCTCACATCTGCAGCACTGAGACGCCTTGCGAGTCACGATTGTTTGATGTGAAGCCGTTTGATGTTGGAATGGATTTATTTGGATAAAATGTGTCAGAAAAACAGATTGTGCTCAGTGTCCGTGCACTCCAAGATGTAGGTTTTGCTCCATAAATCTGGTCAAAGCTCACCACAGATGCAGCAAAGGCCCATCTGTTTTGGTTGAAACTAGAACAAATGTAACTCGCAGGCTAGATGATATAAAGAGCAGAGGCTCTTTTAACTGTTCCACCAAACTATTCATCTTTATCCTTCTACAAAAATAAAGAATATTTCAAGAGAATGTTGAAGAATTTAAAGGCAGGTTTGACAGTCAGTGGCAGCAGTCCTGGTCGTGCAGCGCCGATGATGCCAGTTGAGTGATAGAGACATCCACTTGCACCAGCTGGTTTTATCTTCAAACTTTTCTTTTCTCCTTGTTGATATCAGCAGATAAATCTGATTTCTTATTTGTAAAAATCCTGTTTAAATGGGACATATTTTGAAAAAATACTTTTGTTTCCTTCTCTGAAAACTTATATTTAGAAGTCAACTGAAACACGTAAGCACGTTTGTTTTTGGCACAAGATATAATGTTGCAAAAAAAAGCAGGACATTTACTGACCTGCAATGTCCAGCTGAGACGTCGTTGTTGTCATGGTTTATATTGTCCATCGACATGGTCGGAAATAATGTTGTTATACATTGTAAATTGTTTGTCTTATGAGCAACAGGAGTCGTGTACATCAATGAGCTATAATCTTCACCCAACAGCAAGCCTCCCAGATTTTGACCAATAAAAAACACTTCAGGCAAATCCGTTGGTTTTCCAGGAAAAGCTTCTCCTTGTGATCATCTGTCTTTGTCATTCCGACATTGCTTAAGACTTTTGGACTTGTGCTGGGAAATGCAAAGGGTTGGTGGATGGATGCCTACGACGGAGCTACCAGGCAGGCGACAAAGAGGGAGACCAAAGAGGAGATTTATGGATGTTGTAAAAGAAGACATGGAGCTAGTTGGGAGTGGAAGAGGCAGAGGACAGGATCAGATGGAAGAAAGTTATTGGCTGTGGCAACCCCTAAGGAGAAAAATCAAATGCAGAAGAGCTTTAGAAATACCAGTGATTAAAATGAGATGGCCAAAAATAACCATACTATGGCCATTGTGTACAGTTAGACACTTCTTTCCAAACAACTGATTGTCAAACTATTAATACTTTTAACAGAGTATTTCTTTGTCACAGTCATGAAACTCGATTTTAAAATTGGCTGCCAGATACATGGCGACGAATGTCCCAAACACTTTACCGTCATGTTATAACACTGAAAGTTTTTGCACTGAAGAGTATTTTGACAGGAGTCATTGAAGACCAAATCAGTTACATAAATATTAGGCATTTTTAAATTAACCCATTGGAAAGAAGGAAGGGATTAAAATAATCCCCTTGATGTCAGACATCCCCCCGTCAATGAAACCCCATCCAGGAGCCATCGTCAGCTACAGCAGATTCTCTCTGGCATCCCATCGCCACAACAGTTGGCCTGCTGAGTCTGTCGCCGTGGAGATGACAGAGAACACCCATTCCTCTGTTTTTCCTCAACCATAATATGTTTTGTCTTAAGCAAGTGGCCAGGGACAGTCCGCTCTGCACTTCTGTTGAGGGATTCGACTGGCAAATCTCCCTCTTACCCCTTGACTTTTCCCTTATTTTTCCAAGCTGTTCGCATAATTTAGGACTGTAAAATTGGCAACAGTTTTACGTGCCTGGTAAATCTCCAGGTCAGACTACTGAGCGCAGACTCCTGACAGTTGTGACCACACCTGTGCTGTTCACTCAGCAGTTATTTAGTATGCTGCGGATGTTTCACACCAGTGCGTGAGATTAATAAAATCTATTTCAAATCCCTTGTGCTTCATCGCTGCACTATGTAAAACAGTAGGGCTCTGTGTCAATGTGTGAAAAAGCAAACATTTACTTGGACTAAATGGATGATTACTGGCTAAAGTTCACATTGGGAGTCTATATTTTAACATGCACAAAGAGTTAAATGTGTGTAACAGCCATATGAGGGCATACTGACAGATTCAATTAGGAGGCTATTTTAGACTTGTGTAATAAACACAGAGTTTCTCACAATCCTCCACCCTCTCCTGACTGACTTAATAATCTGAACTGTGTCTTTTCATTGCCAGGACCTAATGGTGTGCTAGTACAGCCTGAATTCCTGTTGAAGGCCTGGCCTGAGCAAAAACTAACAAGAGCTGTATTTACATTTCGATCTGTAGTGGAGTACTTCTCCATGTGGCACAAAGGCCTGACGGTAAGAGAAGTGACCTTGTGGTCAGAAGGTGGTCCGTTTTGGAATAAATGAAGCAGCTGAGAAAGAGGGAGCAGAGAAACCTAGATATGCACCCTCCACCTTTCAAGTACTTTTAAGCAAGGCACTCATATTACAGCTCCATTAGAGCTGTTCAGGAGCATGAGCTCTCAGTCTCTGTCTACAGCCCTGATTCTAAAAGAAGCTGGAACAGAACGGTGTAAAGGTAAAAAAAAGCAGAATCCATCCTTTCTGATGCTCTACCTCAAACATAGATTGAGCGGTAAACAGAGATTTGCTTCATCTCTTTCATCACCACATCAGACTGGTTCAGAGTGCACATTACTGCAGACACCACGCTGATCCACCTGTGATTCACTTATGAACAAGACCCTGAGATACTCCAACTTCTCCACTTCAGGCAGCACACAACAGAAAGGTGTTGCCCAGCCAGTTTATTCAGTCTTATCAGCACTCAGAAAGAAAGACAAGAAGTGAAGTAGCAGCAGCAGGTCCCAGTCTCCTCAGTCCCAGCTGCCACAGTTTAAAGGGAACTAGCAGAGTGGATGCACCTGGTCCAGCTCTGCTTCCACAATCACCTGAACTGCTGCCACACAGCGCAGCTCACATCACACCACCACAATATGAAATGTGTAAATTAAGAAAATGTACCATCTCATCAGCAATCCAGTAATTTATTTTGGTTGCATGCAAAACAAAAAGCAGATATAAAACAAAAAGGTAAGGTAATTCAACTTGATTGACTTGAATCTAACTTAAGGTAAGAAAAATTAAGGTAATTTTTTGGCTTTGATGGCATCGACACATCTCAAAGGTTAAGAAATGGGTAATGCTTGTGACTTTGCAGCATCCCCTTTCGATGGATAACACTTCACAATGGCAGAGGAATGGGAAGAGAGTTGGATTATTCTTGTATGATGTAGAATTCAAACTGCACAATAGTCCTCGGTCATCGCTGTCTTTTATGACATTCCATGATGTGCCAAACATTTTCAGAGCACTCAGACTTCCACTTTTCAGCAGTGGATGCAGTATGAGGTTTATCTTTGTCTTGCTGAAAGATGTAAAGGCTTCCCTGTGAAAGACATTGTCTGGATGGGATGTTGAACCTGAACCTGCATAGACGTTTCGGCATGGATGTTTCTTTTCCATATGTGCAATATGTCCCTTCTCCTTTGACAGTCCCTCTCCTCCTTCATCCAGATGATGTACCGTCCTTGGTTTCCAAAAAGAATTTCAAATCTTGATTCATGATTTTCATTACAGAATCATGCATGCTTTTAAAGTAGTGCCACTGGGGGACCTGAAGGTCAAGAACCTTCAAATGTGACTTTTGGCTTGGTTCCAGTAGCCACTTAACTTATGATGCGTTCCATGTCCTGTTGTAAATAAAATCCAGGTTTGTGAGATTTGCACTTTGTTGCTGTTGTATTTTGTTTGTCTTTACTTCACATAGTAACTTCTGTAAGTGCACAACTACCGGACATTGTAATTGCAATAAAAAAAACAGCATCTTTTGGTATGTTTTGTTTGAACAAATACCGGCATAAAGAGGCAGGTTACTTGTCTTAATTACATTATACAAAAATAAAAGAGAAATCCCATCTTCCAACCTTAACAAACGTGTCTTTAATTTGTTTAAGGACAGACGAATGTTTTGGTTAAAATGAGTGATCTTTGTCAATGAACCTTGTATCCAAATGATCCAATGATGGATGATCTTTGTTGTCAGGGCAACAATAATAAACACCATCCATCTCCATGTCCTCCCTACATATACATACTTTGAGGTTTTTTTTACTACGTCACCTCAGTTCCTCATTTGGCTCCTGTCAGAATTACTGGAGAAGACGTCACAATAAAACGTAATCATAACGGTTTGGCTGAGGAACATATGGAGTTACTTTTTATTAAATGGTCCTCACATGTTCCGTTGTCAGGCGTGTCCTTTCATTTTTTTTTCATGTTTGCCTCTTTTATTCATTTCAAAACCGCCAATGCATTGATACATTATGCTGTTTTCAAATAACAGGCAGGAAAATTGTACACATATGTGGTGACACAATTTAGACTGGGAGGAAAAAGCAATGCTGGGTTTGACTTATGGTATGGGGGTGTGGTCTGCGGTATTTTGTAGTTGAGGCCGCGTGAGTAAACATTAATGCAAACTGCAAAAACAAATGTCAAAAAGTTGTAAATGAATTCTGATGCAACATTTTACTCGACTGATTAAAAACATGAACAAAATATAAATACAATGTGCACATTTTTAAAAGTTCCCGCAGCGTTCAAGAAACTTGCACAACAAAAGCTGGTTTAGAAAACAAGCCTGACGCACGTTTGTGTGAGCTTCAGTCACTGCCTAACTGGAAACAAACATTTATTTGTGAACTGAGATTAGGCTTTTTTGACACTAATCTTTTTCAAACATGAAATTAAAACATTATTGGAAATGTTAATCTGATAAAGTGACGGCATTGAGAATTTCAGCCGTTGGCCACTTATGTCCAATAAGAATATACTTCAGGGTAACAAAGACAACACAAAGTCCCTTACGAGCTTTATGGCAGTGGAAACACAACTTTAGTGGATTACTTTGCTCAGTTGAAGAAGTTTAAAGGCTCACAAAACAGCAGAAACGCATCACTTTTGATTTCTGATATCTGAGTGGATTTTTTTTATCCTGCACTTTTGTGATTTTCAGGTGATTTATATTTTTAATTTTGAGTTCCTTTGTGAAAAGATACCAAAACCATAGATTAAAAAAAACAAACGAAAAAAACAAAAAAACCCCAGTTTGACAATGCAACATGACCAAGGGATTAGAAGCGAACTCTATACTTTTTTGTAATGATTATGCTTTTTTCTTAACCTTTTCACATGTCAGATGGACAAGAGTCGTCACCACGGCAACCAGACGGGCTGCCTTAAAAGACTGGAAACAAGGTTGACATTTTAGTACCGAAAGGTGAAAAGATGAACTTTTTGGCCATTTTAACATTTGAATTTGATGTGAAGATTCTCTCAGGCCAGATTGTGTTTTCAAATTATGACAAAGATTTGTTTGAAACTCATAGACTATCTTCCATCAACATGTTATATTCTGCATGCGTATCCTATCATTTATTCCATGACCATCCAAGTAACTTCAGATTCAACATAAGACACTTATGGCATCCATGCTTTTGCAGTCTTAAGGAAAATAAACTGCTTCTTGTCCAGTCTGTTCTCTCGATCTCAACCTTGTATTTAATTTTTTTTACATTTAATACATATTCCTTACTTTTTTCAGCTCACTTCTGACAAGAAAGCTAAACTTGTGGAATAAAGCAGTCTCACATAAAGATCGATTGGCTTTAAATCCAGTTTCTGTCCCTTTTTGTGTTTGATTTGGAAGCTCTGCACCTTTCCTTTGTGCACTGTACAAAAGTCTGTTTTAACAACACAGGTAACAGGTAAAGTTCAGTTTAGCCTGATGGCTTCGGGTGGTTGGACGTCTGGAGTACAAAAACAACAGCCAAACCCCTGAGAAGCAGCGGAGCATCCAGCAGCACACTTGTATGTTCTGGATTTCTGCTTTACAGTAACTAAATATACAATGTGGAGCTGCTCTCGTTGCAGCCCTGGTTCCCTTTAATGAGATACTCAGACACAGCAGTATTTGCTTGGAGGCATCTGCTTAAGAAAAAATCTCTTTTTTAAACAGTACGGTTACCTGAACACTGCAAAAGCAAACTATGACTGCGTGCCTGCTCCTTTCCCTCATATTTAGCCAGTTTCATAATGGGGGCTTAGACAAACTCACCACACATGGCTATGTGTCGACTGAGATGGAATAACGACGGGGACTCGAGTTTCAGATTCCTGGCCACTTGTCCTGAACTCTTTAGCAGGAGTCCCTCGTGAACAAAGGGTGCGATGACAAAATGTCCATAAATACAGCAGAGGGCTAATGAGTATATTTAGGTTAAATGACCTAGAGAAACACACACAATACACAAACACAGCTTTATGGTAATCACTCCCCTGGTAATTTGTAAGAAATAATAATATTGATAAACTTTATTTGTACAGCAGTTTTTAAAAAGTAGTTAAAGTTCTGCAGAGAACATAAGACGTTATTCACGGAAAAGAGAGGCAAATAATGGTTTGTTTGTTACAGAAACTAAACAAAAAACATCATTATCTTGATATTCTGCAGAAGGGAAAAAAGATTTTTGGTTTCCTATGTGTGGTCATGTATTAAATTTGTTTATTTACAGAATGCTCTGCACTGTACATTATTACGTTACACTCGTGGCTTGGCCTGACGCGTAATTGCTTCATGACGTTTGATCAAAGACAGCAGAACTAACAATGAGCCAATGAATGGAGCTAAAAAGAAGTCACTGCTCACTTAATGCAGATCCCGAATCGGAGGCCACCAACGTAGCTTTTTAATGGTGTTATTTTCAAATTAAGTGTGTATAGAATAAGTACAGGTTATTAAACCGCTGGACAGCCAGTTGCAGCTTGGCAGGCTGTGGGCAGTAAAAAAAAAAAAACAATGCACAGGGCAATTATGTTGAGGCCGGTCATTAGAAAAGCTACAGATGTGTTTTATACTAATTGCTACGGTTATGTTACCCTCCATTTTCTCCTCATTTTCCCTCATCTCCTCCCTGTTTTTCTCAGATGAATGCTGCATGTAATTGCTAATTTTTTCTTTTTCTCCCTTTTTTTTTAAAATACTAAAACCGGACTACGGAAGACAGATTGTTTCTGTTGCTGGAGCTTGTTTTATTATTTTATGGTTTTAGTGCTCAGCTTAATGTGTGCATCTGCAGGCGAACTATTCTTTTTGTTTTTGTCTTTCTTGTACTTTTCTCAAAAGAAGCCACCCTTTTACAAATAAATTAAGCTGAACTTGTTAAATGCTACCAGAGACAGTAAAACTGTGGATGATAAATCAGGGTCCAAATGGAAGATAAAATAAAGTCCTGTTTTCATTTTAAGACCCTTCTTGGACTTCTGGTTTCAACATTTTTCATGTGATTTTATTGCACTTTTATGTAATGTGCTATAATCTTGTATTCACGCTGACACTATTGTTTAATAGAAACAACTTTGTATGTCTCTTTTTCAAACAACCTGCTGTAGATTTCTTGGTGTCTATTTTAGCTGTTGTTGACAGCCTGACATTTGTCTTTACAATACTTTGGTATGCAGATTAGTTTATGGTTGAGTAAAACATCTGCAAGGTGCCAAGGTCCTTTGCTAAAAGGCAATCCCATATCATCACTCCTCCACCTCCGTGCTTGGCAGGGATAATGTGCTGATATTCCGGTTTTTGTTTTCAACAAACACGGTGCAGTTGCAGTTTGATGAAACATCTCCTCCTGAGTCTCAACTGTCTAAAGGACTTGCTGCTTTGGGTCTTACAGCATCAGAGACCCTCGTCTGATCAGGAATCTCCGGCTTGTGTCTAGAATTTACATTGGCAACAGCTGCACCCTCGCTGATCCACAATCACCTTATAGGTCACTTCTACGACCAGCTTCACCGATCACATGTTGGACTATGCCAACACAGCAGTTTGGGGACCTATTGCAAAAATGTATTGAGCCATAAAAAAATGTTTTGCTAGATCTAGTTCTGCTGAAAATAGTAACTGTCGCTGAATTCAGGATTTGCTAAGGGCATCCACTGCACAAAAGGTTGCCCAGGCGTTTCAGACAGCTGATAAAGGTGCAATCCTGAGTTTCAAGCAAAGAAACAAAGAAAGTAAGCTTTGCCTCTTCCAGCGGACCGAACTGCAGCTTGGTAGGGACGCCTCACACGCTCCCCCATATCGTCCAGGTTCCCCATCTCAACTACAACCCTGGAGAGTGTCTGGTCACAACTGTTTTCCCTTAAGTACGGAGCTCCACTCATTTACTGATGTTAGCACTTAAAGGTGTTTAAATTATGACACGAGAGATGCAAAATAAACTACAAATCTTTTAACTAAAGCATGTCTTAAAGTCAGATTAAAATATAGTTTTTCTTCTTTTTTTTATGAAAAGCCAAAGTGATTCCTGGGAAACCTCAGTCAGCTGTCTCAAGTCAAAAGTCAAACAATGACACATAATAAAGAATATACAACTATCGGTTTCATTTTTGATAAATATTTCTTGAGCTTATGGTATTCTGGTGTGACAACAGCGTCAGTACTTTTTGATCAATCCTTCACTGAGTTCATCCAGTAAAGTGTAAAATAAAGAACACGAGAGAGTTGACGCATCTGCTTTGCAAGAGCATCAGTTCAGGCGAGCCAACGACTAAACTAGCTACTTTATTAGAAATAAAAGCATTTTACTGCTGTAAATGCAACGCTAGAATATCTGTGACACTTTGGTCAACATCACAGCCAACAGACATTCAAGAGTTACAACATCACAAAAATCATTTTTTACAAACTCTGGATCTTCACAAGACACAGAGCATGAGGAAGAAGTGTTTCTAACTCCTGTGTGCTAATTATTTTCACCTAAGGTGCAGTAATTTCTTTTCAGCTCTGAGCTGGAAAAAGCATAAGAAAGCATTTAAATAGCTTAAGCACTGAGGCTCTGGTGTAAAACTATAAGCCAGCTGGCTTCAGCTAATTTTACAAGCCTACATCGTGCCATTAAATAAAATGCTGAGCTGTATGCTTGAAAATATTTTAAATTACCGCGATTGACTCGGTCAGGAGATATGCTGAATTAATAAGATGAAATCAGGAAAAGAGCAACACAACAGAGCGAGAGATGGAGTTTATCTAGATGTTCAAAAAGATACAGATGATTTCAAAGTAGAATAAAAAGCAGGTATCCTCCTTTTGAGGAGACATGACTTCATACACACTGGGTTGTAAAAACTACTCCAATATTCCCTACATAATTCTGTTTGGATCAAAACATTTGTGGGTTTAATTGGTTGCCGCCGATACAGTTGCTGGGTTTAATTTTCATGCGTATGAAGTCACGCTGGTAAAAGTGGAGATGTGCCAAGGGTGACAACTCCTGATGACTAATCTCAACACGCCACTGCCAGAGGCCGAGAAAAAGGCAGCAGCACCAACCCTGCCCACCACCCTGCAACACCCCTCAGACTTTCTTGGAAGTGATGTGTTAATGCTCAGGATTCCCTTTGGATGCATTAAATCAGCCAACTTGTCAGCAAATGTGTTACGAGGCAAAACATTTTTGGTTTTACTCCAGATGGGAGAGTGGATTATACATTAGGTAAAAGTTACACTTTGTGCATTCCTTATCGTGGAAGATTATTATTTAAAAAACAATTTTTTATACTTGGTGAAACTATAACACAACTATTGCTTTGTTTTATAAAATTGTTCAAGCTTTTATACATATGAATGAATTCAAAGCTTTGTTTCCTCTTGCAGTTGTGGTTTGAGAATGAACTTTAACAGTGCCATACTCATGCATATTCTTTTGTTTAGAAATAATTACAGATTGGCTACATGCAGCTTGTTAGTCTGACTTAAACCTGGAAATGAAAACACTTTGACAAGGCCGGACAGTTAACAGCTAAATGCTTTTATCGCTTTAGCAGTGCATAGCATCATATTTAAAAGTACACGTTTTTGTTGTGCTGTTAGTTGTACCAGATAAACCGCCATGACCAGCTGTGAGTTGGCCTGTCAGGACCTGAGGATGAAACTTACCTAAACATTCATCCACGGATAAATGCTGCTACCTGAGCTAACCGGTAAGGATGATCAGTTCTTAAATACGTTCTTTGATAAATACCTACATGTCTCATCAGCTTCATTTCCTTTGTGCTTAATCAGAAGACACAACCACAGTACCCGCTTCACACTGGCTTAGAAACTTTGTCTACACCGCATGTTGCATACTGATATCTCGCAGATTCATGGAGTAGACAGCTTTATTGCCACCTGGCTGTTACCCTGCATGTCTGCTTACAAAGCAAGAAGAGTTGGCCAGATCTGCTCAACACATGTCCGTTACAGCTGTTCCGCTTCAGCTTCATACTGAGCCTGACAGGCCAGAACAATTTATTGAAGGACATTATCAATATACCTTGAAAAACTCTCCTTGATATAATTAGTAACAAGGAAATAGGTCATAATTAATAAATACTGAGCGTCACTATGACTGAAGTGATTACTCCTGCACCGTCTGAGCACCTGTTCAATAAATGTTGAAATGTTGTTTTCAGTTAATGAGCCATTGTAATTCTCCGTAGACCTTACAACGGCTGTTTTCAATTGGGTTTGTGTTTTAGGAAAAAACTACCTAATGATGGGATATTTCTGGACAATGTTCAAAATTCCCAAATATTTGCGGCTTTGGAGCAAAACAGATGTGTGCACATTTGGTGACTATGTACTAAAAGAGAAATTAAACTACCATTGTGCCGTGGTTCTGTGGTGCTGAGGAAAAAGTTACTCAATGACGCACACAATCCCAAATTAATCCATCCATCCATCCATCCATCCATCCATCCATCCATCCATCCATCCATCCATCCATCCATCCATCCATCCATCCATCCATCCATCCATCCATCCATCCATCCATCCATCCATCCATCCATCCATCCATCCATCCATCCATCCATCCATCCATCCATCATCCATACCCACCTACTCCAATTCAGAGTCATGGGGAGAATCACAAATCACCTTCCACAGCGCTCTGAAATGATGCTGCTAAGTGTTTCCAGGTTTGAGCCGAACCAATCCACATAAGGAGGCGGGAAGATCCTAAGGAGTAGGCTAAACATTTTTGATAGATTTGGTTTGATTAAAAAGAAAAGTATGCTCGTTCTACTTTTGTGGTTCATTTACAGTTATTGATTACGGACTGCATGAAAATAGCTGGACAAATCATCTGTGACTTTCAAGTTTTTCCAAATGTGATTTTAACCATTAACATAAATGCAGACAAAAAATAAAAATCCTCTGTGGGGTTGTATGAATTGTTTTAAAGACCAGACTTCAGGGCTCTCAGTCAGCTCCTGCACCGCCCAAGTTAATCAAAAACAGGCAAATGGGCAATTGGTTTTTTAGATTAACGTTTATGTGAACTTATGAAGCTCCGCTGGAGAGCAGCTAGCTGAAGGCCAGCTAGCCCTTGGCTAACGGTCTGGCTACTCAAACCGGACGGGTCCAGGTCGGCATTGATGCGTTGCCCCTGGGCTCTTCCATGTTGGCCTTGAATGGAGCAAATTACTTGCCGGGAAGAGCTGGGTAGCCCAGCTGCTACCAGAGTGAGCAGCTGACAAGCTAAAGACCACCCGGCATCCGGCCGGCCGTCGTCCTGCCGGTTGGTCCTGTTAGCAGCCGTCAGTAAGGGCAAAGGCAGCTGCTACCGGTTTCTACGAAAGGTTTTGACCTTAGAGCCACTCATGGCCGTCTGTGGGTGCAATAACAGCATATAACAGGCAAATCATCTTTAACATAAGAATCATTGTACAAGCTGTTTGAATTGACTTATGTTGTTAAAGTATTCTTTTTGTTGGAGTTCAGAAATATTCACGTAATGACCCTAACTCCACCCTAACATCTTTGTCAGCCCTCCTGCTGATCTGTTTCCTGATGATGATCAATAAAACAAATGCTCCAGTGTCTTTTCTTCATTTCGCCTCTAAAGCTTTGCTTGTCTTGACTTGGGGTCTTATTCTTGTCATTAAATTGTGATTTTAGTCATTAAAGCCAAAGCACAAGTGAGAACATCTTTAGATGCAGGAAACCTGACTTTCAAAGCATCACGGAAACATGCTTCTCCCAAAAGTAACCTCCTAGATTTAGGAACTGTCTCACACATGATTAAAACTAGGAAGGAAGAAAAGAAAACCCTGAATAAACACGATCAGAGGTCTCTTAAAGGTTAGTTAAATGTAATCAGAGCACTTGAAGTAGAACTTACAATATTGTTTAACAGTGAATACAAAAAGGTTTTCTGCATAACAATGGGAAGAGAACTCAAAGTGTTGGCAGCAAACAGCCTCGTAGTCTCAGGAAAACCACTTATCTGTGACTGGAAGAACGTTCGATTCAGATTTACTCTGTTCGAAAGCGATGAGCGTATGAAGCTAGATGATGCACCCATCAGTCCTTTTTCCTGCCATGCAAGTCTGTGAGGGCAGTATTGTGACCTGGGTTCGCTTCAGTTGCCAGGTCTTGGTTCTGCAACATTATCTGGTCAAAGTATGAGGTCAGATGACCGCCTGGACATAATCAATGACAGGTTTTTCCATCAGATGTTTTCTTCCTTGATGACACTGACATGTTCCAAGTTGACAATATCAGGAGTCATCAGGCTCAAATTGTGATAGATTAGTTAAGGAAATATGAGATATCATTTCCACAGATGGATAAGCCACCACACAGTCCAAACCATAACTACACTGAGAACCTCTGGGATGTGCAGCGGTCTGACACTCCCATCGTCAATATTAGACCTTGGAGAAAAATTGGTGTCAATCTGGATGGAAATAAATTTCGTGACATTAGATAAGATTACTGAAACTACGCCAGTGCAAAAGCATGCTGCAATTACATTACCATGTGTTATTTAGTACTATATTTTTTAGGTTGCCAAGGAGATATTTCACATGCACTTATCATTTTATGGATCACATATATCTGAAATGTAACTATAGATTGTAAAAACAGCTTTCACAAAAGACCTTTGGTGTTGCTTGTATGGAGGCAGCAGTCCTACAACGGGACAGGTCTCTAAGCGCATGGAAAACCTTCAGATTCCCACTTGAAGTGGAAGACCGTCCTCACCCTTGAGTTAGCTGTGACCCAACAGCTGACTCTGTGCCACTTGTTGGGCTAACACATTTCAGGATGACTTTAAATAATGATTGACTTGTCGAGGCGATGTCAAACACGAAATCTCACGTTTGGTAAAAAAAACAATTATTCCTAGTTTTGCCTGCTTTATTATCAAAGTGTGCGTCTATCTAGGAAAAGACCCCCCCCCAATACTAGTAAACAGCCTTAATACAGAATCGATTTTTGGTATAAATCCATCATAATGTCTTTAATTTTGAACAAATGTAGAGCTAATAAAGGGTTTTCATTGCGATTCAGACTCATATTTTGCCTGCTTGAGGGATGGGAGTTTCCCCTCGGTCTTTGTGCTCACTCGTCTCTCTGCAAGCCAGGAAGAATAAATACAATCAGCTGTGAAAAGATGATTTTTAAGGCATTGCATGAGAACAGGAGTTTGCTGGCAAAGTGATAGCATCTCACATTACTTCTACTGTAAACATGAATATAAACATGTTGAATTTGTCAGCAAACGTTTCACAATTGTCTACTTGAAACTTGAACGGCTGTGAGAGATCTGCTGTTTTCCACCTGCAGCTGAATCACACTCGTACGAACAATTACGACACTTCTGATTCCAGTTTGAGGAAAATTCCTGTGTTTTGTTTGACTTGGACGGACTCATCTTTACTTGGGTTTGTGAAATCTTTGATTCATGAGTTTCTTGGGATGTTGGATACCTGGTTCATTAGAGGATTGATTTAATCAGAAGGAGAGAAGGTTCCTTCTCTCTGCCCGATGGGACCAGCTTTCTAATAATCTTGTTTTTTTTATCCAAAAGTCATTTTAAAATATGTCATGGCTAAAATAAAACAAAGAAGGCTAAGATTGCATTAAGAAACAAATATGTAGATTATAATCCTTTAATTGTTTTATTATTTTTTGCCATAGATCATACATGATATTCTATATTTCTGATGCAATTCTTTGGGTGATGGAGTGTTGGTCAGGAGTGAAGCAGAAATTAAGTCTTTGCATTTGCAACTTAGAAAATGTTGAATCTTGTTTATTACTTTGGGATGTTATAGCTTCAGCTTTGCACAGCCTCACCACCTCTCATTAAGACTTTTGTAACTCTGCACATCGCTCTTGATCTGTCATCACTTCATCACCTGAAAGCAGTACAAAATGCCACAACCCTCCTTCAGACAGGAACAAAACGCTGCGATGACATCACACCTGCACTGGGCTCCCTATACTGGCTCCCATTGCATTTCAGGATCCAGTTTAAATTTTTATTACATGTTTTTAAGAGTCTCAGTGGCATGGCACCACCGTGTTTGTCCAGACTTTTACATCATCACACTTCAGCCAGACTACTGAGGTCCATTTGTAGATCCAGGCTGAAAAACCGAGGTGACAGCCTGTTTGGTGGCAGGCTCTAATCTGAAGAACAGTCTATCATTTTCATATAAAAACTGCTTACACACTTAATCATTTTAAAACACAGTTCAAAGCTTTCTCTTTGGCTTTTAGTGCTGGGTGAGCATGATATCTTGATTTTGACTGAGCAAACACAGTATTTTATCAGTCACTTTAATTATTGCTTACATTCTAGGGTGGAATTATATGATGAATGTTTGGAAGATCCATTTAATATAGCATTGAAATAAATATATTTTCCTTTGTTTTCTTCACTTTTTCTCAAGAAAATAACTAAGAGAAAATGCCCTGCATATTTCAACACCACCTGTCACCATCTGGTCCTTGAAATTACTGAGAACAGCTGTAAACCACTTGGAACTGTTCTCCTTCGACGTATTATCGTGTCTGCAGTCCTGCGCCACAGAACCGACAGATTTATGAAGTGAGAGCGGCTGAAGAGGATGAGTTCAGTTTGGAGCTCAGCTCATGGATGGGTTATTCACCACGAGGGACTTACACAAGACTGAATGAACCGAGACAAGAGTTAAAAAGAAAAAAACAAACAAATATATCACTTTAGTTCAACTTTTGTATGTGTGTTGTTTTTTTTTATTTTATTTTTTATCTGTTGAACACCTGAAAACTTTTGATTTGAGTGGCAACTATGTTTCAAACACTGAACTACTTTTTCTGTTAAGTGAATTAACTAATTTCATCTAACTCTAATAAACAGAATACAGTCACGTGCAAAAGTAAACCCTCTTTAATCCTATTTTTGTTTGTTTGTTTGTTTGTAGAAATCCACTGATCATAGTGGGTCTGAGTATCAACCTCAGACCGTCATAAATGTAAGTATAATTACGTACCACCATCATTCCATATTTCGTAAATTTTTACCCATTCCTCCTTACATCATGGTTGATTGACGGGTTTTGACATTTGCTTATTCATATCTCTTCACATTCTGTCACAGCAATTTAGTTGGTTTGAGGTCTAGTTCAGAAAACCTTATTTCTTTTATTTTTCAGCTATTCTCATATAGATTTGCTGGTGCTTCCATATTCCCTTTATAGACAGAAGAGGTTTTCTCCTGACAAGCCTTCCAAACAAACTGTACTTGTTCAGTCGTCTTGTAATTGTGCTGTCATGGACTTCAACATTTAACATGTTCAGCGAGGCCTGCAGGGTCTGAAGTGTAACTGTCGGGTTTGTTTTCCACTCATCATTACACAGTGTCTGACCGTGGGCCCAAATTTGCTGGGACTTCTACTTCTGGCAACAAAACTGTTTCCCATTTGTGAATAATCTTTTTCACTGTACAATACTGATATCCTAAATTGTTATAGGAAATAGTTTTATTATAACCCTTTCCAGTTTGATATGTACTAACTGTTTCTTCTATAAGACTATTGCTCATATCTTTCCCTCTTGGCACTGTGTTAACCCACACCTGAATGGCCCAGATCATCAACTGCCAAAACAGCTGCCTTCATTTCAGACCTGCACACCTGTTGACGTTGAGATTAGCAGTAAGGGGGTATTTACTTTCAGCTAAATCATTATTGGATAAGTAATAGCACCATAAAATATGAGTTAGATATTGTTGGTTATCCAAAAGTTTATGAATCACTTATTTTTATTGAGATACATTCACAAAAAAAGGTGCGTTAACTTAAGTTTTGTTACCTCCAAACATTTACAGAGAGAAAACTCATTTTACTAATTGGGAGGCGTGAAAGCTTCAGCGGCCACGCTGCTCCTTTTCTCCTCTGGTGGAAAAAAAAAACAAAATACCTCGGCCATGTGTTACAAATCAAAAGGAAATGGTGGAATTAAAACGAAATTGGGCTCTGAGATAACTATTTAATTAGCTCTTATGGTAGTGATCAGGATGAAATCCAAGAATGAAATCGTGCCGTATATTTCTCTAACGGTCAAACCAACTGCATAACTTTTGTGTCTGTTTTTTCTTTTTTATTCCATTCAGTCGTTTCAAAGCTCAGCATTTAGGGGCTCGTTTCATGGCCGTTATCGCTGCAGCACCTGGCACCTCACAAGCATATGGGTTTCTTATACGAAAAATGAAATCACACTAGATTTTTAGTGGTTTCCTGTCCACTTAGCTTTAAGACAGCAACACCCAAGTAAAGAATGTCGACAAATTGAGAAAAATCTGCTCCTTCCGACAGCACACTTCTGGGCATTCGGTTTTTATACCCTCCAGATTTATTAATTGAAGACATTCAAGCCTATAGGGCAGGGTTTGAAGACAAATCGACTTGTACACAGTAGCGCGAGCAGATAAACAACATGAGTTTGGACTAAATTCACAATTCCAATTAAGACTTGAAGCCAAAACACAAATGTAAGTGTTTCTAGAGTAGGGCCTCCTGAATCTGGGTGAGTCCCACTCACAGTAGCAGTGCATGTTTGTAATCATCGCCTCCCCAAAGTGGTGAAAGGACAATTAACAAGATGGTGACTATCATGCTCTTAATTCAAGCAGCACTTCCCTCTCATCAGTTTCTAATTGACAGTTTCCTCCCTGCTGGTGGTATAATTGTAAAAGTTAAAAAACAGAGAGAAGCTATTTGTCTGTCTGACAACAGGAAGTGGTTTGACAGAGACGGGGCCTCCCGTGTGGGACAACTGCCAGACTGTGGCTGTAAAAGAAAAAACCAAACCCACCAGGAGAAGCAGAATTGGGAAGACTTGGATCATTTGTTCGTGGATCAGCCCAGTCTCATGATAGGTTGTCAAATAAGCATAAGGCAAAGATTTGTTTGGTCATGCGGATGGGTGTGAGCCGTGCTTTGGAAGACACGTTTTCCAACTTATAATAGATTATATGAATGTGTGCTACTAAGTCCAATAAGCCATTGTATTTTTATTTTTCTTCTCATTCAAGCAATTTCCTTCATTCATTTTAATCTGAAACATACACCCACACCTAGAAAGGTGGTTTTGGTGCATAAATCAAATCAAATCATAAAGAGGAGCATAAATAGACAAATAAAACAAAAGTAACCAGGGGGAAAACTGCAGGGATAGTCCTACTTCCAGCCAACAATGCACTTCTCCTCACTCTGCTCTCCATGTGATTATTCCGTTATTACAGTCGGGAACCTCGTGTTTAAGCAGGTATCCGAGGACGATGTGGGGTAGTAACCCATCACTTGAAATATTACTATTAGAGTAGTTTAACTAATTACGAACAGAATTTTTGTTATAATATTACCAATACCACAAAATGAAATGAAGTGAATGAAGCTCACAGAAGTGAGTCATGATGTGTCACAAAGCGAGCAGGTGCACAGATCAGCTGAAAGCGTGTTATCTTGCACAGTGGCGGTGGAAACACATTCACCACTGCCAATATGGCCACGAGTTAAATGTTTTTTCCTTAAATAAAGATACGGCATTATCAAACATAAGTTGTGTGTCAGCACCGAGACTGTTTGGTACCATGTCTCCACAACATCTGGACTTCAAACCCTGATACATTTCTCTAAAAAAGTAATGGTTGTTGTGGAGAGCGCATGCTTCAGCTGGTTAATATGACAAGTAATATAACAGACTACTTTCGTCATGGAGTAATAAGTAAGGAATAACATTATTGGTGTAGAGTCTGGTTCTTCTTAAAGGCTACTTTTTAATGAATTACTAAACGCAATAATACCTAACTGGATTAACCCAGACTGATTTTATATAAATTCAATTTGATGTAAAAACAGAATTGAACAGAACCACTTTATTTTCTTTGCAAAGTACTTTTACAATGAGGTATTTTGTGAATTGTTGTTACATAATAAAACTGTAGTGAACTATATTTGTTTTAGTCACACATGCAGCAGCTCAGGTAACAATTTCTTAATCAAAAATACTTGAACATATGATGAAATAAGATCAAACCAACAACCGTGCAAATAATGAGCAACGTCTTACTCGTCTCGGCTTCGGCCGATACACATGGTGGATGGATATTTTTCCAATCAGTCAAGCTCCCCTGTTTCCATTTTCTGAGTGATTTCACACTGGGTTCGACTAATTTACTGGACCCACATTGGCTCTTAATGACATACTTAATAATCCATTCACACATCTGCCAATTAGTAATGTAAAGGCAGTAATCTGTTCCAGAAATTCCCTGCCATCTATCACTCATCTAATGCTGAATTGACCTCATCAATCTGGCTTTCAGTGGAAAGTGTTCCTCCCATGGCTATTTTAAAGTTCTTTTAGAGAACAAAAATGCAGTCCGATAGATCTGTTTTTCTGGCATGAAAACTGGAAATACTGAAACACTCTCTATTCTATAATTAAAGAGTGCTGAAAAATACTAGACCTCAGCAACAACGATGAATTTTTAAAGTTTGGTTGGTTCTTATCATCATTGGTTACTGCCACCAACATCCTTGTTATATTATATATTGTTATATATTGTGTTGGCTTTTGTAATGTATGCAATAACAATAAAACAATATGACTCTTTATGACTTCTAAAAAGTGGATGCGGTTTTTCAGATGTGGAGATACCCAGTTCTCATCCCTTCCACCTCACATTTGGCAGCAAGCTGCTCCACTGAGTACTGAGGGTTGTGACTCGAAGACGCCAAGAGGACCACATCGTCTGCAGAAAGTGGAAATGGGTTCGTGAAGACACCAAATCGGACCCTTTCCACTCCGTGGCTGTGCCAGAAAATTCTGTCAATGAAATTTACGAACAGAACCTGAATGTTTAACAAATAAAAAACTTCCTACCACTGTGTGCTGCTTCAGTGCATTTACAACATTTGAATACAGTTGCTGTAGACCAGTCGAGGCAGAAGCTGTTCCAGTACGTTGCTGGATGAGGTATGCTGGTGTCCAGCTGAGGCAAAAGCTGCTCTGGTGGGTCACTGGTGGGTCACTGGCTGAGACATCAGCTGCCTCAAGTTCAAAAGTGAATTTGTCTTTGCTTCAACATTTACTGGACAACCAGTTAGCAGCACCAGACTGTCACTGTCCGGTAGGCTTTGGAAAACAATATACCTCCTGTTTACAGTTCTGTACTACAAAGAAAGTCCTCTTCTTCGCATCCGATTATGTCATAGTACTGTCTCCCGATTGTCCGCTACATCAAATAAGGAAATTCAAAAGTTCCTGGAAGGTTGTGTCATTCTTGGCTTTGAGACTGAGAAGATTGTTTTGCTGAAGTGACTTGACCATTATGGTGGTGAAACTGTCTAACTTTATGCGTTTAAATTCCCTTCTGCTGTAGAAATGCTGGCTTTGGGGCCAGCAAGGGTTTCGTTTCCTGCTATTGACGGGCAGCCTGTTGTTTTTACCTGCTCGAACAATAACTTGGCACAAATGTTATGACCAAGACATTACCATGTAGTTGCAGAAGTCAGTGTGATAAAAGGCCATTTATGGAGTTTTACCTCAAATAAGCAGAGGGTTGTAGCAAACAGCTGGCTGATATAGATATAGTATGGTAGATGGAGGCTGGTGAGGTCAGTTATGTGCAATGTTATCACCTTTTTGTGGTGCAACTCAAGTTCACATGAACAAAATAATTTTCAACTCCAGTGTCTGCTGGAGAAAGGTTTTAATGGGCTGCATCCTAGTGGAAATGTGTGTAATGTAGGATGTAGCTGGATAAACAGTCAGCAAAAGACATTTAAGACATTTAACTCTTCCTAACTGCAACTTTAAACATTTTTTTATTTTTAATATGGGTTTTCTGACTTTGATATTATGCCATTAATTCATTAGAAATACATAAAAAGTTGTGTTTTCCTCACTCCTGATATATCCACCCATATCCATCCATCCATTATCTATACCCGCTTTATCCTTTGCAGTGTCATGAGGTCTGCCGGCGCCAATCCCTGCTCATTACAGGCGAGAGGCAGGGGTCCAACCTGGACAGGGCGCCAGTCTATCACAGGGCCACAAACAGAGACAAACATCCACACATGCTCACACTCACACTAACGGGCAAATTAGAATCACCAATCGACCTAGGATGCATGCTATGGGAGGAAGCCGGAGTACCCGGAGGGAACCCATGGAGAGCACGGGGACAACATGCAAACTCCACACAGAAAGACTCCCGCCTGGTCTGGGAATTGAACTACAAACCTTATTGCTGTGAGGCAACAGTGCTGCCCCACTCCTGATATAAATCTGCACTAATAGTTAATCTAACAAGGTCTTGGAGTCTTCTTCCAATGGCACATGTTCGAAATACCGCCCCTGGAAAGCATCCTAATAGTTATGTTCCCATCATCATCCCTTAAATGTTCCAAGTGTTGATACCAACTTAGTCTTAAGACAAAACAGAAGTCTAAAAATCTGCCTAAAAATCTAAAAATCTGCTTGTACACCTTGTACAGGGTGTACAAGGGGTTCAAAAGCGATCGGATCGGATTTCTGTATCTAGATATCAGACTATCTGCATGGGTTGCATGGAACATCAGCCTGGTAGGTCAGTTTTAATGTTCTGTACCGAAAAAGACAGAAAAAGGAAAAATAAGCATTTATATAAATGGACAACTAGATTTGTGAGGGGGCATTTTTGCAGTTAGAGCAATGACAACTAAGCAGTCCGACATGTAGCCTTTAGTTGTATCTCTAAAACCAAAAGTTTTGTCCATGTATGTGTCATTTCATAGTTTTACCACTAATTAAAACTCATTGGGGTGAATTTTGGCCTGTCCTGCATGCCTCCTTGGTGAGGTGTTTTGGGCAGATCCAACCAGGAAGAGGGCTCTGACCCAGGAAATGCCTCGGTATTTCTCCAGAACAACAAGAGCAGCTGCTTGGAGAGATGGAGGTCCGGGCCTCCGTCTTTAGGCTGCTGCGCCTGTGACCTGAATTTGGATAAGCCGTAGTTAATGGAAGAATAGATGGTTTCTTTAGCTGGTTCCACCAAACTAAAGAAATCATTCGTAAATGTTCCCACAGTCACATTTCACTCTGGTTTGACGCTATGTATTTTGATTCTTTCTGCAGTTTGTCTCCTTACATAAATCCTTTAGTTAGGGCCACAAATCTCTAACTGGGACTGATCAGTGAATGGGAACGGCTGCTGTCATCCACTGTTAAATCCTAATACATTTCAGCCCACCCTGAGAGTTTGGTCTTGTTCCCCTCCTGACACACTGCCGGCTTTTTATTTATTTAGCCAATTTTGCAATAATAATAATAAAATTTTCTTCCTATGGTGCAACTTTCCTTTTGCTTTTTTCCCCTGAGTAACGTGAGCAAAGCTTTTGGTACGATGCTCTGAAGTGAACACAACTGAAACAGATGACATTTGAAGTATCAATGCAGGTTGAAAACCGCAAGAAAAAAAAATCTGGTCTGCAAATTAAGCAGTTTTTTTTTCAAGTATCGTTTAACTTCTGCACCTTCCATCACATTTGCAATGGTGAACAATCACCTTCGTAGAGACAGAACCGGATTTATCAATGATCTGTCCATTTGAAAGTTTAAAAGCCAATTCATTAGTTAGAAGATCTAGCAAATGCATTTTTTACTTGCATGTATTGCATGTATTTATTATTGCTTCTAATAAATAATTTTCTACCATTTTTCTATGAGAACCATGTGTAGTTTGCATCCTGTGTGTCTCCTGTGCAGCAACACTCTGGCACATTGAGCAGGCGGCAGAGTTGGAGTTGTCAGCTCTAAGGATATGTATCACCTCAGCATAAATCAAACCCCAACACTGTTTATTTTGGCAGAGATTATGTGTCTGTAGTGCTGCCATGTAATGTGGTAACACCTATGTAGCCGTGTGAAGTGCTCTGGGAGCCGTATGTGAAATCTGTGCAACATCAGAACAGATTTAATAAAAGGTTTGACTTTTGCTAAATTAATTTTCAACAAATGTGATGAACAGCTCCATCGCCAAGTATAATTTCAGATCATAAACCACTGCATCTGCGCGTTTGATTAGACTACCTTTGAATGTGATCCATGCTTTTTTGCACGCAACTTCGTCTCCAACAGGTGCTCCATGGGTCCACGCATAAAAGCTTTTCTTTGTATGTTTTGTTCCTGCATTACTACACTCTGAGGTCAGAGGGGGTCTCTCTGATTGGAGGAATAAGGTTTATGAGCCAAGATCACAAAGAGAGTTCATTATGATGTACAATATTATTATTTTTGTGGCAGCACATAAAATGTTAGGAAACTTGGTTCAGAGATGGAAAAATGAAGCACAAACGTAAGCTGATAAAAGCTTGAAAAAATATGCACTCTTCAATTTTGTCAATATGTTGTTTTGTGGAAACGTTGTCTTAAAACAGGAGGATCATCATCATCAGGAAAGTCTAGAGGCGCATGAATTAACTACAACTTAATTCTATTAACTCACGTCAATTTAATTTTACTTATATGGCACCAAATCACATCAAATGTCATCTCAAAGCCAACAATATAATTCAATCCATTCCAAAATATTACAATTAATACACAGACAATAAAACAACAATAATTATTATTGCTTCACATAGGAAAGCAAAAAAATTGCATCACAACCTTTCTTTGACTCAATCCCCTGTCTTGAGCAAGCACCAGGTGACCGTGGAAAGGAAAAACTCCCCTTTAACAGCGGTACCAGACTCAGGAAGGGTGGCCATCTCCCTGGACCGTTTGGGCGAGAGCTCCTTTCTTGATTTTGATTCTGAAAGTTCAGTTGGGCATAAGGAAAATAAAATAAACTAAAACAGAGAATGAACCAAAGAACATGCAAAGCAAGACCGTAACGTTGTTCAAAAGGAGTAGGAAGAAGCCTGTTCCCTTTTAAACCCACTTCTTTGCCATATCCTTATATATACACTCATCATATTACGCTTACTAAATATATAATCTTTGGTAATATGTGATAACAGCAACACAGCAGCAAACTTAATATGTACATTTTGTTTTTTTATAATAATAACATTGATAAGCACAATACTATCTATATATACTGTATGCATACATATACATAAACATACACACATGCATAGAAATATACATACACACATTATTACACATACACATATTTAATAACATACACACCTTTATTTAATACAAATAGCTATAATAACACCAAGGCTGCAGGCTATAATCATTAGTACCCCTCATTGTTTCCATACTGTTTGAAGACCATTTCCCTGACGGCTGATTTTAAGGATTATATACTGGGAGACTGCTTGTCTTCCTCCCCCAACTCATTCCACAGTTTGACCCCACACATCCTTTTCTAATTGATCATTCCTTTTTTGATGCTTTACAAGGTCCTTGACCTCTGCGAAGGAAAATTAATACTTCTAGTTTCTTTGAAGCCTCTCACTGCAACCATGTCAGCGACTTTTATTAATTTACACTATATATGGCTTAAAATAAAGTCCTTATCCAGATGTGGACGACAAGGTGCAAAACAAATTTGCTGCTATAGGCCCAAGCAATCTATTTGTTCTTCATGACGTTTATGACCATTAGAAATGTACATCAAAACTTTGCTGCTGATTACTTCTTAAAAGCAGAAAAACAGAAATGATTTAAATTAAATTATGCTTGTTTTTTTTCTTTAAGGAAATGATCAAGTGCAACATATTTGTGATTGGTAAAAGTAATTGAACTTCAACATAAGTATCTGCCGCCACTTCTACCCCAACCCACTATTTCCACAAGGAAAAAAGAAACTCAGTTTTGTACATGAAGATTATTCTCTGAGAAGCTGATAGGTTTCCCCACAAAAATGGTTCATCTCATGTTCTTCCAAAGAATGTCCACCAGATTATTGTCAGGATGACTTGGCAATGTAATACCTTAGTTTTTTAGTTGTATTCTCTTTTAAATAATCTTTGACAGGAGACAGTTGGTTGTTTGGGTCATAATCCCTCATTGGAATATGCACATCTTGTAAAACCTATTCTTAGAAGAGGGAGAACCTGTTTTCTACATGAACCTTAGACGTGTGTTATTAAGTTATAACACATAATTAATAGGCATTAACAATACAGTTTTACCCGTGTTTTACTATTACAAGAATCCATCCATCCATCCATTATCTATACCCGCTTTATCCGTTTCCGGGTCACGGGGGTCTGTCGGAGCCCATCCCGACGCATATCAGGCGAAAGGCAGGGGTACACCCTGGACAGGTCGCCAGTCTATCCAGGGCCACATACAAGACAGACAAACATGCACACTCACATTCACACCTAGGAAGAATTTAGAAAGATCAAGTAACCTACACTGCATGTTTTTGGGCTGTGGGAGGAAGCCGGAGTACCCGGAGGGAACCCACGCAAGCACGGGGAGAACATGCAAACTCCACACAGAAAGACCCACCGGGCCGGGAATTGAACCGGGAATCTTCTTGCTGTGAGGCAACAGTGCTAACCACTAAGCCACCGTGCTGCCCCTTATTACAAGAATGAAAATGTAAAAATGTGCTTTTATTCATTATATGACTGCATTTAAATGTCCATTTCTAGCAAACTAAGAAAGGAAAATCACTTCCACTCACGATGTGTTGCTGAGGTGAATCAAGGTTAATGATGCAGTTGAGGTAACTCAGGTTCAACGTACTCAGAGGGGATTGGTTGAACCTGATGTCATGAAGCAGGGAAACATCTAAATATGGAAGACAGCGCCCCTCGAGGACCAGAACTGGGGAGCCCTGCAATACAGGCTCTATGTAAAGCCAGCTGCTGCTGGTTAGTCATAAATGTGAAAGTACAATGGCTTTAACAGCAGGAAGCAGGGAGGGGGTAATTACCCAAAATCAGCAACACATACATCGGTGCTGGTTCACACTTTGTAAAATATTCCAATATTTACAGTGTTATTTCCATGGTTTCCTTTAGATATTGTGACCATCACCCGCGTTTCTGTCTGATGCTGCCGAGCTCCTGAAGGAGCCCTTGTTTCTTCTGCAGCCGCTGCCGTCTCACCTTTGATTCCAACTATCACCTCCGTGCAACCCTGACCTTTGAACTTGGGTAATAAATCCCCCCCCTGCTCAGGTACCTCGGCGCCACACTCCCACAGGACTAGAGCAGTGGCTTTAATTGCTTATCCTCATCTCTGTAGAGAGATTCATGGCGTTAAAATCGGTGCTTGGCATAAATTGTGTGCCTGACTTCAGTCTCTGTCATCTCCTTATATATCTTGGACAAGAATAAAGGCTTAAAGAACAGGACTACTGGCATTTGGGGCTTTGGGATGTAAGCCAGACAGATTACAGATGTTTTAAAGCAAACTATACAATCAAGCAAAACATTTTCACTGACAGTCGCACAAATGGGGCCGTGATGTGTTTTTGATGAGCTGTTATCTTTGCTTTTACTGCAGTTAAATTAAAGTGGAACTTTATGGAGCCGTTGATAAAGAGCAACGGCTCAAAGTCCATTAGTGACATCAGTACAGCGCTAGCGCCATGAAAACCCGGTCATTACAATTCTTCAAGATTCACGATACTGTGTAGTTCTATCCACAAATGCCAAGCCACTTTTAACTTACATTGCTTATGAGTAGCAGTTCATTTCAGTTGGCAAACAAATGAGTCAGAAGTTCAAGTTTGTCCAACACTCCAAACCCCAGGTCCTTGAAAGTCCTGGTCCAAAGCCCAGACCACATCCGCCGAGTCCTAGAGGCGCTGTGTTGTCCAGTCACAGCAGAAAGCTCTGGGATCTTTTGGGCAACGCGGCTGAGTGAATGCTTTATCATGGAACTCAATTCATCCTGTTCTGTCACTCTTTGGCCAAACCGTTGGAGCCGACCTCTGGAGTCAGGGTGTCCCGCAGAAATAAAACTATGAATGAAAGCAAGTCAGTCTGAGTCCTTAATATTACACTTTACAAAAACCTCTCCACCCTCATCTTCTCTTTTTTCTTCTTAGACACCGGCAGATTTAAGGTCTTTATACTTTCAACAGCAAGTGAGTTTTTTTTTGTTTTGTCTTGTTTTTTTTTTAGATTTTTACACTTGTAGGCTGAAGCCGTCTTTTTCCACATTCAGCAGAGATTTGGTTCCATTTTGGAGGGAACTATGGTGCTTCTTCAGACTCGTATTATCTTTTAACCACTGCCAATGTGCCACAGGCTGAGAGGGCAGATGATTTATGCCGAGCTTAACTGATTGAAAAGTTCTTTAAAATATGTGACATGTCTGGCTCTCTTCTAGGACCGAAACACGTATGGGAGGAGACGGCTGTGGGATCAAGGCACAGCTACACAACTACACGCATCATTTATTGGTACTTTTTATTTAGTCAGATGGCGTGGGTGAGGTGCTATCAAACTGAAAGATTTAGGATGAGGTCATTTAGAAAGTGTAGGTATGAGAATTGCACCATTTCAATGTAGTTTTGAAAAGCAAGACATTTTCTGGGTTCCTGGTTGAATAAAATGAGAAGTGGCAGGGGAGGCAGGTTCTGGATTTGCTAAGCTGACAGTTGATGTAGTTTCCCAAAAAGTCATAATCGTGCCTGGAAAGTCCTGAATGTTACGATACACACGCAAGCAGTTTTAGTTTTGGGCTATTTTAAGGAGGTGGCTGCAGTTTGTATTTCCACACATCTGCTTCTGTCCCCATGTTGTGTTTCAAGATGCAGTGAAATGATATATTACCTCAGGGGGTGATGGGGTGATGGGGTGATGGGGCTTCGAGGCGTCACAGTGACTTAAGAACACAACAACAAGGTTTACAAAGTACAAGGTTATTTGTGACTCTATGGCATCCTCAGTGTTACATACACACTGAATCAGTGACTCTAGTGACGATTAGATATTTAAAAGAAAAAAAATCATTGAACCTTATTGCAGTTATAAATAAACAGCATCATTATTGTAAAATATATACCAAGTCCTTAAATATACTCACACACACTGTACAGTTTATCTTTTTTGTTTTTGTTTGTTTGTTGTTTTTTTAAGCAAAGCTTGTTAAATATAGTTTATGAATAATCACAGGAATTAGTATTAGATTTTAAAATATGATTTTAAAGCCATTTAATTGAACAAGTTGCAATTTTTAGCTGAGACGATCTCTTTATTGGTGTAGAGGTTTGGTGACTTTTACCACAGCGACGTTTACTCTATTCTGTCTCTAACTATGCGACTTTCTTACTTTCTCTTCGTCATTACTATCTCTTATTCACGTCTGCTATGTGTGTGCTTTAAGGGCGCAGTAAGACCCAGCTGTGATAAGCAGCCACAGTGGAAATGTTTGAATTCTGTCAAATGTGCCAAGTTCACAATTCAAACACTGGTTTGAATAATGCTGCTTATGTGTTGACGTTGTGAGAATATAGGAAGCTCCGAGATGGAATTTTGTACTTTAAACTGAAGTTTAAGTTCAACAAGTTGAACCGTGGAGATTATTGTGAAGTAAATTGATGTCTTTGCCAGGGTAACTCCAAACTAACAGCAGATGGCAGCAGCACACACTAATACCTCCACCCTCTGCTGGGAAACTGATCTGCAGCACTTTAAGACCCGCTACCCATTTATATCCGTGAACAAAGGAGGAAATAATACAACGGCTTAGCAACTGAGGAATGAGACAGTCTGCACAGTCACCTGTTGGCCGTGCATGCCCGTCATTGCTGGGACTGTTTCTGTTGAAAACATGCGAGCCATATCCTGGTCAAAAACAATAGAGTGAGCACTAGAAATCCAGTCAAAGGAAGGAAAGAAGGGAGGAGGAGAATAAAGTTTCTGGAATGGGATCTTTCTTCAGTCTTTTACACACTGGAGTGGAAACACCCAGGAGAGATAAGGTGGGACGTCAGGTCTGGCTTTCATCAGGGCACTGCCTCCTGGACGTTGTTGTCTTGGCGCTGCAAGAGCTGAAAATCTTGGAGTCACTCGAGTTCAGCCAAACTCCGTGTTTAAACAACACTGCAGGAATCTGAAGTTACTCTCCTAAAGAATGGCAAAACTATAGCAGGCTGCACACTTTAAAGAAGCCATAATAAATCTGACCAAGGGATCCAGGCAGGGACAGCAAAAAAAAAAGAAGAAAATACGCCTAAGATGAGGTGGTTTACCACAACACTCAAAAATAAATGAAAATGATTGGTGTCTTGTGAAGTTGGAGTATTAGCACTTCAGCAATGTTCTCAATACACAGAAAGTCACACATGTTTGTTTACCCTGAAGGGACAGCAACGATTTATAGCTGAATTTTCAATCTTTGTCCCCAGAGACACAATTCCTTCTGACCACTTTTTATAGCTTTCAATAAAACACACTTTAAAATATGTTCTCCTCTCCTCTAGCTTTGATTTCATCACCAGGACTCCTCAGGCTGAAGGCCTCGGCCCTGCTTGTCTTGAATTTGATCAAATCTTCCTTCATCTTCCTCCTTCCACTTCAGTGTCTTCTTAAATAGCCAATTTCTTTTTAGGTGTAGAAGCATAACAACAAACATGAACCAAAATCTCTCTGAGTAGCAGTGAAGCCTGGGACACGTCCTGCTGCTGGATGAGGACTTTTACTGCCATGTCACTGTTGAGGCATCGAACATGCACTAATTTAGGACTGCACAGCCTTCACCGGCCCTCCCGCATTGTGTTTTGTTTTTTTAATGAGGTAAACTGAGAGGTGGGTACTTTGCTTCTCACGAGGTCGGCCCATATTTCATACTATTGTTGACCTTCGAACTGTGGGGGCAGGTCAGAGCCCGTAGATCATGCTTGTATTTGAGGCGGGTGCCACATGGGCTGTGAAAAGAAACTGCTGAAGGTTTGCTCATTAATCACAGCTTCAGCTTTGACAGAGTTGACCTCTGGAGTCAAATTTCCAACCCTCTGAATCAACGTTGGTAATCATCACCTTGAGACAAATGGTTTGGATGACTACTGGAACCAAATAAGGACATATATGTGTCTCGTTTGCTCAGATGAGGCATTCATCAGTAGAAGTGTGGTACAAAAGATCGGTTCCTGATATCTGAGATGGGATTGAAGATGAACGGAAAGGTTTAAAATGTCGATGTCTCTTATCCACACCTCCAATGCTGCTGCCAGTTAAAACAATTCCAACGGTACACAACCTGAAACACTTCAAGGTCAATGAGGATCCAGAGCTGTCTCCTAATGTTCTGGTGCATTTGTTTTCCAGTCTGAAATACCTTTATGGTGATATAAAACACTTTGGCTAACCTCCTGTGTAACGTATGTGTTATGTGCAGCAACTACTTGGTCTTAAAACATTCCTTTTCTCTTTATGGTAACAGCACATCCACTAATTACATAACGTTTTTCCAAAGATCATATATATTTTTGCATTGCACAGTAAGGGTATAGGTGTGCAGTATGTACTAGTGGCTATACACTAGTGCCACATTGCATTATGGGATATAGTATCAGTCAGGGAGTGGTCAGTCCCTGAAGCAGCAAACCACCAGGGTACTTGTCACATACTGCAAATTGTGTTCATACTGTACATCATATTTTACACTTTAGCTAAATCAGTGCACACTAGTAGTAAAGAAAAGACAACCTGGATGAAAGGCAGGTAAGTCTATTTTGTCCAAATCTGATAAATAAGCAAATCTATATAAAAACTTTAAGGAACTGGCACAACAGTAGTTTTCCAGGAAGCTAAAACTCATCTAAACTGACTCCTGGCTCACGGTTACGTGAAATAAAATGATCCTATGTCATAAGGTTTGATTAATATTCTCTCTTAAAATAATCTTTAAACCTTTGAAAACGTAATTTAAAACTAAATTATATACTGCATTAAACTACGATACTGAATGCATCTTTTATGGAAGATAGTCCATTCTTAATCAAAAACAGAATTTACATATCTCCTCTATAATAAATAATATCTGGTTGCACTGTGGGAAAGCAAAAAGTAGTGCTGTCCGCTTATTATATGTCATTTGTGACTATTTATAAATGCTAGTACAGCAATGTTGAGCCTTTAGAGGTCTCCAAAGTCAATGAATTCTTCATACAGCTGCTTTAATGCACATTTCAGACCTCTAACCTACATCTGGCTGAACAGCAAATGGATATCAGACACACCTGTTATTTCATATCAGTTACTAGACTGTACAATACATGAAAGATTTGGTTCAGGTGTTCTTGTGAAACATACACGAAGGCACACACTGAACCACACACACTCGCGTGTATATCACTATTCTAAAACACCCGGCTGCTTACAGCTTCCAGTCTCTGCAGAATATGGACCATTGACAAAATATCAAGTGAATAATGTGGTGTGGACGGGTGCAGCTCTGAGGTCAGCTGTTCAAAGTCAGCGTTTGGCAGGATTTCACCCGGTGCCACGTAAATTAGACACTCGTTTAATCAAGTGACACTCACAACTCACTCGAGAGTCGATATAATCTCTCTACTGAAAGCAGCGACACATTTCAAAGCTACCTTACTTAGTCTGCGTGTTAGTATTCAGCTTTACAAAAGCAACAAATTATAAGATTCCAGTACTGTGTTTTTGAGCAATAATGTGGCACTAATGTTTGGATACTGTATTAAAGTGGCCATATTATCCTTCTCTCTATGTTTTAATCCATTAATCTTTAATCTTTTTTAGCCCCATGGGTCCACCCATATTGCCAAAAGTACTCGCTCCCCCATCCATGCCACCTGTGCAATATATATATATATATACACACATATAGATTAACATACACATACACATTCATTATAATACCATGGAAGTGTTTGGGAAAGACAGCAACGCAGCCAAAAAGTGTTAGGCCACATAAACTGACGGAGCGGGGTCAGCGATGCTGAGGCGCATAGTGCGAGGAGGTGGCCAACTTCCTGCAGAGTAAATCACCACAGACCTCCAAACTTCATGTGGCCATCAGATTAGAAGAACAGTGCACAATGTGCTTCATGAAATGGGTTTCCATGGCCGAGCAGCTGCATCCAAGCCATACATCACCAATGCAAAGCGATGCGAAGCGTTGGATGCAGTGGTGTAAAGCACGCCGCCACTGGACTCCAGAGCAGTGGAGACGTGTTCTCTGGAGTGATCAATTGTGCTTTTCCATCTGGTAATCTGATGGACGAGTCTGGGTTTGGCCGTGGCAATGCTAAAAGCTTGAGCGTCTGAACTGTAAGTAGTAAGTAAACTTTATTGTGATTGGCAACAGGGATTTGTGTGCATCTTAGAGTAAGAGATAGATAGACAGTAAAGTGGACATAATAGCTGCTTTTATGCTCCCTATCATGTAAGCACAAACAAATCATGTCACTTCAATGCTTCAATGCAGATTAATCAATTTTATTGATTAAGGCAGTAAGACAGCCGCGACTGTTGACCACTAAGCAGTCAAAAGTAATTTAAACTATTTCTTAGCTGCAGACTTTTTCCAACTGAGTTGTTTTTGGATATTCCAGTGGGCTCTCTCACATTGAGGTTTTAAATATCACCTTTTCCAAATTTTTGTGAGAATTTAGTTTATTTTGGACTTTTTTCTCTTACAAAGTGTACCAATACAGGTTTGTCATTAACAATCAGTGGTTGGATTTTTCAGAAGAATGTCTGTCCGAAGCATTTTAGAGGCAGTTTGAGAGGTTTCAGAGTCCCAGTGAGCGAGTATCACCCCTACGAAAAGATCTGGTAAATGTCGCAGTCAGGGTTTCATTTTCATATTTACATTAGTAGTGTTTTGCATGCTAAGGCTAAAACGGTAGTCTGTCAGACATCAGCGGCTTCATATTTTTCTCATTAGGTACATTTTTGTTGACTGAGTTCTGAACTGAGGTTTTCAATAAGCGCTGTTGGAATTCACTTGAAAATCTTTCCAAAAGGTTTTCTGTCTACGGAAAAGGATAGCGTGTTGCTTCAGTTAACCTGATCACAAGACTCACAAAAATCACAGTCTGAACCAAAATTACAGTATAATAATATAATAGTGTATAAGATCCTGCAGGTTCAGCGTTAACGCAGACACAGGTTACTCTGTAGTTTGCCTGTTTCACAGACTACATTTTGAATGTTCAACCTGAATACTATTTGTCTGCCGGAAATAGAGAAAACAGATGAATTTGCATTGGTAATGAAAGCATTATCAGGGAGCTGAGGATGTTTCATTGCGTCCTGATTAATTCACTGGCTTGCTTACAAGATCTGCAGAATGAATTTATTCTTGTTATCTCCATGCATGCCAAGAGTCCCTGGGTTCTGCAAGGCGGCCCCACTGCTGTAGCACTTATTTATATTTTTTGGAAGCTTCTGCAGCCAAAAGACAATCCATCACACAAACTATCTGCAGACAGAAAAGTGAGTTAAAACGGATTTTAGTCGACTCTCATCCCTGCTGCTGGCTTTGTATGTGAGGCCCAAGCTTGAAAAGGAGACAAAATCTTGATAATGTGGTTTGGAGCAGTTATTACCAAGTCTATGCAAAAGCAATCAGAGTCATTTGTGAGAGATAGGCAAAGTCATTGCAACCCCCCACCCGAAAAGACTGCAAGTCTTTCTAAATCTCCACTGCTGAGAGGTCCGACTCTGGCACATCAGCGTTAGAGAGGAAGCATTGTTTAAGTTTACAGGATGCTGTAATTTCTATCAGATGTGGCTCAAATCATATGTGCAAATAAAATCTTAAGTGTTTTGTTTCAGCTCGGCCGCAGACTCTGGATGGGGTTATCTAATACATATGACAAATGAGGGCCAGAAAATGCAGTTAATCACAGGAAACTGGTTTTAGAATAAGCGTAGAGCAGTTTCAAAAATGGACTGAAACTTAGTTTTTATTTCCAGCGTTGTCTTCATGATAATGTCACCTGCATTGTGTGATCAAAGACTGTGTCGCCCTAGATGGACTCGGATCACTGTAGCTCCTTGTGGGAGCAAAATTAATAGATTTTTTTTTTTTTTAATTATTGTGCTTTAATCACTTGTGTGAAAAACATTTTTGCTCACATTCAAGCACACGCTCATAGATATGTACATGGCAGAGCTTAAAGGGCCCAACTCTACATTTTTGATCCTTCTTCATATTCATCAAGTACCACAAAGGAGTCTCTGACTCTGATCACGACTGAAAACACTGCTCGAGTCTTGTAGATTGTGCAGGCTTAATCTTCTGTTTCTCTGTGAGCAGTGTGTTTGGCATCCACATCCCTCAGCTTTGATTCACTCTCCTGATATTGATTACCTTCCATAACCAATCAGACACATTTCTAATTGTCAGGCCCCACAGTGACAGAGAAAACTGGAGGTCTTTTTAAAAAATGTTTTGTTTTTATCACGTCTTAAAGGGCAGCAGGGCCGGGCCTAGGTGCTTGGAGTTTAGCGGACCAGTCTGCAAATGCAATTAATGTTTATGTAAATAGACATTTTTTTGTTTGTTTGTTATTAAAATTCTCAAATTGGGAACTTCAAGGGAACCCTACTCTTTTCAAACTTTTAATTGCTGCTCAATCAGTTGTGCATCTCTTTCATTGATGCCTAGAAAGCATTAAAATAAAACATATAACAGTTTAAGCCAAAGCATCATTTGGGATCTTTAGGAACGTAAATCAAATGATTGTGTTACTTAAACTGATTTACTCCCCAAGTGATCAATCAATTAATCAACATTTCTTCATCGTTTTTCTGTATACATCATCTTGTTTTCCATTAAGCCCATTAAGAACCACCCCGTCCCATGTCCTGCTACATATATAGTATATATATTTTTAAAAAAATGCTTTAAATGTATCCTGAAGATCAAGCTACAGGAAAGTCTTTCCCATGTGATGACTCTTGTAGTTTCTTCTTCGAGTTTCTTTTTTGGTTACCAGGGGGACAAGAAGCAGTTGAGATGAACTGCTTGAACGAGATATAGTTGAATTTAATTAATTTGCTTCAGTAATTGTGTAAATATTTCACTGTTCAAAAGAGATTAACATAAGTTTTCACAACGAACAGAGATGAGAAACAGAAAAAAATATCTCAGAAGTCTAAAATATCACTAAAATGAATGCCAGTGTTGACCAAAGACCAGATATATCACTTAGGATTTTCTTTTCATTTCAAAAATAAGGCCTCCCCCTCAGGGGTCTCGCATCTAATTCAGTATTAAATGTTTGTTGTATCATCAAAAGCAGCTGGTAGGCCATAGTTTTCAAATAATAATTTTATTTCTACTTAGTTCTTTTTCCTCCAGCAGGAGCGCCGATGAGAAACGGATGCTGGCAGTTTTTTCCTATTTTCTCCACATTGGAGAAACACACATGTTTGCACACACACAGATGTAAGATTTCATTCTTGATTTGCCTAAGCTTACAGGTTTACCTACATGGCTAAATGATTATTCTCCTGTTTTGTTGTTAATGGCAAAGAACTTGTTGAGTCTGTTGCCACGTGAATCACTGCATTCACATAATGCCACGTAGGATGTCTTTTGACTCAAGCTTCAGATTAGGCCATGGGAAAATATGTTTGCCTGGGTTGGTTGATCTTCGCAGCTCCAAGTGCAGTGGTGGTTTTAGGGGAAGGAATGTGTGATGTGTTTTACATGCAATTATTTTTCAAGCACTGAAAGACAGTTTTCCATCTGTAAAAGCCTTAATCATCCAGTTCAGATTAGATGTTCCCTCAACTTCAATATGTTAAATGCAGCACCATTTTTACAGCTCCTTTTAACCTCGTGTAGATTCTACAATAAATGATGCAGGTGCTTACATGTATATGTTGGAGCAAGGTTCTGCTTGTCAGGTCTTGATGAAATGACCGTCATCAGGTTTGTAGATCTTTATCAAAGATGTGTTAATACAATGCACAGAGGGAAAGACATAAGCAATGATCTTTGAGACAATTGTTGGTGCATATTCATCTAGAAAGGGCTATAAACCATTTTCAAAACACTGAAGCTCAATGTTTTACTCTTAAAAAAAAAGTTTAAGTAGTTTCCAATCTTCTCAGGTGTGGATGCCCCAGCCAATTATTCCCAAAGTTGGATTGGAATCTTGGGATAAATTGAGATTGTAAATGATCTGAGAGAAGAAAAGAAAAGAAAAAAATCAGCTGCATCTCAGACCCTACCAGATATAGGGCGTTCAGGATATTGTCCGTGGCAGCACATTTAGAAGAACCCTGAAACCTGAACAAGTACTGTTTTTTTTTGCAAGGTTTACCGATTGTCAAAAAAGAAGATAGAATTGAGATAGAACTGAGGTTTGCAAAGCTGGATCTGAACAAACCACAAAATGTCTGAAGCAATGTCCAATGGACAGATGAGACCCAGAGTGAAGTTCTTTGGCCTCAATGCCCACCGCCATAGTCGGCAAAAACCAAACCCAAAACCAAACCCATAAATATGAAAATGTACAGTAGTGGGTTGTGTAAGCAAAATTATGGGTGGATGATCTGCTCTGCCAATAGCAGGCCTGATCGTATAGTCTGACAGCAGAGGGGAGAACGGACCTTCGGTACCTCTCCGCCTTGCTCTGCCCGCTGTTGATGGTGTTTTCCAGGGCTCTAACAGTCTCATGTAGGGGTAGGGGTGACTGATGACAGCTTTGCCATCATTCTCCTGTCGCCCACCACTTCCACAGTCTCGATACCCAGACAAAACCGCCTTTCTTCACCAGTCTCTTCCTCTCTATTGCCGTGATGTTGTTGCTCCAGCAAGCTGCACCATGAAGTATGGCTGAGACCATGATAGAGTCATCAAACATCCTCAGGAGGCTTTCATGCACTCCAAAGCACCTCAGTCTGCACAGCAGGTGGACTCTGCTTTGGCCCTTCTTGTGGAGAGACTGAGTGTTGGTAGTCCAGTCTAGTTTCTTGTTCAGAACGAGATCAATAACAGGCAAAATAAAGTAGGACTGACTAAATGAATAAATGCAAGTGAGTTGGTGGTAACTAACCGAATGGTTTCATTTCACGTTCACTGGCTGGATTCATTTTGAAGACATGTTTTAAACTAAAGTGAACTCCTTGGTGTATTGGCCTAACAAGTAACATGAGATGGAGAGCCTGCGGTCAACACACATGCACGGCACCAGGCCTATCAAAAGTTGGGGTTTGAGGCTTCATCCTGTTTAAACTCCTTCCAACGGGAGAGCCACCTCATGCTGGAACCATCAAAGCGAAGCATGGCAGCAGGTGAGAGTATTAACATTCTTTTGGTTTGAACATGAGGATGTGTTTACTCTGCTTTGTGTGTCTAACAACTGCATCAGGAAACAAAAAAGCACTGCAGCAAACTGGTCTTTCTATTTCTGTTCCATCAGTTCTCACTTAATAATGATGGTAACATTTGGCAGCGCTTAAAAGAGTCCAACGCACACCTGTTAGCTTCATTATTTCACACGCAGTCACAGACACTTGTTTTAACAGGTGTGCAATACGGTTATTTTTGTCTCTCAAGAACATTTGGTGGTTCTCATTGAACAGCTTTATTGCAAAGATGACTGACGGCTTATCACTTAATAACTTAAAACACGGAAGTCATGGTAGATAAGTCTCAGCCCACATCTTGACTAGAAGCTCATCATCACTCCCACTTGTCTTGAGCCTCCTCATCCAGCCTGTGAAGTAGAAAGTGATTGTAAAGAACGTGTGTAGTCCTAACTTGAAGAAGAATAAAGGTTTGCTGGGGGAGCTTTATAAGGAGAAAGGGTGTATAATTTGTGGGGAGATTGTTGGCATATCTATGCTAATAAGGGGCACGACATGTTCAAAACATAATTAAAAAATACATTTGAAATAATTATTTGCATTGACACAAATTATTTAAAACTAGGCTTCCACAAATAGTAAAAAAAATGAAATAAAATAAAGAAAAGTGGTAGGATGGAAGGATGGATGGATGGATGGATGGATGGATGGATGGATGGATGGATGGATGGAGCGATGGATGGATGGATGGATGGATGGATGGATGGATGGATGGAGGGATGGATGGATGGATGGATGATTGGATGGATGGATGGATGGATGGATGGATGATTGGATGGATGATTGGATGGATGGATGGATGGATGGATGGATGGATGATTGGATGGATGGATGGATGGATGGATGGATGGATGGATGGATGGATGGATGGATGGATGGATGGATGATTGGATGGATGATTGGATGGATGATTGGATGGATGGATGGATGGATGGATGGATGGGCAGACAGTGACAGACTGTGACAAAACAATGGTCAGATAATTTTCTGAGCCTTTGAAATGATGACCACAAAGAAAGGACACATGCCATTAATGCCTTTTGCGCTGACACTTTTCGCCACCTCTTCGAGTTTTTTTGATTTTTCACAGTTGGGAGGCACAAAGTTACATTAGTGAGGCAGTACCCATTAAGATTAGCCCTGATCCTGATCAAGCTTTGTTTCCTCTTCAGGAGCAGGTCTTCTTTGCCACCGTTTAGCGTAAATCTTTTTCTTCCACTAGGGGAGGTTTTTTTTCTCTTTTTTTTAACTTCCTATTGTTTCTTTACTCAGTAGAAATAAAACTGAACTGAACTGAGCTGAAGTCAACCATTGGCTGGGTTACCGCCACATTACTCCAATGTTTTCCTTCATGATGCAGCATATTACCAACATGGGTCACGGACATGCACAACTTCCTATGTGTTCAGAAGAGAGATTTGCAACAGGTGTCTGTGACTTGGCTTAGTGATCAGCACTGTTGCCTCACAGCAAGACGGTTCCTGGTTACGTTCCCGGCCCGGTGGGTCTTTCTGAGTGTAATTTGCGTGTTCTCCCAGTGCTTGCGTGGGTTCCCTCCGGGTACTCCGGCTTCCTCCCACAGTCCAAAAACATGCATACTAAGTTAATTTTTCATTCTAAGTTGCCTGTAGGAGTGAATGTGTGTGTATGTGGCGCTGTGATGGACAGGCGACCTGAGTAAGCAGGTATGGGTGATATTTTAAGTCTTTTTTTTTTTTGCTGTTTGTGCTCTAGTGTGAGGTCTAAAGCTAGCTTTATGCTCTTTAATATGCCAATAACGTCTTCAGAGATATCAAATGTAATTTTTTTTGTTGCAAAGTTGTGTTGTTGCACAAAGCTGTAAGAGTGATCGATAAAACGGCACAGAAACTCTAAGAGGAGTGGAGCAGCGTGGCCGATTCCACTCCAAAACAACTTTTCTGTGGTACTTTGACCAAGGGATGCCGCAGATATTTTATCAAGACCTCAGGAACTGATGTCTACTGGTGACAACGGTCATAACAGGTCTCCAGTAAGTGGCTTTGAGAAAGAAAAGTCAACTTTTCTCGATCATTCGTGTTCACTGTGTGGTGTCATCTCACTTCCCTGTCAAACTTTACTCTCTTCGACTCAAATCCACTACATGCTTGACAGTTTAAATCCCTTCATAAATTGAGGTTAGGAAATTACAGGACAAACTCTATTGCTCATAGATAAAACAAACAGCATTAATGAGATGAAGTGATGATTTATGCATATGCTGTATTTGAAACTACAATTATTCTACTTTTTACTGCAAAAGAAATGCTTCCAGCACCCCCGGAGAGAGGGTTTCAGTTGAAATATCTGTCTTAGTTAGACACTGTGGCATCTGTAATGTGGGTTAGAAAGATATGTTGGAGGCATGACAACATTCTTCTGTCTATAATTAAGGTTCATCTCTTTGAGCACAAAATACAGCATGGCTACCCAACAAATGGCTGTGTGAACAACTTCTGGTGAGATTCTGTATGATTATGGCTGCATGAAGAACCCAGAGTTTCTAGTTTGTTTTTACTGGAATGTGTTGTATAATAATTATTAAGATGTGTGATAAATCCATGGATGCATTGAGACCAAATAATTATAAATTCCAACCTGGGATCAATAAAACATATCCATCCATCTAGATCCCATATATATATATCAGTTATCGGTTTTGATATATCTGTTTTAATGTTTAAATTGGTATATAATGTCAAGGTTAGTTATTTAGAAACTAATAATAAGTTTGACTTTCAATTTTCTTTTTCTTTAAGAAATGATCTAAAACATCCGTTTACTCTCATGTTAGTTTTGGTGACATTAACACTCAACTAGAACTGACTCATCCACTCAGTAACACACTTTGGATCCTGAATTAAACGTAAGAGTTTTGTATTTGTGATTTAGCAAAACAACAAAACCAACATAAACATCACAGTTCAAACTGCTCTGATCTGACACCACACCTATATGTATATATATATATATATATATATATATATATATATATATATATATATATATATATATATATATATATATATATATATATATAAAAGTGTTTTTATGGACCAGCTTGGAAGATGTTTTTCCCTTTCAGGGGAAGAAAAGGTTAAGGCCAGTTTTAGGCGAGTTGCTACTGCTTATTTGGCCAAAACATCTGTGATAGCAAGCAATGTAGGCCACTGCAGCTGGACAGCCTGGGGCTCAGAGGATGTGAGGGATTTTAAGGACCTACCATCTAAGCCGCAGTTTGCAACCATGCTGTTGACAAGCATCATTAATTTCTTGCTAGATTTTCCCATCTAAGGATTCTGCAGAGTTCAATGTAGTAGCTGCTGCCGAATACCAGCAGCATGTGACAGGAACACTTAAAGGGAGTAAACATTTAGAGGGAGTGTAAAATCACTGTAAATCTAAATGTGATATAAGTATTTATCCAAACCATAGGGCTGTCTTATTGTTCTCAGATGGTTAGAAGAGAAATAACGTTTGGATACCTTCATGTAGCAGATGAACATATGTGTAATAAAACATACTTTAACTGCTGGTCATATGTTGACAAATTTGTTTCTGAAGTCTTGTGCATGGTATTTTATCCAAGACAAATCTGTGTAGATCACAGCTGTTTTTCCAAAACACTGCGAACAAGAGTAGATGGACCTTTTCTTTTTAAATTAAAGAAAATTTGAGGTATCATGGTTTATTTCCCATGTATATCTGATATGTTGGAACACTAAAATTAGTACTTTCTGAATTCAAATACATTTACAAGAGGAAATATAAAATGTAGTTTACTCTTGAAATAAATATTTTCACCTTTTTTTGTAAACCATGTTTCATTTCAAGTGCACAGAAATGCTAAAACACACTTCTAAAGCTCGGTAATCATCTCACTGCCACTTGTAACTGCTTCTGAGGACTCTTACCTTCAGTTTGGGAACCTCTTTTCTTCTAAACTATCTTATAAGGAAGCTCCAATTACACATTAAAAGTGTGCAGGAAAAGTGGACTGCAATTAGTTATTTCTTTTCTACATGTGTTAACCACTCCAAACATTTAAGCTTACAAGTCACACAGACACACACACACAGTTACTTTTCTTTTAAACCATGTCTGCTTTAAATGAATTGATGGAAAAACAGCATATTTGCACAAACACCATAACTGCTTCTGTAAGGCACGGTGGTGGACGAGCATCACCACAACAGTCACTCAGTCAAATGAAGGTCCCAGAAGATGGCAGTTACTAAAGAATTTCTGCATTGGTCTGAATGACACCAACCTAGTCTGAACCTCTCAGAGCCTAACTAACATACCCAGATAATGTGGTTAAGGTTGAGCTCATCCGTGCAGGTAAACATCAAACTGGACTGAACTGTCCGATGAACTCTGCATGTGCTTCCACAGTTTCTGCCCTGGAGTTTGACCCAAAACTACTAGAGGAAGCCGATACAAGTTCACCATTTGCTATTGTTCTGATTTGTTAAACCAAAGCTCGCTCTGTTGCTTTGGTGTGTTGCATAGAAGCTCAATCCTAATGTGCTGAAAGTGGGCACGACCGCCACCTATGGTGGCAGGGCTTTTTTTAAGTCCAGTCCTCGTGGGTTGGTGTCCTGCATGTTTGTCTTCTTGCATCAACATACCAGATTCAAATTAATAGATCATCCTCTGATTCCCATCAATGTCTGCACAAGTCTGTCAATAACACAATTATTTATATCAGGGTCTGTTGAAGCAGTCTAACTTATTTAGGACAGTAAATAAATTCCCATAAAATGCATGCAGAGAAGAGTCCAAATAAATGGCCTCAGCTTAACTGCATTTAGTTTCACTGATTGCTTTGATCTTTCTGGTGGCTAAAGTCTAGCTGATAAGGAGTCGTGCAACAGAATCCTAGAAAATACACAACACATGACTGAATAAGAAAAATGTTAAAAATGCGTTGCAAGAGCCCAATGAAAGTTCAGCCCTGAACCTGATGAACATGGTTTGAGGGAACTTTAAAAAGAGCTGCACATAATCAAAGTCCTGCAAAACTCAATGAACTAAAGCGACAGTGGTACAAGAGTTGGCAAAAATTCCACTGTGACGATGCAGGAGACTGATGATGTCAGAGACGATTTCTTAAGTTATTAATGCTCAACTTGGTTACACAAGTTATTGAATCATGAGGTGTACTTCATTTTTCACATATTTCTTTTGCAATTTGGTTTTATTTTTTGTGAAATAAACAATGACACATTGTAATGGGTCATATGTTGTTCATCTGATGTTTTTATTTTCCTCATTTAAAGACCAGATAAGGACCAAACAATCTTTATTAAATCATGGAATTAGAAACATTTGTTTTTCTCATATTCAAATGACTTTGATAGGCCTGTGGAGGTTATTATTTTGTTTAACAACGTCTATAAAATATCCACACACAAAATGTAAAATTTCAGATCTTGTAAATGTTGAAAGAAAAGTCAGATTATCCAATGTCAGTATTGTATTGTACCTTGACAACATTGTTGTATGTAATTAAGCTCTATGAGGGGTGATGACTCAGAGGTGAAAGTCTTTGATGGAAATTAAGTCATAACAGAGATGATCCAGGCTTTGATGAGTCTGCACAATGTTTGCAATGAGTGCCTGATTTCAATAAACCAATATGGAGTACATTCATGGAATGACACGTGGAACAGCGGCGTTTTACCTTGAGCTGGCAAGAAGCTCTCACCCCCCGGCTTCAAATGATTCATTCACAGTCATGCTGGTGATGATTTTAATATTTCCAGAGGACTGCGAAGAAGAAGCAACCATGACTCAGATCTGCATGCAGCTGTACGACCAGACACAAAGGGGGCCTTAAAAATAGGAAAAATGACAAACATGCTCAGAAATGAATTAACTCTTTTTCTACACAGCAGACAAACCACAGCCGCAACGTAATCCAATCTGAACCCCTGCTGAAGGGAACGTTGACTGTCATGGGAGGGTTGCTGGTGCCCAGATAATTGCTACTGATTAAGCATCAATTATATAACGAGTCAAAAAGATCTTTGCCCAGATGCAGCCATGCTACACAGACAGCTTCCAAGTTTTCCTGGAACACTTTCGGGATTAAAAAAGAACATTAATGTCCTTAAACAGTCTAACGTTCTGGCAATGCACTTCCATGCTTTCATTAATGTCACTCTTCAGTACGTGTTGGCTTGTTGACTGGTTTCTCCTCTGAGGCAACTGGAATCCTGGAAGTCACTGGTTTAGCTCGCTTAAAGCCAAGCAAACATGGATGTAATCATTCACTACCAAATAACTCAGCGTAACAAATTCAATTTTAGACAGGACCTGTGTGAGAGTCTGGTTACAGGTGAACTGCAGACATGCAGACTACATCAGACGTAAGATAAAAAGAGCAGGGCAGCCAAGAGCAGTCTGTGCACCAGGTGAAAATCATCAGTGTCTTAAAGCAGCACAAAGGGGTCATTCATCTTAAAATATCAGTTTCAGTTTCATTTCAAGACATGTTTGATTACTTTTAAGAAGTTTTGTTTAGCTCTTGCAGTCATTCGTTCCAACTATAAACAAAACTGAAGCAAATTTGTGCTCCTGACCTGGCTGTTTTTAGGGAAGACCACATATCGCTTCATGACACTAAATCACACATCAGCAACTATCACAGAGTTACAGTTGCCATGATGACGAAGAGACACAAATAAGCAATGATGAAGAAGCAAACGAGATCAGATTTTGAGCAGTGTCATAAAAGCGACTTGACCTCCTGATCTATAGAGGGAGCCTCTGAGCTTAAAGACTCCTTTATCCTGTTTTTTGTGCAAGTCACTTATTCACTTATTTAAAAAAATGAGAAAAGGAGCATGTTTGACTTCACTGAAGTGGTATTAGTTAAACCAGACTAGAACCCGAACAAGCAAACATACAGATAAAACTTTTCCAAAATCACGAGCTGACCCGTGAAAAGCAGCGGTACTCTTACAGACCACTGTGCGTCTCTGCAATGCCACCCCAACCAGGGCAAATATGCCCTCTACATTTAAAACGTACACTCTGAAACCCTGTGTTCTTGACACGATGCATCCATCCTTCTCAATTTAAAATTCATCTTTAGAGTGTTTCTTATGCAGCTCCTGCTGTCAATATCAGCTGACCCTCAACCCATTCCATATGTCAGGAGCGCTGTATGCATATTGTACCATGGGAAGCCTGCTTTACATTTCAATTACTACATTTATATAGTCAGCAAACATGATACACAGAAAAAATGGAAGAAACCCAACTCTTCCTGCCATGAGCACAATTCATCAGGAATTTTTCACCCAAGGTTACAGTGTTGGTGCTCTGGCGCACTTTAAAAATAAGGATTGGCCATCATTTTGCTCAATGTCCAGATTCACGCAAGTCACCTGTAGCCGCAAGTAAATTAGATTTTGTAAAAATTGCAATGCAGTAGGAATGTAGAAAAATATGTATTTCTACTAGGTTCTGCAAAAGAATTTATCTCAGTTGACTGGATAAAGAAGAGTTTGAATATTTAAGGACCTGGCATTTAAACAATTGAGTTTCTTGTTGAGGATTTGAAGCACTGCATATATTTGACAGAGGAATGTTGATACATGAGGTTTTTAGTTTGGAGGGCGATTCACTGCTAGAGATGCATGAATCCCTGCAGATCCAAGTTCGTCACACAGACTTGGCAGTCCTGAATCTAAAACTCTGAGGAATCAAAGAATATAAAGTATTTTGATAAAAATTGTTTGCATAGGCTTTTATTTTAGCCACCGCTTTCACGTATCAGCTTTCAGCATTAGATTCCCAACAGCATGTACTGTTAACCTATGTTTTTCCATACCTATAAAAGTCGGTCCCCAACTGGAATGTCACAGAATCAATCAAAAAGTGTCTCTGGGCAAGACATCGAATCCCGCTCAGCCCCCACTGTGCCATTCATTCATAGAGCTGGTCCCTGAGTGGGGAGGGTTGTGTCAGGAAGTGCATCCGATGTAAAAACCCAAGTCGATTCAGAAGGCGGAACATGATGATACCTTGTCTCGACTGACATTTTAGAAAAGAGAGGTTAGTAAATAAATCAAAACAATGTTACGTACATTGAAATGAGTGTCTGAAAACAATGACATGGGCTGAGTATTGCAAACGTTTGTTTTTATGGAACCGAATACGAGTATAAATAGTGACCAGTCCAGAAAGACAGAAATCTGGTGCACAAATCAGTTATTGCAGGAGATGAGCTAGGAAGGGAGTCCCGAGTTAGTTTGGGTGGTTTATAGGGACGGGACACTGCAAAATCTAAACAACACTTCCTAAAATAGTTTAATCAAAATTAAATTGAAACTAATATTTTAACACTTATAAAACTTATTTGTGCTTTAACTCCAATATCTGCCTTTTGCTTTTTCCTCTTGCTGCTGATTTCCATCACGTTTTGTGATTTTTGATTGCCTACCTGTTTATATAGTTTATATTATTTATTCTAGTTTGTTTCTTTCAGGTTTTCTTCATCTTCAGTATTTTTGTGGTTGGTTTGTGGTTCGTTTGAAGCCCTGTGCTGAAGCACCTTTAGTTTGATTCAGAATCGGTGAAGTTTACTTTTGGTTACATGATCACCACGTGTGACTGTCTCTGTGTTTGTCCGCTCATTTTGAACTGCTCATGACAGTTAGGCCACAAACAGGCATTGTGGCGACGTATTGTCAGATTGACAGATATAAAAACATATAAACATGTTGTCACAGGGTTAAAATATCTATATACAAATCAGACTTCTCAAAGAACATGTTTTTATGTTACCCCTATCTTTAATAATGTTGTACAACTTTAAGAAAGCACAAATTCTCAGAGTCAAAAGCAAAAAGACTAAATCCATTCAATGAGTTGAAATGGGCAGAATGGAATAAAAGCACCAAGTGATTAAACCTGTTTGCATTGTTGGGACACATCTAAAAGCAGTTCCTGAGTTATACACAGTTTGAAACGAAGTTACGTTATAATAAAGAGTCAATATTCAGTACTCAGTTTGCCGAAGTACGGTAGACCAGCTCCCCCACAGCAGTGGAGGGAAGCTAAGTTCACTGCAGCGTGACTCTAACATAAACTCCACACCTCATATCACTTATCAGCTCGTTGGTAGACGCATGTTTCTCCACAGGGGCGACCTCTTCTTTGAACGAGGCAGACAAAGCTTCCTTCAAAAATGGGTGAATTTTACGAACACAATCATAATATTTCCAAGTTGCTTTGGAGCAGTGGGCTGCTTCAGCCCCTGTCAACCTGTGTGGGATCGTTGGTTTTCCACCGGAGTGAAGCCGCTGGTTAGTATGGATGAAGCCCTTCTGTTCCCAGTGGAGAGGTCGTCTCCACGGATCACAGTGAGGCTGCGTTCCGATCCTAGAGGCCACCACAGATTCAAACTATTAAACACGCAAAAAACATATGTTTGTTCAGGCCAAGAAAAAAGAAAAAAAAAGTGCAAGGCTGATGTTTCTATAAAAGATATAAATCAGGAAAACAGGGCTGGAATCCGATTATTAATATGTTCACATGCTGGCTTCGGTGCCCAGGTTAAATGATTTGTTGTAATGGGATAAACATGACTAGTCCTGATTCAGAAACAGTCTGCTGCTGTGAACCTCCCAGCAGAGGTTAGACTGTCTGGCTCGCAGCTTTGACTGATGCACCTGCAGCTTTATGACTAGCAGACGGACACAGTTTAAAATGCGTATCACTCTTCTCTTCCTGAGAGGATTTCAAGTGCCCAAATCCAGCAGAAAGCTCAGGTCATTTGTTCATTTTTTAATCTTTGATTGATCAGCTTAGGAATCTGATGATTTGGTCTCCAATAAATCACATTTTAATGCATCATCACATCCATAACAAAACACCTGCAACTCCTTCTTTCTCTGAGTTTTTTTTTGTATAGCAGGAAAGATTATTCATGATCATTTCCATTTTTGGTGTTTTTCACCTCTTCACTTGGATATAAAAACATTCAACCTCATGAGTTTAATGTATTTCAGAGCTCCAAGGCCAATTCAAAATAAGGAGCCAAACTTTTTCTTTATCCTGAAAGCAAAGTGTTGTAAAACTGCACCACTTTCTCCTCTTAGCATTATTGTTCTGTTCTATAAACCCTTTTGTAGCATTAACTCTGTCTTCAGTACTTATATCAAGATGGTCGAAACCAGATGTTGAAGCGTCTAACGAACTTTTATGTGGATTACCGTAGTACCCAAAAAGCAGAGATTGGCTCATCACAGCTTCTTCTTCTCTCATTGATGCCATTCGATGTTTATGGTGATGAAAGTCCTTTTAGAGGTTTATGTGTAAAAAATAAATTTGGTGCAATTTGGTGTGTGAAACGCATACACTTGAAGCACCGGGCATGAAATTATTGTGACTTTAGCTGTAGTGCACACAGCTGAATAGATTTTTAGATGTATTGTGGATGTCAGTTCAATTCAGTCGTATTTATCAAGCATCTCTTTCAGTGCAAATTGTCTGTAGACACGTTTCAGAGACCCAGAGCATGACCGCCAAACAAATATTGTTGTTATATGAAGTCTGTGTGTTGAGGTACCAGAGGCGACTTGGTTGGTGTGCATGAGTGTTTGCAACTGTAAATGAGTCATTTTTGAAGCGACACTCTTGGAATAAGACATATAATGACAACTTTACCAGTTTGATTCAGACTGGAGTGCAAAATTATTACTGGACAGTGACTTTTCCAGAAGAAAAAAGAAATACATACATAAATACTCTGAAATTAGCTTTTAACAAGCAACTACCATTGTGCCACATTGCCATTAAACAGAGTTTTGCCAGTATTTAGATTTGTTCCAGGTGGGAGCTGGACTCCATAAGGTTCGGACCTTTTACACAGATTCTGTTTAACTTCTGTAGACAGAAAGGGTAGATGACGTCTCATTTGGTGGTCTCAGGATGCCATCTCTGCTTTTTGCAGATGATGTGGTCCTGTTGGTGACATTGAGCCATTGAGATAGGAATGAGAGTTCGCACAAATCCAAATCTGAGGCCTTGCTTCTTGTGAAGTGAAGTGATGTCTCTAAAGAAGGGATTCAAGAATCTTGGGATTTTGTTTACAGGTTGGGCGGGAATGGCATGTGAGGCATATGCAGTAATACAGATTCTGTAGTGGTCTGTTGTGGTGAAGAGAAAAGAGCGAGCGCTGAACCACAAGGCAAGATTTTCCAATTACCTGTCAATCTTTGTCCTTATTCTAACCTATGCATTCAAGCTGTGGGCAGTAACCAAAAGAATAAGACTGCAAATTCAGGCTGCTAAAATGAGTTTCTTCTTTTAGGCAGCTGGACTCTCCTTTACAGATAGTCTAGTTCAGTCATCCAGGAGGGACTCAGTAGAGTCACTGCTCTTCCACATCGAGAGGAGCCAGCTGAGGTGGCATCTGGTCAAAATGCTTCCTGGACTCCTCCCTTCACTGGAAGCTCTGAGGCAGATCCAGCAGCATATGTTGAAGATACAGATTTTTTTTTTCTCCCAGCTGACCTGGGAGCACCTTACGATTCTCCAGAGGGATCTGGAGAAGGTGGGGGAGGGAGTTCTCGCCCTCCCCGTTTAGGCAAAACAACCCTTACCTCCCAAATCTTAAGTTAACCAAAATGAAATTTCATGACTTTGTTTTTATCTTTGATCTTTTTTGTACATCTCTATGCATCAGCGTCACATACCATACAGTATCCTCTCATATCCTTTTAGGTTTTTTTCAAATCCCTGCTCCTTCCTACAATTGTCAGTAATGTAGGAATAATATGTGTTAGGACACATTCATGTAAGTTATTAAAAACAAGGAGACAAAATAATGAAAGCAATTTATTGTATTTGTGGTTCAGAGAAGATCTCTGGCTTTTATTGAGGTGAGTCATCCACAGGAGAGGAACTTGTAAAACAGTTCAGCCCTCCCAGCAACCTTGAGGACCTGCGCTTATAGAGACAACAGGCTACTCTTCGGTGACTCGTCGTAACCCAATCACCCAACAAGGACAAATATTTTTGCAGCCTTGCTATCACAGTTGCTGTTGGCCCAGATCAAACACCAACTGCGCCATGTAACAAGATTCAAGCAGAGGAAGTGGGTTTCTATTGTAACCTGACTTGGAAAACAGGCGTGCAGCACAGCAGTGAGTGGGTGGCTGTTTTTCCTTAAGGTGTTGCTGGATCTTCCGAAAACACTTCCATCTTTCCGTTTAAACAATACATGTGATGGATTGATCCAGCATGTGTTGCGCTGTACGGATGGTGAGAACTTGTAACAATGTTTTTTACTCATCACAGCCTTTTTGTTTCTTATTAAGCAGTTGAGCGCCATTGTTGACAAATGCCTGGACTTTTGCACACAGTGCCTAACTTAACACACTGATATCTTATTACAAATGTGTTTACGGAGTCCATTTTTCCAAAGAAACTGGAGTTGCAATCCGAAGAAGAAAGCCAAAAGCTACAAAACACATGGTGTATCTGTGCAATTACTTCAGTCTTTAAATAAATATAAGTTAATACAATAAATTTGTTTAGATAAATTGTCATTTTAAAGTTCATTTTAAGTACAGAAAAGGCTCTCTTTATTTTCTTTTATTCCGAGGTGGAGAAAACAAGGCCACTGGGAGAGAAAGTTAGTCGCCCACACCTTGCTCAAAGTCAGAACTCACACTCCCAGCAGCTTTTTTTTTTAATTGCTGATTTATTCACCATGTGCACATCCTAGTTCCTGAGACAGCTTTGCATAATGTGGTATTTGACAGCTGGATAGGATATGAGGAAAAGGAAATAAGATAAAAAAATAAATAAATAATCCATTTCAGCACTGGACTGTGAACTTGGAAGAACCCGTCCTTTTTTTCCCCTTCCATCTCCAAATTGCCAGGTGTAAATCCATATTGGCTTGTGGCCTGACAGGATACTGGGTGGGGTGTCAAAGCCTGCAAAGCTCAAAGTCCGTTAAGTGGGAGTCCTTGAAGTGCTTTTTGATATGATGAGTGTCAGTTATATCTCCCAGCTGCAGATGGATGAGGTTTGCTTTGATAGATGGGACTGCACTAAATACCTGCTCTACTTTTCCAAAAACTCAGGAGGAATGAAGCTTGGGAGATCAGTAGTACACACATTAAAGTCAAAAGTTTTACTTTAGACTTATATTTTAATGTCCACCTGGATTCAATGCGCACCGCTGTGAAAGTTTTTTATGTGAAGGCTGCTCCTCTGAGATGATTTAAATCAGCAGTGAGGAGGAGCCTTCGGTTGGCTGGTACATTTTCCAACTTGTGCATCCCACCACAGTCTCTTTGCTGTGTTCTTTCAAATAAAGCCCAATTAGTGTCATGGTTGTGGTTGAATAGTCACAAAACACAAAGATATCCTGTGTTCCTTTCCTTCCCATTTTCCCTTCACCTCCATGGAAAATGAAGTGCAGTCATAGAAAGATGTCAAGAAGAATTCCCAGAGATTTTAGAAAGGACAGCTGTGCTACTAACAGAATCCCGCTGCACTTACAGTACACTCTGCAGTAGTTAAGTGACAAGGGATGCCTTTCACGTGGGTCTTTTGTGGTGAAACTAGACTGCAGAGAAAATGAAGAGCTAAACGCAAACCTTTGATGTTTTGCACACGTGGACACATTTGTCAGAACCCTTACGTTTCACTAAAACAATGCTACTGAAAAGTGACTAAATTAAAAGCAGTTGTTTTGCTTATCCTCCCATTGCTTTTAGTTTGTGAGAGTAAATCAGTAAAAGTATTAGGAGAATTATTATCACAGGTGACTTCAGTATTTTAACATTTTGTGGTTAATTGAAAGTGGTACACTGATGGGTCAGCGAAAGCAAGAGGGTTGTCTGAGGAGCGCAGAAAGAAATTTACAGATAATAAAGCTAAAAAGGCAAAGACTGTAAGAACATCTCCATGCACTTCACGTCACTGTGATCACTGTTGCAAATATTAACACTTACTAACATAAAGTCCCTGGGACTGGTAGCAAACCTACCAGGATGTGGCTGCAACAGAAAACGCAGCCGCTGGTTGATCAGAAAACAGAGTGGGTGGTAAAAAAAAGCGCCAAGGAAAACAGAATAGTCAAGCTGAACTCCAAGGTAAAAGGTTATGTCTGATTTCATCATCTATCGCCTCTTTAGGAACAATGAGCTCCAGGGAAGAACACCCAGGAGCTCTCTACTACTGTAGAAAAACAGACTCAAAGTTGCTAAAATGGATGTTTGACAAGCCACAAACATTCAGGGAGAATGTCTTATAGACTGATTAGACAAAATTGTGCTTTTTTTGTTTTGGCAGGTCACACTATGGTCACTAGTGCCAATTGCAGCTTAAGTTTGAGCAACAAAATATAAAGCTAAGGCTGCATCTTTCTTCTTCATGCAATTTTAATTTGTTTTATTTTGCAAATAGTCATGCGAAGAACAAATGAAACATGAAATCTAATTTGTATTAAACATGCAACAAATAATGATGGATGTGTTTAACTTTTGGCTGTTTAAGGTGAATCTTTTTTCTTTAATAGCGAATGGCCTGACCACATCTGTAGGTCCCTGTCATATAGTTTAATGTTGGGCGTGTAAGTATGGACATTACCAGGAAAAAAGGGACACAGTCTTATGACATCCTTATATCTCCAGGTCATTTTATTTTTTAAGCAATTTACCATCAGAAATAATGCCATGTTTCTACCAGAACGTTTCACTGAATCCACTCAACCAGAGGACCTGGAGGACTCTTCATGCATCTGCTCTGACTGAGAATTCACTCAGCCTGTCGTGAACTGATGGCTTTCCACACTTAATTTAGCGGTTGTCTGTTTTTAAGGGATTTTCTTTTGTTTGTCTTTAATGGATAGCGTTCACACTGGCAATGCTATCATGAAGCACATTCGGGGTCGCACTGGCATTTGGCTTTCACTGGGTGCCAAGTTTTCCATTTCAAAACCAGTTGTTTGGTTGCTGGTGGTTCTCCACTTGTCACAAATCCCCACTGCATGCCTTTGCATCATTTTGTGTAGTTAGGAACTTCCCAGAGCTAAAATAGAAAAAACAAAAACAAAACATTTTAATTGTGTGTTGTATTTATTGTAACTATAACCTCCTTTCTGTACTGTTTATTATCAGCCTAACAATTTAGAGTTGCACTGTCTCTTTTTTAATAAGTATGTACAGTATGTCCTGGATTGGTGTTCATCACAGTACCAGTATGCTTGACTGGTCCGGTCCCGAAGCAAAATGCACATAATGGTGCAACCATTTCTTATGTGCCTTTCTTATGTGCAGAGGCATTCATGTAAACTGCCTGGAAAAAAGCCGGGCTCGATCATTTCTGTTTGGTTCTTTGTTTAGAGTGACAAGAAATAGAGTTGTTAACATATTTCAGTTTGGATAGGGCGTCATTTCTGCTGGGCCTCTTTGCAGTGTTAATATTCTTTCCAATAAACCGAATCTTGACCACTCTAGCTGTTATAATATTGTTGTTGGGTGTATTTATATAATTGCAGTCCTGTTGGGAGATCAAATTATGCCCCAAAGTCAAGACTTTCTGCAGACTACCTAACTTTTTTTCTCCAGAACCTTAATACAGTCCTTGTTTAATTATGTAAATTACTTTGACTGGGTTGCTTGACTAACAGACTGAAAAAAAAGCTCAAAGTGTTCTATTCCCATTTTAATGCTTACCATGGGTGTTGTGTTCTCTCTCAAGCCATGTGTGGAAATGATGTCTCATGGTCCCCAAAGCACTCTTTCACTAATAAATCCTGGTACTCCATCCATCCATCCATCCATCCATCCATCCATCCATCCATCCATCCATCCATCCATCCATCCATCCATCCATCCATCCATCCATCCATCCACTATACCCACTTAATCCTGTACCATGTCACAGGGTTCTGCTGGAGCCTATCCCACTTCATTACAGGCGAAAGCAGGGATACACCCTTGACACATCGCTAGTCTTTCACAGGACCACATATATAGACAAACAAACACGCAAACTCGCGCACGCACACACACACACACACACACACACACACACACACACACACACAGCTCATCATGCCCTTATGAGCAGTAAAGTTTGCTTGTACCATCATTGAAGAAAATAATGAAAAACTATAGATGGTCCTTATCCAGTCTAACAGTAGAGACTGTAGTCAGCTAACTTCATTGCGTTTGGGGACATCATTTTGCTGAATCGATCAAAGCAACCCCTGTATCATAATATTGACACCAGAGGCATCAACACAACCGACACCAACATCCGTAGTGCCCGTCCCTCCATCCACCTCATTCATTCCCTAATGCAGCCATTAATTTAGGACAGAGTAAACCATAACTCATAACATCACATGAGCATTTGCTTTTCTGCAGTCTAATGTATGGACACAGCAGAAGATTTAATCTTTTTTTATTTTTTTTTACTAGTTAGACTTATTAGTTGGAGGTTTTCTTAGGCTTTGTTCACAGTACCAGTCAAAAACAAACAATGTTTAGCATATCTAGGATTATATCTTGTTGAGATAGGTGGACAATCTGTACAGCCCAAAACTACGTGAAATGTGATATTTTTAAATCAGATACAAAACCATAAACAGATAGGGTTTTAGATGCATTTTTTTTTAAAAAGGCCCACAGGCCAGGAGTGGCTGCCAATCAAGTGAGGTGTCCACTGGTCCATCCTTCCAGGTTTTGATAACGTGTACGACAGTTCATAACCCACTTTTATGAAATTTTGTTTGAAGATGATGCATAATAATGTGTTTCATCGGAAACAGAAGTGGGTTTTTTTCATGAAAACAGGGTGATTTTTACAGCATGATTGTTTAAGTAATAAGAAAGTCTTCCCTAAGCAGATTTCGTATTGTACGGAGAAATTCAGAAACTGACTGATGCTTGTTCGCAGCAGATATTTGACTTGAGTGAAAGAAGTTTTGTTTATAGCTCCAGTAAGCCATGAACCGAACCAGTATGAACGCAACCACAACTCTGCTAAATGAAGCAGTTGTAGTAGATGTTATCAGTTACACCTGCACTTTCCATGATGTGAAAGGAGCCTATTCATGCTTTAGATTTAACATTTTACTGACCTTTGCTGTGATAACTCAAACACAGCTTCAGTCTGCACTGACATTAATTAAACACCCAGTTTTGAACCTGATTCATAGACACTGTATGTCTCATGACCTTGCAGTCAGTGATGATGTTCTCAAGCTACTTGTTCCTTTTCTGTAAAATATCTGGATTTTCTTCTTTGAGATGATCATGTTGGGACACTTTTGTTGGAATCATCAAGGTATTTCATTCAACATGAACCCATAACCAAAATACTTTAGGCTGTAGCTGTTGGACCTTTTAGATGAAGACTATCAAAGAGCTTTTTGTAAAAGGGTGCAGGTTTGAGTCCCAAGATGCATTGCTTTTGGTAAAGTGTGATGGTATCACAGCCAAGCGCTATCAGATGGATCACAGTGGAATTACTTCCAAATGGGTGTGGGTTTTTTATGCCTTAACCCTTCTTTTCACCCCCCTCCCCCAAAAGGAAAACCAAACACTGATTGTAAAGTCAGTTGTGGTCATTAGATAACAGGAGTTCCTCTCTTTCTAGTCAACTTTTTCATTATCTTTTGTTTTTTTTGTTTTTGTTGCTGCCCTACACAGCACGATTGTGCAGCTGAGAGAACAAGACTGGGCCTTAAAGCAGAGCAGGAGTCTGGTAACAATATCAAACAGCCATCAAGCTGCAAAGGAGCTTTTTGTTCCCAGCGTGGGTGTGACTGGGTTGGCTTGCTCTCCAGTCACCAGGCTACCAGAAGTGAACCTTTTAACCGATAGCCTACGCCTTTCGAGGCACATGCAGGGGATCTGGCTTTTAGGTGACATCATGAAAGCTGCGTGTGCATTTTTCTGCTCCTCTTTGAAAATAAACCTGACCCCATGAGCTGGTTGTTTCACCGCTGAACTGCGGAGCTCCTGGCTGTTTTGTTTTGGGTGGTTCTCGGTTCTGGCTGCCAGCAGAGTCTGCATGCTTAGAGACAAAAGGCCAGAGGATTTGTGGCCAGTTCAGGCCGCTGTAGGGTTCTGAGCTAAATAACAAGAACCAAATGTTTATGAGATACTTCTGTCTTTGACTAATTTACCACTGAACGTATCTCAATGATCAGTTGATCGGTCATTCATCATAGGCCACAGACAAAATAAAATAAACAAGATTTGTTGAAAGGTATGCACTGATTGCAGAACATCTTTAAGGCATTGCTCTTGTGACAACATTAACATCGTCGTGTTTTGATAAATAACTGCTGTTTAAGTACTAAAACACCCGAAAGTTTTTGCTCTTGTAATAATTATTCAGTTGGCAAAATAAATACATTGACAGGAATATCAGATGTTTATACGCTTAAGTAAAGGTTTTATGGTTACTTTCCATGTTTTACCCATATAATTGCCTTTAAGATAACATTCCCGTTGCAGAGTTTGTTCACAAATGTAAACACAGAAGAAGACATTGTTTAAAGCAGAAAGAGCCTGACTCTCTGTGAGGCACATAAAGTTGTGAAATTGCTTCCAGTGCCATTCAGACTGGAATGAGAGCAGCTACAAAACATTTCTAGTGTTTGGAGCATTTCCCGTTCACTTGAGTTGACCTTTCACTGTACTTTGTTAGTTCGGAACTGGGCAGGAGCAGCCTCGATGGTGTGAAGCCTCAGGAAATGTGGATCAATCCAGCTCCGTGAACCCCACCATGACAGTCCAAGAAACCAATCCAAAATGAATAAGACTTTACAAGAGACTGAAATGGATACAGACAGAACAGAACCAATACACTTCATACATTTTCTTAAAAAAACAGGTGTGTAACCTTTCCTGCAAAAGCCAAATACACCTGCTGCTTTTTAAATCTGATTTGGACTGAAATTTTAAAAAATATCTCCCAGCAAAAGCAGTACTTGCTGGGCGAATCCGTTTCAAGCAGTTTTCAAAGCATAACCTTGGTTATTTCTATATTATCTTGCTTATATAACCTCTCCTGATATGTTTCCTCATATTTAATCAATATAGATAAACAGATATGCATGTGATCCTGGAACCTGTTCTCCACATGAGAAATACCATGTTCATGAAATTTCAAATTGCAGCGGAAATCTATGAGATAAATATGAATGTTTAGAAAAAAGATATGAATACAACTGTTTTGGAGAATTTCAAGCTCATCGGTTTTATATAAAACAGGTATTTGAACAAGATTACAAAGGATAACTAGATGGCAAGCAAAACTGGTAGAAGATCAAAAAACAACAAGTAGAGAAACAGGATTGCTGAATCAGCATTCAACTAATGTATCATCATTTTTCATCTTCATCTTTCTTCAAAAGAAGATACAATGACTTTTAAACATGTATGTCATGAGAACAAATATTTCACACGTTCTACAGAACAAAAAATATAATTACTGATACGATGTAAACAACAATATGTTTGTAATGTTAGAAAATCAATAAATATTTAAAAAATATATCAGTCCCAGATTTTAAATGACTAATCTATGAACATTTGTTTTTGTTTTTTGCTGCAAATGGCTTTAATAATTAAATAGAAAATGCTCATAATTGCAATAATCAATATCTTGATTTTGGACCACAGGCTTCCCGTCCAACAATCTGATCTTTAGTTACCACCGCAGATTTCAGAGCTGGCTCCTAAAAATTGATGTTGTTTCGTAGCCATTTCTTGATCACTCAGCTACATTTTTACAACAATCGTCTCAAGGTCCAATGCTGCATTAAGCCGGGCAGACTGCCTGATGTTTTCCTCATGTCTCTTTTCCAAGGATCATTGAAGGCCTGCTGATTGTCGTTGAGCCCATTTTGGTCAAGCTTAGAAGTTCTGGTACCAACATCAGAAGTCAAGCACTCCAGTGGTTGGAAGCCACCAGAGGAGGATGCCACCTCCCAAGGACAGAAAGAAAAGCTCATCCAAACTTTATAAAACTACACAGAAAGCTTTTTGTCATCAGTTGTATGGCTGGAAGTTTTTTGGACACTGGGATGTGGCTTTAACTTGGTGAATGGAAACAGAAGCATTAAAAAAACCTCAGAATGCCATGCACATGGTCAAGTATCATTAGAAAAAGGACTATAATTAGGGTTATGCAGAAAAAGAAAAAGAGGCAGATTGAAGTCAAAGTGGTCATTAATATCAAGGGGTTGTTTTTCAGAAGGCACTCGTGTTCTTGTGGCGCTGGGAAGTGCCATCAGTCGCAGCTGAAGCCGATCCGCTTCAAAGTCCACATCTTGCCAAGTACAGTTGAAAATGATTGGATGTGTTGTTTTTCTGCCCATTTTACTGAAGATGCATCCAGTGGAGAGTTCATATGGCAAAATATCAAATCATTTATTATGTTTATGCGAGCAGCAATAATAGTGGTGGAAAAATACACTAGTGGGAAAATACACTGGCATTCCGAACAAACACTAAACGTCATGTTCCTTTAGTCTGAGGTACATTCTCCCAAGCTGAACGTCTCTAGTTTGAACCACCAAGTAAGCAAGTCCACACTTGGCATCTTTAGCCTAGAGAAATGTTTTAAAGTGTGCCAGCATGAATCCAAACCAGAATCCCATCCAGAATCTATGGATGGGAACTTAAGAACACATTGATGTCTGGTCTTAAAAATATGGAGAAGCGGAGCTTAAGAAAATCCCAGGCAGGAAGTTTGTTTGCAATTAAAAGATTAAAGAATCATGGTATTGTTTGGCAAATAAATAAGTAAATAAAGGCTTTTCTAATGATGACTAAAATCTCCTATGTTTAAAACAATATGTCTAAAAGTGTTGTTGAAATGGACTTTGTTTATTTGTCATGTCAAAGCACTCTGATATCTGTGAGACCAAAATTCACAGTAAAACTGTAAGACATCCACGTGACACGGAGACCCTCAGAAAAATAGATGAGAAATAACACAGATTGAGCTTAATTAAACACATTAAACAGGATGTGCAGATTCCTCGCCTCACTTCCCTCGTTGCTGTTCGTTTCCTCGGTGACTGCTTTATGAGTTTCAGTTATCTCAGCCTCAATTTACAAGCTTTTTCATTGTTCACAAGCGAATAAGTTGGGAGGTAACGTTTGTGGTGGGAAACCGAAGCTGTCAAGAGGAAGACAGGTGACTGTAATCAGATACGTTTTACAGCGCTATTACATATCCAGCGATAGTTCACGAGGAGCCCAGCGGATTCTCAACCTCAAATATTCAAAATTTTGCCAAAATGCCTTATGTTTAATTTTCTCTGAATGGGATTCAAGAGCATATTGGGACAACATCTTTAACCATTTACATCTGAACTGTATTAAAAATCAGACTTCCTAATCAGCCCATCAGAAATAACTCATTGCTCCTCATTAGTTATGACAGTATTTAATCCTGTCAGGGCCCTCAAAGCCTGTCAGAATCCCAGTTTAATCATCTGGCTTTTACCTCTCCCCAGCCATCAGTGATGGGATTATCATTTATGGAGACACATCTGTGGCCAATTCAAGATGCTCGCTGTCATGTCAGTGACCCTGCGAGATAATACAAAAGATAAAACACACTGCATTGAAGTCTCCTTCAAATGTAATCCCCCCAGATCTCAGTTTTGAACCACTAAGACGTATCGTATATCCACTAATCATTTTCTAAATTGTTTATTGAAAATACCCCGTCTGGTGGATGGCGAGCCTGAAGGAAGAAAGAACTTTTTCTATATTTGCACACAAGATCACGTTCGCTTAAAAGTTTCACCTAATTAATGCAAAGCAGTGTAGATCAGAAAGATGCTGAATACACCAAGGTTTGGGGTTGTTAATGAAAGAAAGAAACTTCCCCTGTCATTTTGTTTTATTCACAGATGCGGATTCCCTCCATGAAATACTCCTGAGAACCCAGTACATTTACCAAATAAACAAATCTTGACTGGAAACATTTGCTCATCCTGAAGGAATGAGAGAAGACAGTAATGTGTTTCTCCTGGATAGTTGGCATTACAAAATGAGTGTTTAAGATTTTTTTGTCTTCTTTTCTTTGTCAAAAATCTGCTTATTAACAATAGATATGAATATTTCTGTACAGTGATGTGCAAAAGTTTAATATACATTTTTTAGTGGTTGTTTTCTGTGTAAGACAACGTCTGATCGCAAAGGAAGTTTTGGCATTTGGGAAAAAATATCAGACAAAAACATAACTTTTATGAACAAAAATGTGGCAAAAAGAATTTATGTGGGTGATACTAAGTGTCCCCATCTATCCATTCATCTTCTTCCAATTATCCAAGTTAGGGGCAGTTAGCCTAAGCAGGGAAACTCAGACTTCCTTCTCAACAGTCATTTCATACGGTTCATCTGGGGGTATACCAAGGTGTTCCCGGCCAAGAGACATAGTCCTTCCAGCATTTTATGGGGACAGTTCAGATGCCTGAACCACCTTATGTGGCTCCTCTGGATAAGGAGAAGCAGCAGCTCTACTCTGAGATCACTGAGATTCTCACCCTATTTTTAACAGAGTCACCCTGCAGAGGAAATGTATTTATGATCATGACCATAGGTGACGGTACGAACATAGACTGACTGGTAAATTGAGAGCCTCACCTTTTGGCTCTTTGCCTTTTGGATGTGGAATCTGCATCACGGGTCACAAGGTGACCAGATCCTGTACCTGACATGACATGACCATGACACTTCTACCGCCATGCTTGACAGTGGGTACAAGGTGTTTCTGCTGAAATGCGGTTTTTCCTTTTCAAAAGGCATTAAAAGGCCAAACAATTCAACGCTGATCCCATCTGTTCATAGAAAATTGTTTCAGAAGTTTTGTAAACCCGAGTTGACATTCGAAATTCCTTTCAAGCCATACATGTTCATGTTCAGTCTCTTTCTATCTCATCTACTGACTAAATAAGAGTAATTAATACATTTCCACAGGTGATTTATTAAATTTTCAATGTCACCTTACATATAATTCAGTCATAGTTATATGTTTACCAATAAACAAAATATTTATAATATTTAAAAAACAAAGGTAAATGAAGGCAGTTAATGCTGTGATGGAGGAAGTAGGAGGTAAGCAAACTGGGTGATTCTTACAGGAGGAAAAAGACAGTGGTGTCATCTGTATAGAATTTAAAATTAGAAGGGTCTGAATTTTTATTTTTTAAATGTTTTTTTTTAGGATTGCACAATCTGCCCTTGGGGTCTGTGCATGACTAATTCATTTGATGATTATCAGCAACTTTCCCAATTAAATCCTGTGGAAGCATTAACCACATACCTAATATTGCCCACATGATTACTTTTTGTTTTTGGTTAAATAAATAATGGTAATATGTACAATCAGTGATTTTATTATGTTTGTACACAAAAAAAAGTATTTGAATGTGTAGTATAAACTTTTAGAAAAGACTGTAGAAGCATTTTTAAATTTAGATTAACTCAAATAACCTTTCAGCTGGCAAGTCGGGGGGGGGGGGGTTTAAGGTTTTTTTTGGAATCTGCTCAATGCTGCAGAGCAACAAAAAAGGCTGAACTCACTCTCTGCTTTCTTTTTGTGCCAGCAGTGCTGTTGTATATTTTACAGTGTAGTAAAGGATCTGCCAGCAACACCAGCTGCACAAATGTGGCATACCATTGCTGCAAGCGTTAGGGTTAGGTGATTGATATCTTGTAAACCTGCAGCTTGGACTCATTAATTATCTGTACAGTATGGAGGTTATTGAAAGCAGAGAGAAACAATATTTCAAAGTATGAAAATCAAAAAGGAGCTCGAAGAACCAACTCAGAGTTATCTCCTTCTTCCTTGGATTTAATTTCCCCCCATCATGCCTTAAGGCCATCACAGTCACCCTTGCCAAAACACACGGGAATAAAAAAAAGTCACAAGACTCGTTGCATTCATGGTCAGTGTCCCTGATGTCGCCCACATCACAGAATCTCAAACGAAGACCCCCCCCCCCCCCCCCCCCCAAACACCATCTTCTCCCCTCAGTTTAATACACATCTGGTGCTGTGGGACCATCTCCAAGCTCCAGTGGAGGTCTGTGTCACTGCACTGCTGCGGGATGTCTCACAGAGAAACCGCCGCGGGATCAAGACAGACTCTGCTGGCAGCTCAGCATCGGAGAAGCCCACCGAGTTCGTCCTGCATTATCATCTGTCCACAACTCAGCGGGATACAGAGGCACAGCTTTCCATTTTCAAGGGCAGAGGAGCTCCTGCTCTGTTTTTCTATTGTGAAGTGAGGAATTAGTGCGCTCATGCTTGAAGACGATTATGCACTGCAGCATGCAAAGAGTGCATTCCTGTGGTCACATCTTGGGACAAGTATAGTGGAGATTCATGGTTACATTGCACACGTTCTGGCTGGAATACTGTGAAACTGGAATTTCATGTTGGTTTAATCTTGTGTATGCTTGACTTTTTGTCTGTAAGCATTCCAGCTGCAGTGAAGGAATAAGGCCTTGAAACTTAAATGTGAAACAAAAATGCATCATTCTTTCAACTTGGATATTTACATCCTCAAAATCAGAGGATATATCATTCTGAGATAACTTACGCAACATAAGTTATCTCAGAATGATGCAACATGGAATATAATCAGGTCTACACAAAGCCCAATAAACCGACAAAAACCTAGGGGATAAGCAGACTAGAACTACTAGTGAGCATAGTAGGGTACAGCTTAAAAAGAAAAGTGAGGCAGGACCCAATCATCCGCGGGAGGAAATCATTCTCACTTAAATTTTAGCGGCGTTCAGCGCTGTTGACATGATGACATGCAGACACAATGTCATTTAAAAGAAGCTGGGTGTCTTCAGAAAAGGTTGGTGAAGTCAGCCTGGAGTTCCTTACCAGGGAACTTGCTATCTGTCCATGAACATTAAATACTTCTTTTGAGACTCTGGTGTCCGGAGAAGCACACAGTGAACCCCAATAAACTGTCTGTAGAAATATTTGTAGTGATGTTAAATCTTGCTTTATTAGGATTCAAGTCTTTTGAGATCAGTCATTACTCAGACCATAATCTGACAGCATATAAAAAGAAAACCTTACACTGCTGCAAACCACTGTCTCAAAATACAATTTACTACATGAGTCGTGTGTCCGTGGACTCCGGTGAGGTATGATGTCAGATGTGATTTCAGGCAAATCTATGCACCTCTGGATCAACAGGATGATTACTCCAACTCCGACTCCGACAGCACCGCTGACATGGCCAACAGCTTGAGCTGTAAGTTGACGTCGGTTGTCTGTATGATGTAAGCATAGAAAAAATGTAAGGCTGCACATTAATCAATTATGTAAACAATTTGTAATTCCTTCTTGCCACTTGAGTAGCACACATAGAACAAGGATTTGATTCCTTAGAGTTCGAAAGTCAGGTGTGGAAAATTATATCCATCCATCTATCCATCTTCTGCTCGTCTGTGTTTGTGTCATGGAGGAAGGAGTCTTAACAAAAAATGCCCAGACCTCCCTCTCCCCGTTCACCCCCTTTGCTTTTTCAGGGTAATACCATGGCATTCCCATTCAAGTTAACAGATGTAATCCCTTCATTGTGTCCATGGTCTACTTTAAGGCCTCCTTCCAGTTGGACATGCCTGAAAAGCCGTCCCAGGGGTCATCCTGAACAGATACTTGAACTACTTCAACTGCTGAGCACCAAATCGTCTGCATCCGAGGTCCAACATGAATCCCTAGACTCAACTGTGCCTCCATGGACACACACCCCAGTGACATGTTGAAACAAACAGCATATTGGGAATTATTGCCCAACAGGATGTCCCTCATCTCTTGTGACAGCACTTTTGTGTGCTCATTCTGTGCTTCCATTAACTTACATTTTTAAATAAAATGAATATCACGTTCCCACTGATGACACTTTTGGCACAAATGAATTGGACTGAACAGCACAGCTTCACTCATTACAACTGGCCGGTTGGAAACTAAAGAAGACCTTGATGAGGGATGTGATCACTTCACAGCAAAGGGACCATACCAAAAATACACTGTTTTGATTTTGTTTGTTCTTTTATTATAAGACTTGATTACACCAAGTAGGCGATCTGATTATGACCTGATTATGACCTTTAAAGGTTATATTCCTCAATCCAGGTCCTCGGGTATCACTGGCCTGCATGATGTAAATGTTTCTCTGGTCTAACTTGAAGAACACCTATTTAGATACCTAACCTCTATAACTGTGACAAATCTGAAATGGTTGCACGATTCATTTTCATTACAAAAGCAGAAAATCTCATAGGTTAAGTCATTGCTAGCTGTTTTGCATCTGTACCATTTAAAACAAAATAAAAACAAAGAAAAACTTGCCTTCATGTAGACTTGACTGAATATAATTTGAAAAAAAAAAACAACAAAAGCATTTACTTTCCCAAGTTGCCATTAAAAGTGAAATATCTCTGTGAGCTTGACTGAGTTGTTTAAAGATATTAAGACGTTACTTTTAAGTCCAAATCAAGAAAATAATCTGCATATTAATCAAAGAAAAACAGCTGTTTGTTGCCATAACTGCAGTTATACATCTTAAAATATTGTTGGCTCTGTACATTTTCCAGCAGAGAAAAGCCACATATGGAAAACTGCACATGGCAAACATTATGACACACAAAGAAAAATACAAGATAGATGCTCAGATTTGGTGAAACTCTGTGGTTTGGAAAATCTGCAAGTGAAGGAGGACAATCTACCTCAGCAGTGCCGTGTACTTTTCTTCGTTGGCTTCATGTCTCCTTGTGTTCGGGTGAACAGAGAAAGAGGTAAAGTCGGGTCTTGAGTGTTTAATTCGACTGTATCCAGTACAATTTGTTTCCTTTGCTGGATTTAAATCATAGAGTTTGAGTGTAGAGAGTCTGCTGTTTGAATGCTGACTCCACAGAGCAACATCTTCAGCTGCCAAGTAGCTTACAGTAGATGAAATAAGAAGAGCGCTGTCATAGGAATGAAGATTTAAAAAAGATGGAACTACAACTTCTGACATATTGACAACATACAAATCAAACTGGATGATTTTGCTGGCTGGGAGAAGGAGTTCACAATAAGAAAATGTGTTTAATGCTTTTTGGACGGAGACTTTACTAAAGAATGCGCTGGTCTGACACTTAGATCTCTTGAAACTTGAATCAACATGTTCATCATCCATTTTTGGTGAAGAAGACCTCTGACACCATGGTTTATGGTCTAGAGTACTTTAGCATATCATAACCTTGTGGTACTAGCCCAGTACTGGACCGCAATACTCAGATTTCCAGATATTTGTTTCTCAGGTGGACTTGTGGTTTTTAAAAAGTGGAAATTCTAGCATTTTGTTAATAAGACAAATAAAGAACTTGAAGAACTTGCCAAATCTTCTCTGCCAATGCCAAACAGCATGACTTTACCATCAGGCCCATTTGCACTAGTGTCGTCAACATGTGCACTCACACGTGCACTCACACGTGCACTGGAACCTGAACATTTAGAAGAACGTATTGTTCAGCTATGAATCCAGAATCTGCATAAGGCAGTAGGATTGTGGGATTAAAATATGGAGAAGATTCAGAAAATGCTATGCTGACTGCTGTGCTGACTCATTCCCTCTCGGGAAAAACAAAGCTTGTCATTGGAGGCAATCAATGCAGACATACTAAGACGAGATTCTGGTACCTGTGGCAATCCAGTATCTCCACAGTCATGTACTAAACTCTGTCCTCCAAGCTGACAACACTTGCCACCAGAGAGAAATGTTCACCAGAGACTGCCTCCAGAATTTGGGAGTGGAGAAGATGAAATGACCTGCTTGCAGTCCTGACCTCAACTATATTGGGCGTGCTGTTCGTGCCAGAGTGACCAACACAACCACACTGGCTGATTTGCATCAAATGCTGGTTGAAGAATGGGATGCCAACCCACAGCAGTGTGTGAACAAGCTGGCCGGCATAAGGCAGAGGTGCTTGGCTGCAATTGTTAAATCGGTAATTAAAACACTATATTGCCAAAAATATTTGCTCACCCATCAAAATAATGGGAATCAGGTTTTCCAATCACTTCCATGTCCACAGGTGTATAAAATCAAGCACCTCGGCATGCAGACTGTTTTAACAACTATTTGTGAAAGAATGTGTCGCTGTCAGGAGCTCAGTGAATACCAGCGTGGAACTGTGACAGGATGCCACCTGTGCAACAAATCCAGTCGTGAGGTTTCCTTGCTCTTAAATGTTTCACAGTCAACTGTCAGCTGTTTTTAAAGAACATGAAACTGTTTGTGAATGTCAGGAACTCAGCCACGAAGTGGTAGGCCACGTAAACTGTGCAAAGAGGTCACCAACTTTCTGCAGAGTCAATCACTACAGACCTCCAAACGTCATGTGGCCTTCAGATTAGCACGTTTGGGATGAATTTATGCGGAGACTGAGAGCCAGGTCTTCTCATCCAACATCAGTGTTTGACCTCACAAATGCGCTTCTGGAGGTATGGTCAAAAATTCCCATAAACTCACTCCTGAACCTTGTGGAGAGCCTTCCCAGAAGAGTTGAAGCTGTTATAGCTGCAAAGGGCGGACCAACGTCAAATTGAACCCTATGGATCAGGAATATGATGTCAGTTAAGTTCATATGCAAGTCAAGGCAGGTGAGCACCATTGTTTCATCAGACTTCAATCATCTAATCCAATAAATGACACCAAATGAGAATCAGAAACAAACAAAAAAATAAAAACAACAACAAAAAACAAAACAATTTGGCAATTGTAGAGAGAATTTGGCAAGTTAAGCTTTCATTATTGTTGTTTTGCGTTATAGTTTTTTATGGGTGCAACCCACTTACTGGACTCTGCTGCTCAACCCACAAATACGTGTTCCTTACAGACATAAAAGAGAAATAAACTGCTTTTCAACACTAGAAGATTTATTGCCAAGAAACACTGTTGTATTTTTATGCCACGTTATGTATGTTTTATTATATACATACATATATAATGTAGGTCTTAGCTACCCCACCCCCCCGCCCCAGGTACCAGAGGTCCAGTGAGTCACAGTATAAGTTCAACCTTTATGAAACTTCAACATCTGCACAATCCAATCACTCAAGCCTCCTCCAAATATCCAGAGGTCATCCAGTGGTACAAATATTTGCTGTAATCTTCTATAGAAGCTCCAAGGCCCATGATATGGTATTTGGGTCGACCCTGTACAGGTCTTAATGCAAAACAGCTTGATTTAAACGTTCCCATGGAGGCCACTACTCAAAACCAAGAAACAGGAGCATTCCAACTAAAAAGAACAATTTACAAATGAGCAAAGTGTCATGCATTAAGACAGACACATCTGTGTTTAAGGCATCCTGAATGTTCATCAGTTAGTTAAGTCAGAATGGTCATACTGGGTGCTCTGTCAGTACCAGACCCTGGTAATGATTACTTCATCCTGTATCCTGTGAAGCATGACAAGAAAAAAAAAAAAAAGAATTTTTCCTCTCTGTACATTCTCTGTAGCAGGACGAGCAGCGAGGTAGCATATTCTGCAAAGTGGAAACTTCACCTCATGTACAGATAAGAAAGAACGTGTGCAGCTGGAAGACATTACAAGGACCAGTCACCCTCGCTGGAGAACAAAATAGATGAGGAAGAAAAAGAAGAAACAAGAAAATAAGAGACAACCTTCAGATTTACACATATGTTATTTATTAGAGAGGCGATGTACCCCCCTACAGCTCATTATCAGAAGTATGCCAGCATGGAGACTGAACTCTGCTAGATTTAGTCCGTTTTATATGCTCTGACTCAATAAAAGAGCTGACAAATGCTTTCCTTGACTATCGCCGTTTCATCACACAATTACTGTGTGAAGGTGATCAGACCACAGGAATGAGTCTGTTGAGCTCATGGGACACGGGCATGGATGTTTTTCTGCAAGTAAGTTTCACAGCAGGGTGAAATGTGGACGTTGACTGATCCACTGGAACATCTTGATTCAGTCATTTTTCAGTTTTACTTTTAGTTTGTTGATGTGCTTGAAATCCTGTTGATTACATTTTATATATATGTGTGTATATCGGTGCCTAACCCGACGCATAGCAGGCGAAAGGCAGGGGTACACCCTGGACAGGTCGCCAGTCCATTGCAGAGTATATATATATATATATATATAGATATATAGATATATAGATATAGATATATATAATTACATTTGTTTAATTTGCTGTAAGTTGCTGTTGCTTTTGTTGGAGTGCTGTACTGACTGTCCCGGGTTTGTTTGTAGTAGCATTATGTAACAATCAACATCTTTTCAGTCATTCTTGTTTGTTTATTTGAAAGTATGTGAACTTGTAAATTAATTTAAGAGTGCACATTTAAATAGTTTATCTTAAGTGTAGTCCGACCTGGTTTTAGAAAATGGTTCAGTCACACTCTAATTGTTTAACTCTTGACTAATGTAGTTTTGGGTTCAGGACGGATGACTTAAGATGATCCTGTCAAAAATGTGATGGATTGGTGGTTTCCATGTGGAAAATGACAATAAATCATCACAGAGAAGATAAAACATCATCTGTTTTGGCCTGTCTGTTCCCTACTTTGACACTCAAGACACTACTTTACAGTCTGACCTAAAGATGAACTTGCTGGGACATCCACTTCTTGAAAGATTGTTAGCCATTTTGAATATTTTCCACCAGTGAGTCATCTGTCTTATGGATGGGGTTGTCCAACTTATTCAGATATGGCCCATATGACTCTTCCCAGAACTTATGGACAGCAACAATACATTTACTGTTATCAGTGCTGATGTCTTTCCTCTTCTGCACTGCGTTACCATACACCTGAAAGCTTAAGAGTAACAAAACTACCAAAACATCTCTTTTGTTAGTGGCGGCAATGATCTCTTAATTAAGTGCAGTTGATTTCAATGGAAACAAAGGAATACACCGAATTATATGACTTTTTCAGTATAAACTTGTCTGTTTTTATTATGTAAAATGGAAAATCATGAAAAGAAGATCCAACTCCATGAAATAGAAATGAAATAAAATTAAACAACAAAAAAAGCATACATTTTGGCTCAATATCTTTATCTTCACACAGAAAGATTTTATACCCCACTGTGACTAAAGATTCCCAGCTCTGATAATAATTTATGTGAATTTGCCTGGAACTGAACTTGTCAGCACGTTTTCCCCCTCCACAGCCCTCTGGAAAGCTTTACGTTTTCTCACTTCTCTCTGCATGTGTTGCTCATATTATACAGGTTACACAGATGTACCCAAAAGGCACTGGGAGAGGAAGTGCAACAGCCACGCAGCCATGATGGCGAAGCGTGCGTGGGTGTGACGGCGCGGTGCTGTGGCAGCTCATATATGGGAACGTTTTATAATGTTGAGGGTTTGTTCGCAGTGGAGACGCCAGCTTCATTTCCTCACAAAGAAGCAGGAACACACTTGATATCAGTCATTAGATTGGTAAAGGAACTAATGTAAAAACCTTCCTTTTTTTTGCACTTTGAGAATAAAGAGAGCCTGAAACACTGGCTGGTGATATTGTGACTGCTCATAAATCTAAGAGGCAAGTTTCACTCCGACAGATTTTCATTCCAAAAGAACTAATTTCGACAAAGTACATTTACTCATGTAGCAAGATGGATAAGACAGGCTAAGACAAAAAAATAAAAAGGATTATTCACTATGGCAACCCCTTAAGGGAAAAGCTAAATAAGACCTAGAAGACATTGAAGTACTGATGAAGCTCCAGTGTTTGTTTAGACTCTGCTGCATTTTACTGACAGAGTTTTGTTTTAATTAATCACATAAACAGTAAAACTGAATCACCCAAAGTGTGTAAAACTTGTGAAATGAATGTGTTAAAGCATGAGTTGTAGTCATTTTTTTTAATATGGATAAAATTGGAATGAATGTGATTATATGCAGATTCCAACAAATTCGGTTAAATTAAGATATAACTGGGTTGGATGTGACTGCCTTTAAGTGAAATCCACTGTACTTTTCTGTGTAAAGTGCCTTGACTTTGCTTTTGCTATGAACTGGCGCTACGTAGAGGAACTGAACCAAATTATTTCTTATTTTCATATGAAAAAACAACTGTCCTGTCTGTAATTTATCGGTTTCTTTTTGGAAAGAAGATCCTTTACTATAATTATATATTATATTATATATATATATATATATATATACTATAATAAATACATAATTGTTGTGTATAAAATATCAAAAAATGAAAGAAAATGCACCTTACATATGAATACATTTCTCTTATATTTCTCAACACCAAGTAAGCCAAGTTGGGAGGTGCAAAATTGGTAGTTCATACAATACTAAGTACAACAAATTGGAAGTCTAGAATTAAAATGTCTTAAATTTTATTTTCCATTATACAATAACCATAGTAATAAACATTTTAGGAAGCAGAAGTATGGGTACCTCTGATTACTGGAATCCTGTCTAAGAGGTGATTTATGTTCATGTAATTTAACCACATGGTTAAATTACATGAACTGACCACAGCGTCTTCATTGTTCACCACAGGTGATGAATGAAAATGTGAAAACATGTTCGGATCATAGTCAGCATTCTGTTAAGTCTATTATAGCTGCTCCCATGGAAAAGGTCTGAGATTTTATTTTTTTATTGTATAAAGAGAAGTACTATTGTTTTCCTGGGGGCCTACCTAAACCACTACTGTTTCTTTTTTCTTTTTTTAAGAAATAATGAGGTTTTTTTTTTTTTTTTTACCAAAATGTAATCAAACAATGAAACAAAAACTTCTAAATAAATGTCAATAATGAGGCAATGACATCATTGTGGGAATGAACCCAACACGGACTGGCTGAAGGTCTTTCTCCTCTGTCGCAGGTCTTTCAAATGTACCGTAAACACCACTAGCCCCTCCGGATGAACAGGGACATTTTTGTGTTTACCACCAAGGAAGCAAGACATTCACTTTTTACCGGCATGTCAACAGAATTCTTTACTGATGCCACTATTCACAAGTAAACACTGCAGGATATACATTTGGCAGGACAGATTGGGAGTGAGAAAAGTGGGGAACGCTCTCAGCGCGGTGTTTGATGCAGAAACTACAAAATAAAACGGGGCAAACCACTGCAATGACGTGGCACCATATTGGCAGGAGATAATTCTGCAAAGCCCCAATTAGTCAAAAAATGATCAAATGGACAGAACGAGCGAACCTGGAAGCTGCCTAGAACACATTCACCTCAACAAACCAATGCTCAGCTGGCTGTGTTTCACTTTGGGGTCTCCTGGGCTTTGTCAGAGTTTAGTCCCAACGGAGGTCTGAACAAAGTGTATCTGTCCAAAAGAGTGCAGGCCAGCCTGGACGGTGGCCCAGGTGGGTGAGCCAGCTGGTCCACCTGCTGCCAGGACTCGCCAACGAGCTAGAAGCAGTCCACTGACTACCCAGGTAGCAGACCTTGTTTGACGGTAGACCTGGTTTGACCTGCTGCTTAGCTAAGCTTCATCCTCAGACCCTTCCAGGCCAACTGATGGTCTGCTAGTACAGTTAACAGCATCATCTTAAAACTAAGTGACTATGCACGGTTAGGGCATTATGACCATTTCAGTTGACCACAGAGGTGTGCGTCATCTTACAGGATGGTGACAGTCTGCATAGAGAGCGAATCCTGAAGAGTGCCGTACTTCCTGATAGTATGGACGTTCTCATTAGCTAACGTGACGACTCCGAAGTGTTACCACCATTAACTTCAATGCAGGCATCACTCAGTAAACCCATTCTCCTTATTGTGCATACATTTGTGGTTTTATGTAAAACAAAACAAAAGAAAAATGTAAAAAATTACCCAATGAGGTAAATACCCTGTACAGCTGTCTTAGAAGTGAAATCTACTTATGGAGATGCAAACTTATATTTGTACCAGGCTGTAAATGTGCTTGTTTCTCCTGTAAAGTCTTTAACATGGAGATCAGTGGAGAGTGACTTGGTTCTGGAGCCCTAGTGGTCATTCCATGAACTGCAGTTGTTCCAAGTTCAGCATTTGCAGTTTTTGCCCCCTGGTTTACTCTGATACTATATAGACATGGGTCAAATACAAGTTCTGTTGTCACCATCTTTGCTATTATGCACATATTAAATGTATATTTGCTTATTATTAACTTTATCTTTTCAGATTCATACCAGGTAAAACTGTGAAATGGCACAGGGTACGAAAAGTTTCACAAGCATGTAAAAAAAAAAAAAAAAGATGCAGCAATCTGTCCTTTAATTCCTGAAACTGAAATGTTACTGTTTGAAAGGTAACATAAGCTTAATTTACTTGTGTTTACAACATTGTGCAGTATTTCAAAATCATACTCCTCAGATTACGCAGTACTTTTCCTGTTTAGGGAATTAAAAGAAGAGAAACACAGAGCAAAACATCACACTTATAGAAGGTTACAGAAGAGGAATGCATCATTTCAGAGAACTGATATCTGTTCCCACATTATTCCTCACAAACATACTCTGTCCTGTGTGTGGTGGGAATCTCTTAACATGATCTGCCGTTGCAGCATCATCGGGAAGTTGCGGTAATTTCACATATCTGTGTGAGACTAAGCTATTGACTACGTTCCAAACATTCTCAACAGCAGATCTGACAAATATGAAGTCAATGATGAGGCTTAATATTAAATCCGTTTCAATCATGACAGCACAAAGTGGCCAGTTCCTTGTAGGTGAAGATTCGTTGCAGTTTTATTTCACCAACCGCCTTCTGATCTTTCAACAGTAGAGAGGGGTAGAGAAATTTTCATATGTGCTGTTTAGCAATAAAAGTTCTCCATTGTTTCTCCTGCATGACTAACTGAATGATATGTGATTCCACAATTATATGGTCGCACAGAGAATAACCAGTTTTGTCATCACCCACTTAGCCGAGCCAATCAGGGTGGATTTAGCATCATTAGATCATCCTCTGGAAGTGTGCCATCCCTCCAAATGTGTGGTGTCATTAAAAAAAACAAAAAAAAACAAAAAACTGGAGGATTGTGTGAATGATGAATTGCTGTTCAAGAAACAGCTCCAGCTCCACCTCGCCACAGTATTAACAGCAGCAAAGACCCAGGACACGCAGATAAATTCAACAGACTTACAGTTCATAGCAGTCCCATAACGGCCATGGACAGCGAGGTTTTAAATCCCTAAGACTGGTCTGTCTGCTGCCAATATATATATATATATATATATATATATATATATATATATATATATATATATATATATATATATATATATATATATATATATATATATATATGTTGTGGGGACCAAGACAAGGTTAACATTTTAAGAAGTTCTAAGAAAGGATGAAAGCACAAAGCAATTTTTGGAGCCTCTTATGACAGTAAATTATGAGTCAGGTTCTTCGGTTTCTGATGTCATGCACTTCTGTTTAGTCTATGAAGGCTTGTGCCACATTCTGTCTAAATTTATGGAACATATATACAGTGCAAAACTGTGGTAGTGGTAGTTGTAAGAGCGGGGCATCATGCAGCTTTAGGTACAACAAATGTATGATTTGATCAGCTACTTTAAAAAAATGCTTTTTACATTTTGTGCTGCTGTATTTTTATATTATGGAGCAAATGACCACATGTATAGCCAAGTTTTTATCAAGTTGGATCACATCTCAGCAGTGCCATGTCCAGGTGCAGAGATCTGTTTTAATGAACTTGAATCACAGCAAGCAGCAAGTAAACAGGGGAACTTTTGAATTTTGAATATTCAGATAAGAAAGAAATGTTGCTCCATGCAAAAATGTAAATGCTGGATCTTTTTTTTTGTTAATGCATCCTATGTCCACGTGTGAATAATTGCGTGACTGTTGGTGATTAACTGTGAGAGTTTCTCCAAAAATGAACTTTTATGAACTTCAACAAATTAAACCACATGGTGTACAATTACACATGCAATGTGACGTCTCAAAAGCCTTACACACGAACAACCTGACAACGACAGGCTTTGAGGGAAAACCCGGACGAGCTCTTGATCTGGATGCCATAAATTTTCTGTGGGTGGGCTGGCAGTTTCGTGTGCAATTCTGTGCATTTTGCACAGCCATCAGTCACCGGGAGCCTATAACACGACTTTCATAGGTTGGTTTTGTGACGCTTCCATCTCAACCAAACCACTTCCTGTTTGCTGTGGGCAGATGACGCAGACAGATTGTAATCTAGGATATTTGGTTTCCGCTATTCTGTGTCTGTCCAAGGATTTCTTTACCCTTCAAAGATTAATATTGAGCTCATTTATGACTATTTCCAGATGGATATATCTCACTAACCCACCATCTAACTCCTATTTCGCAGATATATATGATCCCCACAGGATCGTCATTTTTAATTATTTCATAATGTTTTGGCCAACACCAGGATGAAATTCGAGTTTTATTTTTTTAAGTTTGAAAATTTGTAAAATTAACTGCAGTAAAGTTGGTACAGAATTGGTACTTATTGTTCCCAGAGAGGTAACCAAATATCCTTTGTGATCCCTTAGGTGTAAAACCTCTTAACAAAGCAAAAAAATCTACTTATGCATTATCCGAGTCGTCTCCACATCTGACTGAAGGTATGACACTGCACTTTGTATAAACAGTCATGGTTTCATCATGATGAAGTTAGTCTATTTTGGACATGCGGTGCCTCTGGTTTCCATGAAACTGTAGCGGCTTCTCTCCTGCAGGGTTAGCTTTCAGTTCCACCTGACACCTGACACTGAACCGGACGGGAATGATATGGAAACGGACGCATAGGTACATCTATTCCTATAATGAACATGTTCTGTGCTGGTTATCAAAACACTGACGTGCTCACTGAAAGAAGTTACTTTTTCAAAATTCTAGACTAACAGAATTTTGACCCTCGGGTCAGTACTGGAACTGCAGGTCTGGATCCAGACTCTGATGTCAGTACTGGAACTGCAGGTCTGGATCCAGACCCTGGTGTCAGTAGTGGAACTGCAGGTCTGGATCCAGACCATGATGTCAGTACTGGAACTGCAGGTCTGGATCCAGACCCTGATGTCAGTACTGGAACTGCAGGTCTGGATCCAGACCCTGGTGTCAGTAGTAGAACTGCAGGTCTGGATCCAGACCCTGGTGTTAGTAGTAGAACTGCAGGTCTGGATCCAGACCCTGGTCTCAGTAGTAGAACTGACGGTCTGGATCCAGACCCTGGTCTCAGTAGTGGAACTGCAGGTCTGGATCCAGACCCTGGTCTCAGTAGTGGAACTGCAGGTCTGGATCCAGACCCTGGTCTCAGTAGTAGAACTGCAGGTCTGGATCCAGACCCTGGTCTCAGTAGTGGAACTGCAGGTCTGGATCCAGACCCTGGTCTCAGTAGTGGAACTGCAGGTCTGGATCCAGACCCTGGTCTCAGTAGTAGAACTGCAGGTCTGGATCCAGACCCTGGTCTCAGTAATGGAACTGCAGGTGTGGATCCAGACCCTGGCGTCAGTAGTAGAACTGCAGGTCTGGATCCAGACCCTGGTGTTAGTACTAGAACTGCAGGTCTGGATCCAGACCCTGGTCTCAGTAGTGGAACTGCAGGTGTGGATCCAGAAATCCTGAAATCAAACAGTAACTGCTGTCAATAAACTACCATCTGCGGTAACATTGCAGATGTTTCCTGTCAACAGCCTTCATATCATCTGACCAGCTCACTCTGAGCCCAGATCGGATAGATGTGGTAAAAGAGTCAACTAAAACACATTTATTGTGTTGTATTTGAGCACTCTTGTAAATATTTTTTCAAAATTGAAAAAATATTTTTTATAAAAGGGAAAACAATGTTTGTTATTGATTCTCTGTAGTTTTCTTCTCTTTATAACCATGTGACCTAGACATTTAAAATTTATGCTGAATAACAGGAATAACAGAAGTATAAGACACACCTCTTTATTTTGCATTTAAACACTTTTGTAAATTATAAAAAAAAAGCTGACCTGAATTTTGAGCTTTTTTCATGAATGAATTCTATCCTGGTAAGTAGAAACTAAGATGAGACAGCAGCAGAACCTCTGATCTGCAGGAAGGCCATCTGCCTATCTAGGTGATTTTGATTTGTTGATAGTGAAAGTACAAAGTTTACAGAGGACTGAAGAAACTGTAAAGATGAATTAAAAAAAAAAATAGGTTTACACGAACAATGTTTCAAACATGGTTTATAGCTCCTGCTTTCCCTTCAACATTGAAGCTTTTGTGTTTTCTTTAATGCCAGAAGACAGATGAGGAACAGCTGGGTCCAAACACAGAGTTCGACACTAGAAGAAGCAGAAATACTAAGTTACGTTAAGCCTTTCCTCTACAAAGTTATAGGTTTAAATGCAAAAAAACTGGAACCGACTCATATTTTTTCAAAACTATTTACACACAAAATGCAAATAAGTGGTGAAGATCTCTAATCTTATTAAATTATTCTCCCAGGTCTTAGCTGATTGGCCTTCCATTTAATAATACAAAATGTAGTACAGCCTTTTCTCATAAATATTTTTAACCCATGCTTTTAAGCAGAATATATGTCCGGCTTAATTAAATGGTTAATAAACGTATAAATAAAGGTTTTAAATCAGAAATGCCACCTGGCATGAAGGTTTTAGTGTGAACGCAGCTGTGCCCATGTACAGAGTCTGTGTTCTTTTCCCATGTTCACAACATAACGCACAATCGGCTATAAACATTCAGTGAAAATAAAATTTTAGCCGAGCTCTTCTGGCAGAGTCTCCGATTGGTTGTGCTTCTCTCACAATAAACCCTCCCTTAAAAATGAGCTACTTTCTGCAGCGCACCCTGTCATTACAGTATATGCAGCAAACAAAGAATCAAGTTCAGCACGCCTGCATTTTGTTATGGAAGGCCTCAATGTGGCTCACTCATGTCCATAAAGCTTTGTGTTTGTGTTTGACACACAGCGCTGTGAAACTCGACTTCCCATCTCCTCAAACGGGATTGCCCAACGGGATCATTTCATCACAAATTTATTACCATCTAATCCTCAAGATCTCTGTCTTGGCATGGCGCTTCTTTCAAACAAACAGGAAAAAAAAAAAAGAAGGCGGAAATGGCATACAAGCCCTTAATCATCGTGGCCTCCACTGATTCATCTGGTGAAAATGGGGCTCTTCCTCTTTTTTTCTCATCACTGGTTTGCTTTTTTTGAATTTTCAAAGGACAATTCTCCATATGGACTCTGTAATTAGGGAATTGTCTTTGAGGATTTGAAAAGAACAGCAAAAGGATGGCGTCACAGGATTTTCAAGAGGCTTCTGCCTTCCAAAACCTCTGTCATCAGGAAAAAAACAACAACTGAAGGTGATTAAAAAGGTTTCATACATGAAAATGTGTTTTTTTCCCTGAATATAATTGAGAGAAAGCATGATCACATGTCTCAGAAGTGGCAAATGTCTCAACCTTATTTCCACGTATTTCCACCAGCCTACCTCATCACACTGACTTATTTAGTAGAGATAGCTTTCTCATCCCCTGTCCAACCCAATACTTCTACTCTCACAGTTTAAACTTCCATTCTTGCTTTTATTTGCTTTTTACAGTATTTTCACATGCTGGTTGGTTGGATTTATGCTTCTGGGTTACAGAAACACCATGCTTTTCATGATGTGAACCATGTGACCGCAATCTCTTACCTCCAGCATACCAGCAAATAAAACCTGCCTCATCATTTGTAAAACGATGTGATGCCAACACACACACACACACACACACACACACACACACACACACACACACACACACACACACACACACACACACACACACACAAATCCCACCAAAAATAAATGAGTTTAAAATTCTGCTGGCATCAAGAGAAAGATGTCATTCAGCAACAGTAAAATGATTTTTATTCCGTGCATGTGCTATCGTTTACTGATCTCAGGACCCTCTATTGTTATAACAATGTTTGAAAGTGTGTTTGGATGTGAAGCAGTACATTAGAAATGCATAAAGTTAATTTCTACTGTATTGAACAAATCAAGAGCCTGAAGTGAACTTGAATTTCTTCAGCCTGCTGCCAGGCCTGCTCGCCCAACTAATGTTGAGAAAAACAGCCTTGAAATAAAATATAGCATTTGAACTGAAGACTATAGTTGACGAAGCCCAGACTGAGAAAGTCATGACAAGCAGCCATGCAATAAACACGGAGCGTATATATGTGTTGGATGACCTTTTTTAGCCATAACATACAACCAAGGAACTCTTTGGGATCAAGTCGGCATAAAAAGAATGCAATGTTTGGTCACAAAATACAAAATGTATAAAAAACCTGGAAGCTAAAACAATAATTTGGGTTAATTGTACTGGGGGAAAAAAAAAAAAAAGTTTCTAAATGAACTGGTTGGATGTAACTTGCATAACTGCCGTCCAAGCTTAAGATATTTTTGGCAGTTGTCTGAGTGTTTAAAGAGTATTTGTTTATGGTATTCATGCAAATCTCCCATTAGTGAATGTATTGGAATGGAACTCGTTCATATTGCTCAATTTACTCATTAAAGTGGCAATAAATGTTGAAGCCAACATTCTGTAACTCAAAAAGGTCCAGTTGTGATTTTCAGGTTGAGTTTCGTCAAAATAAAATAATAATTTTCTAAATGTGTTTTGTAAAAGAAGAGCTGGATTGGGTTTCGTAAAGTTTACAGTGATATCTGATTGTTTACTTGCAACACTGCACAAACATTGAGCTATCAGTGCCAAGGGATGGAAACTGTATTTAGCAATAAAGGAGAAGGACCAAAGAGACACCAAGTTTTCTGTTTACACCACTTCTACCACAGCCCGACCTCAGCTTGATCTTTTGTTTTTGTACATTATTTTTTTTCATAATGTCATATATTCCAACTTCTTCCCTCTTGGTGGGATCAAGCACAACCCTATGAATTCCCAGACAGCAGAAGAATCCTAAAAAAAACATGAAACGCTTCTGACTCACATCTGCATCCACGTGTAACCCAGCATCCTCCTTGATTCCATACAGTAGCTTGTATATCACACTATATCACACAGGCTTTATAGGGTCGAGATACGTGTGGGTGGTTACGACCGTATTCAGTTAGTACACCGATAAACTTCACAGCCAAGAGCACAAAGTTCAGTGCTCAGAACGGCGGCCTGAGAGACATTACTTATCAATGCTCTAGTGAATAACAAACCTTGTCCTTTAATGTGGCTTCTGTGATCACGTCAAGCTGCACAAAGCAGTCGTTCAACCCACAGCAAAGTGTGGTTTCAAAGGAATCCCTTTACCCCCTAGTCTTAAACCTCAGAAACTCTCCTCCATGGGGATTCTGCTTCCCCATTTCTTGGGGTACTGCAGATGTGGAGTTAAAACCTGGCACAAGCTACAGCATATGACTTTGTGGGCTGTGAAGCTTCATTGTGGCTATCAGGATGGATTGGAGTGGACTGCAGACACTAAGTGGGCTGCTGCCAGTGCTTTGAACTGTGAAAATAAATACCGAGAGAACTACGTGGTGCTAGCCAGGCCTTGCGTCCTATGTTCATCTGTCTTGGTGTACACACCGGTGGGAGTGTTTGCCTTGGACTTACGCCACCGCATGTGGTAGCAGTGAGATTTTTTTCATGCTGGATCACTTTAATAAACGTGGTTGCTGAATATAAGGGACAGGAATTCAGACTCATTTTGTCCATGTAATAAGTTTCCCTGGTTTCTACTCTCCAGCAGGATTATAAACATACATACATACATACATACATACATACATAGACACATACATACATACATACATACATACATACATACATAGACATATACTTGCATACGAACTTTAGTGACATCCCATTCCTAATCCATAGAGTTCAATATGACGTCGGTCCACCCTTTGCAGCTACAACAGCTTCAACTCTTCTAGGAAGGCTGTCCACAAGGTTTAAGAGTGTGTGTCATGTTGAGATCAGGACTCTGTGCAGGACAGTGAAGTTCATCCACACCAGACTCTGTCATCCAGGTCTTTATGGACCTACTTTGTGCACTGGTACGCAGTCATGTTGAAAGAGGAAGGGGCCAGCTCCAAACAGTTCCCACAAAGTTGGGAGGATGGAATTGTCCAAAATGTCTTGTTATGCTGAAGCATTCAGAGTTCCTTTCACTGGAACTATGGGACCAAGCCCTGGTCCCAACTGCCAAACCCAGACTCGTCCATCAGATTTCCAGATGAAGAAGCGTTATTTGTCACTCCAGAGAAGGTGTCTCCACTGCTCTAGAGTCCAGTGACTGAGCTCCTGAGAGCGAGCCATTTTCTCACAAATTGTTGTTAAAACAGTCTGCATAAGGATGTGCTTGATTTTATACACCTGTGGCCATGTAAGTGATTGGAACACCTGATTCCGATTCTTTGGATGGGTGAGAAAATACTTTTGCCAGTATAGTGTTTATATACATAAATGTACCTTAAGTGTCAGCTGTGTTGCAGGCTACAGTAGTAATGGCAGCTGCCATTACTGTAGCGTTTGACTGCTTAGCATTATTGTTCAACCTGAAATTGAGCTGTGACGAAAGACCTGACACAGCATAATCAAACTTATGTTAAAGATAAATGTTTTGACTCCAGCCTTACACATTTCAAATCACAAATAAAGATAGTGGACAAATTTGATCAGAAGGACTGTAAGGAAATATCAGTTAAATCAGGACTCGCCGTGAGCTAAAGCACAGTAAGATGGGTAACTTGTGGTGACTGAGGTTAGATGGGCTTGTTGGCTTGTTGGCATTTCCCTAATTTTTAATTAACTGAGGCTGGGTGGAGTGCCTTTCTGCCAAAATGTCATCAACCTTGAAAATAAAGCCTGGGTAATTTCAAAGGTTTGTCAAGTTCTTTTTACACCATCTATGCCTCATTTGCAGTTTAAAAAACTGCAATAGAGCCAAAAAAATTTTCTTGTTCTTCTTAAAAAAAAAAAGAACTACTTACTTGTGTTAGTTGTGATGGGAAACAAAGTTGCATCGTTCATGTCTATTAGTATAAATGCTCTGTTTCTTTTTTGAGTTAATATGAAACCTGTTTGGACAAAAGCAGAGTAGGGGATTAAAATACTGAATGTCAAGTAAGAAGTTATATAATGTTTGGGTTTGATGAGTTTTAGAGATGATTATAGGGTATGCCATATGATCTTTAGACTAAATAGCCTGCTCTTAGTTTTGATTGGAATGTCCCTCGGCACTAAAAGAGGTTTGGTTGCTTTCCACAGACTCAGACAGACAATCTCTGGCATGTCATGATGTATTAATTGAACACCTTGATCTTGTGTGAAGGTCTTTATTTACAATGGTGTACCTTTGGCTGTATTTCACTCAGCAAGAAAAACATGGATTTACTGACAACGTGTGTACTTTTCAGTTCAACGTCATACAGTTGAAAGACATTAGGCTGGCCACAAGGCAGCTTCGCCAGAGCAATTGGAGTAATCCTCAAAACTCATGTCTTCACAAATGGCTTCAGTCGAACTCAGTGCAGCTGCACATGTTGGCAGTTTTCATGGTGAAGTTCTACATTAGCGTTTGTTGTAGCATATTAAGGTTCATCATTTGATTTTCTTTCCAACTTGTTTTTTTTTTTTTCCTCCAAACAGTTCGTTCTAAACATCAACTATTTTCTGCTTCGTCTTTTAGAAACATCATAAAACATTTAAACTGTCTAGGACTGTGTTTTGTTTAACTGTGGAAAAAGCCATTTGGAAACACTAAAGTACTTTAAATCTAAAAAAAAAAAAAAAAAAAAAAAGAAAAAGTGAAATAGAGTCTGTTTTCTTATTTTTGGTAGTTTGGGTCATGTGGTAAGACCGAATGAAAAAAAAATGTTTTACAAAGAGCACATAATGCCACAACTTTCAGGTGGTTCATCCTCACGTTCCATCTGCAATGAGAGTCAGTCAAAAGCTCACGAACACGAACTTCATCCGTTGTCCAAGAGAGACGTCTTGTATTTTTCTGTTGCATGCGTTCAGAGCGTAAATGTCAATCTTAATAGAGCTTAGCAATTCTGTTTTCGGTGGCATTGAGTTCATTCAAAACAGATTGGATTTCAGAAGGAGAAATGAACCATCAAGGTCCTGTTGACACTGTTGGGTACAAAGTTTAGGCAAACTGATTCTTAGAATTTTGTGTGCGCGTATGAGGTTTAGCTCTACTGCTCTACTGGCATGCGCTTTTCCAGATTTGTGTCTCTGGCTATTTGTCTTGAAGCAACTTTATCCCCTTCAAACCCTGATAGTGGATACATTTGGGTTAAATCTTGGTTAAGAGTATGTCACTGGCAAGTCTTATGTGGGTCAGACAGTCCAAAGATGATGAACTGGGCCTTACTCTGGCCAGCTTTGATATTTTACAGCAAGCGCTGAACAGGCAAAAGGAGATTTTGGTCATGTCTTTCAGATATGTGGAGTTTAGGCAGCCACTCTCACCAACAAACCCAATTGTAGACATGTTGCAAAAAAACCATTTGCATCTGAGTAACCATTCGCCATTGTCTACAGCAAATCCATCCATCCATTATCTGTACCCGCTTTATCCGTTTCCGGGTCACGGGGGTCTGTCGGAGCCTATCCCGACGCATATCAGGCGAAAGGCAGGGGTACACCCTGGACAGGTCGCCAGTCTATCCAGGGCCCCTACAGCAAATGTAAACTAAAAAATGTTGGATTTAAAACTACAATATATGTATGTCAAACCACACTCTCTCTGTGAAAAACAGATGCAGCAAGAGTTTTACAGGCATATTTGTATGAATATTTGGAGGAAGTTTCAAAGTACATCTTGTGTCTTAAGTTAAAAGAAATGATGGCAATGTTTCAAAAAAAGGACATAATGGTTATATCTCTGACATGAAGGTATAATGATAGAGATAAAAGAACCAGATGCTGATTATAAATCCAAATGATGTCAACTGTGAACCAGAGGAATTTCTTAAGAAGGCATTCTGGGTTTCCCAGAGGCACCTAAAGGGAGCGTTACAATGTACAAAAGCTGCTAATATACATGTTCATGCTGATACGACCACAAAGTGTTTCTTTATTGCAACTAACCAATGTGGTTATATTATTATCTGATGTCACACATAATTTGATCTGCACATCAGTCTAGAAGACGTCAGAAAAGCCATTTCTAAACAACTAAAGACAGTTGCCAATTATCCCAGGAGTAGATGTCAGTATAAAAAATAAAAGAAACAAACCCAGGAGCTACATTCCAGACCTTACGGTCCTAAATAAGTTTGTTAAATGTTCAAGTCTATAACAGCACAGTTAGAAGAGGACTCAACAAATATGGTTTGTTTGGAAGTGTTGAGATGGATGAAGCCCTTCTGCCTACCACTGTGGTTCGCAAAACTCCACCTCAGCAAACCACATCACTCAAGTACAGGTGAGACCAACAAGGAATTGCTCAGCCTGTTTAGCAAAAACCAATCATCATTTCAGCAGATACACCCCATACTAACTGTCAGGGATGACAGCAGAGTCGTGAGGCTTTGGGGCTGTTTTGCAGTTGCAGTTGATACTTTGGTAAACAGACGAGTTTGTGGTCAAAGACGGCAGATTAATCTAAATGCAAAGTGAGGCCATCGAACACACAGCTAAAGCTTGTTTGAAACAGGACAAATGATCTGAACCACACCAGCACAAATCTACATCACAATGGCTAAATCAAGGAGTCAAACCAAGAACTCAACGCCACTGAAATGGTGTGGCGTTAAATGTGTACACATGCAAATGCCCCTCAACCTCGTGAAATGAAGCTTAGTTGCAAAGAATAAAAACTGTCCCAAATTATCCACAATGATGTGAGACTGAGTTATGCAAGAAAAGGCTACTTCAAGTTACTGCTGCTAAACGCACTGAGTGACTGGGGTACTTAGTATTGCCAACAGAATGTTTTTCTTCTAAATTATATATGAATTATATAAATTATATATTTTAAAGCCAGTTTTAAGAATGCTCTTGTTGGTCACAGATCTGTGAGCTGTTCACTTTAGCAGACATAAGAAGCACATTTCCATTAAATGCAACAAAACAAGTGACAGAAGGGATCTGGATCTGCTTTCAGAGCGAAGCAGTGACAACTGGAGGAGGAGAAGGATCTGGAAACATGACTTGACTAACAGTTTACCAAACCCGCTTGTCTGTTTAGAATACGATTGGCAAGCAGCTGTTCCCGTGTTAAGTGGGATGTTTTCAACAGACCGTGCTTGTTTTGCATGCCCGGTACAAAGTGCCAGGCATCGTTTGGCTGAACTCCGGGCTGCCTACCGGCTGCACCACACGTGTCTTTGATTCATATTTAAGGCTTGAATAGCAACATCTTCTTGACATCACAGATGTTGGTCGTTAATAGCACATGTTTGTCTTTTTTTCCATCCCATATCCTAATAGCTTTCAAACTACCCTTCCTTTTTTTTATTTTTTTTTAATCACTTACGTTTCCTGGGTTTGTTGGAAGCACATCTGAGGAAGATTGATGATTTAGTGCCTTGTTTGAATGAAGCTCACACGGAAAGTGGGGTATAATGTCATCCTTGTGTGAAAGTTATGCCTCTCAGTGATGATTGAAGTCCTTGTTAGAATAGTTGAGTTCAGCGTTTGGCTGAACAATTAATTAAAACAAGAGTTAGTTTAGGATGTTGGGAGGCTTTTATGAACTGGTTATGAAACTCCTGAGTGACCCTGAATTTGATTCTTTTTCTTTAGTCTTCATAATTATGTATTTTGTCTGTTTTTGTTCCTTTCGTTACAGTATATGATGTAGGACATAAAGTAGGTTCATATAAGCTTGCTTTCTGTTTAAAATTTACAGATTGTGTTTTTGCTTGTCAATTAAAATATGTTTTTTATTTCAAAGAGAACATATTTTTCCTATTATCATTATCCTACTGCTTGTGTTTGCAGCTTTTGCATAACTGTGATGAGGTATGGTTCTTTAAAACAACAGCAATCTCAGGAACTTATATACATGTATCTATTTCATGTTTAGTCAGAGACTCAAGACACATGACTGTAATTAGTGTAATAAGAGCTGTGCAGAAGTAACTACAGCACACTTATTTACTTGAGAGGAAGTTAGACGTTTTTTCCACAAGGAGGAAAAAGTGAGAGAAATTATCCAAAAAAGATTCCAAACACATGATTTACTGAATAGCTGCTTAGGGAAAGTTCTCAAACATGGACAGTTGAAGTGGTTCACAGGAACTGTATTATTTGTTGGAGCGGTGCGAGCTGTACATGACTGTGAAAGGATTGTGGACAGATATAACATTCAGAGACTTCAGGAAAAACAGTGGATTGTGTTACAATGAATAGTGTCACGTTGAAGGGCACAACAGTAAAAATGGTTTTATCATCCCATGTTAGCAGTGTTGCATAAGAGAAAGTTCCTGTTGAATCCCGTCAGGAGTCTTTCTGCGTGGAGTTTGCATGTTCTCCCTGTGCTTGCGTGGGTTTTCTCCGGGTACTCCGGTTTCCTCACTCAGTCCAAAAACATGCATGCTAGACTGACTGGTGATTCTGAATTTTCCACAGGAGTCACTGTGTGTGGATCTTTGTCTATATGTGACCCTGCAATGGACTGGTGACCAGACCGGGGTCTTTTTATCTGAAAAGAGCTGGGCTCGTCAGCAGCAGCTGATCCTCACCAACCTAAATAGGAAAAAGTAGGTATAGATGATGGGTGGGTGGATGGATGGATGTTGTGCCTGAATCCAGAAGACTTGAGTTTATATGGTTGAGAATTTTCCATGGAAAACATCCTATATTTTCCTGCTGTACTGTACCTACAAGTGCTGAGCTTTGTTTTTTGTTTGGTCATGAAACAAAGTACAAATGTGAGTTTGAGATCAACTCAGGCTCTCTTTCAGATTCCTGATGCCGGCCTGCGGAAACTGACTGTATTCACGTCAACGGCATATCAGGAAAAATACACCTTACACCGCTGGTGTCTGGTCAATATCAGCATTTTCTTAGAACCTGAACTACAAAACCGGTATTCAGCTGGCACAGTACAAATGCACCTGAAGACCTATTAAAAAAAGAACAATGAAAAAAGAAAATCCACTTATTCGAGTACTTCCAGTCACTATTTCAGCCCTCGACTGCAGCCTAAGTGGCTGCGTCATTAGTTGGATTATATTGTTTTATATCTCGGTCAAATTACATTTGCTCAAGGTCTGATAAATTAGGTTGGAAGCAGCTGGCACTGTGATGAGGACGCGGGCTTCCTGCCCTTGCTGGTTTGAATGGGTTTCCGTTACCAGCAGCGGGTGGGCTGTCCTGCTAATAGTGCAATGAGGGAGTCGGGGTGAGGGAAGGTCACTCTCACTGTACGGAAACTAGGCTCTCTAGAAACAAATGGAAAATATGTCTGTGCTTAAAAAACAGCCTTGGAGGCAACAGAGGCAGGATTGGAGCCAAACTATTGTTTCAGTCAGTCTGTCTCGGTCCATCTTCTGTTTTTTACCTTTTGGTTTTTAGACAAAAACACATGGCTGTTTGGTACCTCAAGGCTTGCGTTTTCATTGTGTTTTTCCAACCACTCAGCACACCGCTGCACCTTACTCCCAGGGATGTTAGATCAACATCTTTGGAGTTATGTGTGCCGCTATGCGTGAGCCCTGTGCTGTAGGTCGCCAAAGCCTGCGTGAATCAAGGGCTTGATCAGGTAGTTATGCAGGGTTAGCTAAATGAAAAACCAAATATACTCTCGAGAGAGTAAATGGCTTTATCTTAAGCCTAACCAGTCGTGATCCTATGAACTCATTATTCTCAGAGCGCATGCCTGCCTGCATGCAATGCCATGAGGACACATGTGGAGAGTGGGATCCATATGCGTGTGTGGCACCCCTTTGTACGGAAATAAAGCTTGAATAGCAGCATGAATAAGAGTTGTGTGCTCATGCTCACTGGGGATTTCCTGTGATATAGTCTCCCTATATTGCAGCCAGGGATAAAACCTGATCGGGGGGCCCAGAGAATATAACATGCGAGATCCTTGGCACGCCAGCTTTGTCATAGAGAACTGTGTCAAAAACATATTGTTTTGCTCCAGAATAAAAAAAAAAAAAAGATTGCAATAAAGACGGAGTATAACTTGTCATACAGTAGAGATGCATCAAGTGTGATGGAAAACACCTGTTGCCTCCAGGGTGGATAAGTCAAACAGCAGAGCCGAGGGTCAGCAGGTGGATAGAAATGTGTTCCAGAAATGATCACATAGAGCTGCACGTTACAGAGACGCAAACAGTTTTAGTTTTTTGTTTTTCCCCCCTCTGAGTGTCACTCATCTTAAAGCAGTCACTTCTGGTTTTCGTTCCTCCAGAGAAGTTAACCCTTCCACGCATGACTTGTGCAAAGAGGGCCTCAGACAGATTTAGTTAAAAGCTCTTTGTATCAGTACTATGAAATAAGAGGCTTTTGCCTTCAAAGAAGTAGAGCCAGTCTGTACTCATGCAGTGACAAGAAAAACTATTAGTTGTTTTGGAATTTGCTGGTTTTCTGCATTAGTTTGCCATTATATGAAATCTCCATCTAAATCACACTAAAAAAACATAATGTATTTCAACACAAAAATGGCCCTTTACTCAGGAGCACACCTGAAGTCCAATGAGTGAAGTGTGGTAGGAGTTGTGGCGATTGAATACAAACAAAAAAGTTTTCAAAATATTAAGCTTGCTATAGGATAAAGCAAGTGAGCCATGTCTTTCAAATGTTAGATTTTTCAAGACACATTTGAAAGTATATATATATATATATATATATATATATATATGCATGCATGTCCTTCTATTTAGATATTATTTATTTGCATATATTAACAACCATCCATCAATAATGCATACTGTGTATGCTTGTACATAGGAGAAAAGCAAAAAAAAAGAAAGAAAAGAAATAATATAAAGATAGAAATACAATACTATATACAGTAGCTGGTATTTTGTTTTTTGTACTTGAGCTGGGGTAACACACACATTTCCCCTTGTGGGATTAATAAAGTTTTTTCTTATCTTATGTAATCTCTTATAAGACAGATGAGCAGTAGTAAAATGAATACAAGAAAACATGGACTTAAACAGGAGAACTGACAGGAACTCAAGAAAACCAAGGATGGATCCCCACAACTCCAACATAATTTGTACAATGGTCCTGAGTATTTAAGTAAATACACCACAGAATGGCTTCAGAAAAACAAATTATTTTATGGAGCAGTCCAATCAGTCAGAGCTCAACTCCATAAGGATGCTGCAAAAAGAGAGCTGTGTATGCCAGACATAGGTGTCTGACTGAAGTAGTTCTCTAAAATATGGTCAATTATAATTCCTGAACAGGTTTGATATAATCAGAATAACATTGGTTATTATTTAATACCCGTGCAGTATGGGAACGCAGAGTGGATTCGATGGAATCGGCTTTGTGGGATCAGATATGTCCTTCAACCTGCAATATACACGAAACAAGCATCTAGCTCCTCTGTCCTCTCTGGAGAAAGGCAGCACAGAATGTTCCAGTTAATGCAGACACTGACTAGAAATAAACTACTGGAGAAGAGTAGTAATTGGAAAGGAAGTTGTGATCAAGGAAAACGTGCGGCATTAAATCTAAACTGTTAAAAGACAAAGGAAATATTTTCATACTCAAATACTTCCAGATATGAGCAGAGTTTACAATGAAGAATTCAGTCACTGAAAGACTTGTATGTTCTTGTTTCTGCACTAGTTTAATCAAGAGAAAATGACCATATTTATTATTATTGGCTCACATCAGTTCATCACACATCGCTTTTAAAAGTTTACTGAATTTATTTTTTCACAAACTTCTTTTTTTATTCAAATGATGAATCATTTTGAAACACAAGAGTGGTTTTGCAAACTTTAAACAACATTGCTGAGCTGACTTTAAAGGACCAATAAACTGACTTATATTTTCCTAGATGGCAACAACAGGAACCTAAATGAAGCAGTTGCATGTGAGGAGCAGCTGGCGATTGTGAGGATCAAGCTCTGGTGTCTAGTTGACTTTCTTTCCCCGAGAGGATTAAAACTCAGACTGATAAATCACTCCCGGCTCTTTGGACAAAGCTTCCTGACACACATTTCACTGACTTGCATTTCAGGATAGACCTGGAGTTAAAAATCAAACGTTTGGATCGTGTCTCGCATTTATCAGGACTAATTCATTTAAAAGATTTGTCAAATCGTCTACCCTTTTTTAAAAGGCGAAGCACCACCAGTCAGAAAGCGTGTAGGCATTTTAAAAACCTATAAATCTATATGCTGCTTCATCACTAATCAAAAGTTGTAGTTAGGAAGAAATTTTAAACTGGTCTGTTGATGCGTTCTTGGAGAGAAATGTTTGTGATGCTAGAAATGAGAGAAAGTTAAGAAAGTAGATATTGGAAGTCATTTCTGTGAACAGAAGATGTAGGATTAACATATCAATTTATGAAGAGGGTTCTGAAAAGTAACCTTTGAAAAAGCTTATGTGTCTCAGCGGAGCAGCCGACTCTTGGACAAAAAACAAAGAGCTCAACCAGAAAGTGAAAGATTACCTGGAACCTTGGACAGTAACTCATAGATGAATGAGCACCAGATGAATGTGGACATTGGTCATATCGATGTGTTTTTAGGAGGACTTTTGGCTGAACGACTCGTCCACTGAGCCTGCCTAATGTGTCCTAAATGTTTCTCTTCATGACTCGTGTTTTTTTTTCTCAGGGTTGTGTGGACACAAAAAGTTCGTTCTCATTTCCAAATTGGAATTGTGTCGTTTCAATATCTGGCTTCTGATCTGATATGATCCGTATCGAATATGTGCCTGTGTAACGTCAATAAAAGTTAACATTTCTGAATTCCTGGGAGTTTTGCCTGTACATATGTCATTTCTCAGCAGTCATTTAGAGGCTGGCATAACAACAGCAGCACAGCAAAAGTCAGTCAGCCACGGTGGAGGCGAGTGACAGTTTTCGGTGGTGAGATGTCACCAGAACAGCTGCAGTCGCTTTCATTTACAAATGTTTACTGTTGTTGAAAGAAATGACTCTTGCCAAACGGTATCTGGTGTGTTTAAGCTCTGTTTCAGAGGACTTTGCACTTTCAAATGAAAGACTGACGCAGGACATTTGTAGTTATGAGTGTAAACCATCACATCAGAACGGCATTGTGGTCGACGATCTGACTGGTTGTGTGAACACTGGAAAACACACGAGCTCAGACTATGTAGAGTTTGCTTGTAAAGATAAAATGGTGTATTTTTGTGTGGATGGTAGCAGGATGTTCAGGGCTCTGACAGCTAAAACGCTGTAGCTGTTACAGTACCTCATAGTTTGGGTTGTAATTGGAGCATCCTGCCTTTTGAGAGCATCTGGGATGCGTGACAGGAATGTTTCACAATTTAACTTATAAATATGAAAAATAAAAAAACACCCCCTGTACACTGGTCATCAATGTGAAATCTAGCTATGGAAATAAAAAAATATGTATTTCTTTTGTACAGCTGGTCATTTTAACACAGGGGTCAGTGGATATTTACACACAATTTTTGAAGTAAGCCTCTACTGGTCGTTTAAGGAACTACATTGTCTTGTACTTTGCACAACGGCTCCTCAAAAAGGAAAACCAGAAGTTGCGCTCAGCGAGGACGCTCTTCACAGTTCTTCTGTAGACGGACATGAGAACGGGTGGTGGAAGGCCGGATCTCGTCAGCTTCCGCTGAAAGTGAGGATCTTGCTTCCTCACCTTGGAGGTTGACATGCACACTAGGAAAACTGGTTCTCCTGACTTTTATCTGCTTCAAAGCCACTGATGACAAGGAGGGTGGTCAGCAGATGTTATCAAGAAGTCACCAATAAACGAGGTCTCTCTTGTCCCAGCAGCCGACCACTTGCTGCATCTCTTATGTAATAATGTGATAATGATCAAGAGGACACAACTCAGCAGGAGCAAAAAGGGAGCAGCTACGAGCTACAGTCCAGAATTTTAGTCACTGCCACTTTCTCACTGTTTGGGCCAAAGTACAGCTGCCAAATATTGCTAGAAATCACACAAGTCTAATTTATGGCCCAGTGATGAAAAAAAGCATAGCCTGATGGATAAAAACCAGTCAGTTTAAACATCTATGGAATGAAAAACGTGTTCTGTTAAATGTACACGTAAAAATCTGTCCTGTTTTGATGAAGTGTAAGCTTTCACTTTAATATAAATTCAAAGGTATTACAATTTGTGCAGTCCTTTGAGACAATCTCGGTTTAATGGAAAATTTATCATGATGAGTCAGAAAAAAGGAGGAAAAAGTCAAAGCTTGTGGCCAGTATTATCAACCCTTTTTTGTTATTTTAATTACAACTTTGAAGAGCAATGTGAAACATGGGAAGATAGAATGGGGCTGTCATGCAACTACAGCCTGTGACCAGACTTCAATCCCGATCGTTAGGGTTGCTCGGCATGTGTTGTAAACCGCTGTGGCACCAGGGCACCGCTTTTGATGGTTTTGTTGTAGGAAAGAAACAATGTTCAACTCCTAAGGGTTTGTTTCATGGCACTAATAATAAAAATAAACCGTGGGGATGGCATTTTTACATGATCTACACAGGAAGAGCTGGGGGTGGGGGGCGGTAATGAAAACAGAACCGGGATGAACTGTCGTCCCATTTTCAGACTTGTTCAAAAGGTCTTCAAAAACAATCGTGCTATGGTGCTGAAACAAACCACATATTTTCCCACTTTATGATCCCAACATGATGTTTAACATATTTGAAATTGTTCCACTTAAGACAGTTCAAACAAAGTGAGCAAAATTTCATAACAGACACATCTTCACTTGTAATATACTGCTAATGTTATCATTGGTCCCTTCAATCGGCTAATTGGTAACAAAGCCTGAGATGACTCATAATGTCGTACAATATGTAATAAACATGTCAATACTTGCATTGTTTTTGATCGACCACAGCCGTCACGCGTTCTTCTCTTCATCCCCACAATAAGGAAAACTCAGTTATTATGGACCTCAGAAATAGAGATCCAATGACAACTTTAAAAGACACAGATGTCAGAATCAGAGTAGAATTACATTTAATAAGAGAAAACTGATTTTGAATGAAACATTTATTTCCAGTGTTAAAGAGCATCATTACATTTAATCAAAGATGCCAACACCTCGTCTGTTATCAACTGTGGTACAGCAGTGATCACCATCACTTTTTAGACTTCAAATGTTTTTTAAATGCATGCCATACAGGGATTAAATCACAGTATTACGAGTTGCATCAGAAGGTAACTGGTTGGGCCCTGGATGGCTCAATAGGTTGAATGGGTGCCATTTACAGAGGCTGTTGCCCTCAAGCAGGTGGCGCAGGTTCGAGTCCTGGCCTGTCGCTCTTTGCGGGCTCTTCCCGTTTCCTATCCACATAGTTTTAATAAAAACCGCTAGTGCCATGAATCTTTAAAAAAAAAAAATGTAGCTGGCTGGGAGAGGAGAGCTGTCTCTGGTATCCGCCATCCTGGCATTTCTGATCCACAGGTACCTTCCCACACAGCAAGTTACATAGATCATAGACAAAATACCTCTGTCTGTGGAAACCCTCTTCACTCTATCATTTGGGTGAAGTTACATCTTTTCTTCTCAGGAGAGGCTGAAAGTATAAATTTATTTTGACAGAGGTTGATTACTCCATGTGTTAACATTAAATGGTGTTTTACTGCAAACATATTCTTTTCTCAGTCAAAACGGCTTTGATTCAATTATTATGGTCTGGAGTTTTCCTATCAAGTTATTATATTTAGAGATGTGAATGTTTTATTATTTGACAACTATTGACTAGGCAGCGTGTGTATCATATTCTCCGTTTTAACTGCAGCAGCCTTGCTTGGACCAGCTTGGAGCTTAAATATTTTTTGAATTAGATAATGAATTATACATTATTAAATAAAAATCTTACCGTGCATGACGCATCATGTTAACAATGAGCAATGCCGAGGAAATGAACGGAAGCATTTCCCTGTGGACTTCTCATTTTCTCCTGTGAACACCACATCAAGATTAAACAAAACAGTTTGCAAATTCGTCCAATTCAGCTAGTCCTGAAAAAGACGTGAATTTCAAAAAGGCAGAGGAAAAACAGCTTATGCCATTAACAAACTGTATGTTTAATGGCTGTGTTAAAAAAATGTGCACGTTTGTGAATAATCCTCTCCAGGCCAGGTTCAAGTCTGATATTATTTAAAAAACTTCCACAACAAGAGATGTAATGATGTCATTAGATTCCCAAGAGAACAGACAGGTTGAGTTATGAAAAAGATGCACTCTGCAAACCCTCCGGAGAATATGCTATCTGGGCAACATCTTAATTTTATGCTTCCAAGCTGAAAAGTCATAGAGAACTAACCCCAGGGCTCTGGTCCTGAGGACTAAAATTATGTTAGTGCACATCTGTTTCAGAGGCTGAGCGAAGACTTGGCAAATAATGACTAATATGATCTTAAATTCAGTGTGTATCAATGTTTATGATACAGGCAAGAAAGAATCCAGAGCATTTCTTAATTTTGAAATTAATGAGTGCTGAGAGCCATCCTGATGTTCCTGTGTGTGTTGTTAGTTACAAGGAACTTCATTTCATTCTGGGAGGCTATTTTGGTAGAGTGCCACTGAAACCCCGGACCTTCTGTCCCACAGCGATGCATCCACTGGCTAAATATGTAAATAAAACAAGCTATACAAGGTTTAAAATGGGACAACTACTCTGAATTCAATCCAGTGTTTTTCTAATTTTTTTTAAAGTTATCTTGAGGGTTAAAGAAAAAAAAATCAGAGGATGTAATCATCTTGGTTTCCAGCTAAATTAAATTAATTCTTAGTTCTTTGCAATGAGAGCTGGCAGCTTTTCTTTTCAACTCACAACATGTTCCCAAACGAGGCCAAAACCTTGAATGTGTTAGTTCATCTTCCAGGTCTTTACCACACTGTCAAAGGCCCTAACAAGGAAATTCAAACTGCTCCAGAGCAGCTGGGCTGAGTTCACATGACATAAAAAACAGCAACAACCACCCTGAAAACCGGTGGACACACACACATGCACGCACACACACAACAAATTGAATATCCTTACAGTCCTTCCGAAGTCTTAAGCCATTTGAGTTTCAGATCAAAACTAGGAATGGTTTTTTGAAGCCCTTCATTTAACAGGCCTCAGGGTCACATCTGTGAGCCCAAACACATTGGTTCTGCTCACAATACTGGGGAATTTTCCAGAATCTCCAATATCGTACATCAGATGATCAGAAAAGGTTATTTCACCAAGTCCGGTTTTAATTTTAAATATGTTTTTAGATGTAGAGCTAATTACTAATGATTTCTGGAAGATTTGTAATAAACAAAACACATGCCTAAATTTTCCTTTCATCATTTTTGATTCTGTTTTAAAGGGACAGTTTGAGTTACTTTAAGTAGAGTTGTGTTGTAGACAGAGTTCTCAGTTCTCAGTTCGGAAAGTTCTGAATGGGATTTGAATGGTTTTAAATGGTGTAATTTACGCACCTATCAAAACTTCATATCCGTCTACGGAAACATTATATTATGAATTTTTAAACTATGGGCTATTTTAGAGGAATTTCCAATAGCGGTATTCTGATGTTAACACTAAGAAGCTGGAAGTGTAACAGGGCAGTGAAATGCATTAACATAACAGAAAACATGAAGACAGAACACATCCAGATATTTCTAGTGTACTTGGTCAGATACAGACTTGAGAATTGGAACAGTACTTCAGCTGCAGATGATGGCACTTCACAAGTACACAAGAACACAATTACACAGAATAATGCATATTGAGAAAAGACCTATGAGATAAACATGAAAGGAACCAAGATGGTACGAAGAGACATTGAGAGAACATTGTCATCTGCATACAGCAATCAGCACCACGTCAACGTCACATGTCACCCCGTATTTCCAGAGCTGTATGTAACCCAAGGCTAAGACTTGACCCCACAGAACCTCCCAAAAATATTGATTCCAAGGCTGCTTCTGGGAATGAAGCAGCTCAGACCTTGTAAAACTACTCCATACTCCTCTGATGGAAACATGCCTTTTTGGGATACTGAGTCTGACTATTGGCTACTATGAATTTGTTTCACATCTGTCACATGTTTTCTGTCCTGATGAATTGCCAGTGGGTTAAATAAATGGGTTTAATTTCTAAAAGCAGTGCAAATACCAAAGTTTCCAACACTCTACAGCTGGCCTGGCCAACCCGTGGCTCCCGAGCCTCATTCGGCTCTTTAACTAGTTTCATGCGGCTGTTTAGGAGCTTTCACATAACATGCTTCAAATATGCTTGGCTGGCTGATGATCGATCTTTGTGAGGAGGATTGTGCCAATGAAAAAATACCCCAACATCAAACGGGCTGCGCTTAAGATACTGTCAATGTTTGGGTCAACGTACGTCTGCGAGTCTGTGTTTTCTATCCTGAAACATGTGAAATCAAAAGCATCAATCTGTTCTGACTGACACTCGTTTGAAAGAATTGCTTTGAGTGGCAACAACAGAATAAAAGCCAGATTTAAAGAGGATTGTTCAAGATAAGGAATTTTTGTTTGTGGACTTGCTTGAACTGAGAGTTTGTGTGTGAGACAGTGCACACAATGTTAACTGTTGAAAAACAACTAATATCATGTTGCTGTGGTTATTTTCATTAAATCTGGTTGAGCATAGGTCTGTGTGTGCGTGCATACATGATTAAGGAATGGGATGATGTTCACGTGTACCCATGTGTATGATGTGGCTCTTTGCAGTAACACAGAAAAAAAAAATAGTAGTTGGCCACCCCGGCTCAGCAGGCATATTTCACAGGAACTTTAGATGACCTGGTAAGTGCAGTAAATGAGACTACAACTCATGAGTCCACAATTAATTAATGGACAGATGTAATTGTGGACTCAGAAGAAATGTACAATAAAAATTGGTGATTAGACCACAGGGATGTGTTTCACACTCACATAAGTAATCATAATCATTGTAAAGGTTTTTTCAACTGCAGTGATGGATTACCAAAATTACAAAGGTAAAAATAGAAAGGTAAATGTGTAAAAACCATGGAATCAGTGATGTAAGTCTTACAGTGTAACATAAAATTCAGTGTCAGTTTCAAATCAATGATTGTAAACAGGTGAAGAAAATTTAAGAAGCCTTGAAAGCAGTTCTAAAGAAGAACAGACCAAACCCGAGTTCCTCGTTCATATCCAGGGAACCCCAACTGTAAAAGGTTTATCTTCAGTCTGCCTGATGATCTCAAGTTGTGACTACAGTCATTTAGCCCCAGGCCACAAACAGCTTTAAAAGTAATAGGGAGATTTTAAAAAGTCCTTAAAACTATGGACATGTGATTTAATGAGTAATGTGTTTCTTCGGTTTTTCTTTGGTTGTGCTGCAGTTTAGTACGAATCAGCTGTCTATAATAGATTGTTTGGCAGCCCAACAAGCACAAACTTTGTAGGCTACTATGAAAACATGTAAAACATGCATTAGTATGACGTGGGAGAATAATCTTTCTTACAAGCTTTGCAATAAAGTTCAGTTTAGAAATAAAAGTGCAGTTTCTGTATTGTTTTGGATCAAAGGCCTATTTTCTAATGAGTGGCTGTACACAGCCAGGCTTCAGATGTTCTTGGACACAACTGGAGGACAAAGTGCTGTTGAATGTTGAAACCAACCAGGGGGCAGTCACATCAATTACTTCACACAGAACTTTGGGAGTCATTAAAATCAACAGAGTGCATCAAATAATTCATAAGCTCATTTGAAGAGACTGCTAAAAAACTAGATAAAGTAACACGGTTGGGGAAGGGGACATAGATGAAAGCATCAGCAGCGACAATTCGTTCTGTGATATACTGTAACATTAAAATTATTTTTTAAATCTAAAGGACTCTTTAATAAACTGCTGATTAAAACAAGGATTTCTAAGACATTTGTCACTGTTACAAAAAGCTCTGAGGTTATGCTTGTTAGTGTGAATTAAAAATGCTGTTGCATTCTTAATTTGTTGATACGAAGGAAAGAAGTCTCATTTGTTAGTAATGAACCCTTAATCTTGTATTCATCCATCCTTCTAAATTTTCTTTTTATCCAAGTTATATAACCAATTTTTTTGTTGAGAGCTCATTTTAAGTGTAATCTTCTAGTGGTACTAAGAATTTTGCTTTTGTTTCCAGGATGTCTCCATAAAAAAATATGTTTTTGCTTGTGAGGGAAAGTTGGCCAACCATGTCTGGACTGGCCTAAAAACAAGGCCCACAGCGATGCTGGGTTTGCAGGAAGACTGAAGCCGAGATCTGCATCGCTGCAAGTGGTAGCTGTGTTGTGATGGCAACCGGTGTTTGCACGGTTACGAGTAAACCGTTTCTAGCACGCAATAAAGGGAAGAGAGAAATGCATTTCACACACAAAAAAAGTGATACGTTTGCCGATTATCATCCATCCATCCATTATCTATACCCGCTTTATCCGTTTCCGGGTCACGGGGGTCTGTCGGAGCCTATCCCGACGCATATCAGGCGAAAGGCAGGGGTACACCCTGGACAGGTCGCCAGTCTATCCAGGGCCACATACAAACAACCAATCACACTCACATGCACACCTAGGGAGAATTTTAGAATGATCAATTAACCTACACTGCATGTTTTTGGACTGTGGGAGGAAGCCGGAGTACCCGGAGGGAACCCACGCAAGCACGGGGAGAACATGCAAACTCCACACAGAAAGACCCACCGGGCCGGGAAACGAACCAGGAACCTTCTTGCTGTGAGGCAACAGTGCTAACCACTAAGCCACCGTGCTGCCGTTGCCGATTATCATGCAGAGATAATTTCACACGTTGGCAACTGTGGAGACAAAAGTTGTTGACAGCACCTTTAGTTTTCAGCTAATTTGAGCTTTTTTTTCAGCTGCAGATCCAAGCAGCTGAAATGAGTTTCATCTGCAGGGCGCCTGGACTTGCCATTAGAAACTGGAGAACAAGTTTCAGTCAAACGCTCCAGGAATTTGACAAATCAAGAAGCACTTTAGTTAAATCTGCTCGTTTTCAGAAAGAGACGCTCTCGTCCCAGCAGAATTAAGCCGTTTAAGGCAACTAAGCAGTTTTCTCAGCATCATTTTGATTTGGTTGAAAAGTGGGAGGTGAAAACGCTGTCATTTTTCAGCACGTCACACTGAATGTAGACAGGCTGTGGACGTCTTTTATTAGGGCTAAACCTCGACAGACGACTTCAACACAGACCACTGTTGAGTCTTTTTTGGGGCTAAATCAGGGTGGCAACAACAACATTTAGCCCAAAAGAGAAGCCATGTATGTTCTGTGTTATTCCCACATTCTGAAATAATTATGTCATTAATTCACTGTCTGCTAATCTGGATCAGAAATTAAAATAAATTAAAAGATTCCACAAGGGTCCAAAGAAGTGAAAACTGTCTTTTTTAAAGTGTAGCCACGACAGTAAAGAATGTGTCTTTTGAATTTCTGTCCAGGGATTCTGGTTCTTTATCGTTGACTTTTAAACAGAAGTCACTAATGATGGTAATAAACAGGTGATGTGAGGACTCACAGGGTTTAACAGCTTCCTCTCCTGTGCTGGATGCTATTTAGTGGCCATGCATGTGAATAATTCAGACGTGACTCATCATCTCCGATTGTTCAAGTCAAACAGTTACTAATTAAGAACCCTAAAATGTGTTATTTATAAGTTCTAGTTTTTTGCCCAAGTTACTTGTCTGCTTGAGTTAGACATCAGGGTACAGTTCAGTGGAGGAGCCCAGCAGGAGGACAGGGTCCTGCCTTTGAAAGGATTTGAAACAGTTGAGATGACATAGGAAGGGGCAGGAAGTGGAACAGTAATGGCAATGCTCTTTAACACTGTAATCCCATTGTCACTCTCAAGGATTAAAGTTCTTTAATCAAAGTCATTATTGTTTTGGCAGGTTGGGCCTAATGGCGTTAGAGGTTCGGAAAGACTGACCTGGAACTGACTGTGGTTCAACAACGGACTCCACCTGTTGCTGCGTGAGACCAATTTCCATCTTGCACCAATAATAATAATAATAATAATAATAATGGTCTGCAAGCAGGTAGGAAAAGGGAGACCAAAAATAGTTCAAGGAGAATTTCTTCATTTCCTTCCAGTGGTGGTCCAAAGACTCAGGGCATTTCAAATATTTTGTGTTTAAGCGTAAGTACTGGTGAGACCATGAATTTAATTTGAGGTGGAACTATGAGTGCAGGTCTGAGCTGAAGATTTAAGGTGGGGTTGAGCCGTTACGATTAAGATAATTTAAAGGAAAACGAGAACAATAAAACAAGCTTCACTGGATTTTCTCTGGAGGTAATTTTAATGATCCTTTCTAAAAAACAAAAAACAAAAAAAAAACAAGTTAACAGGAGGAAAACAAAATTAAAAACTGCATGTTGACCTGGTTGTCGGTGTGCATTCGTTGGACAAGTGTCACCTGTCTGCATGTATGTCTGCCTATAATATCTTGTTGCATTCAGTTTTTAAGATTTACACGTTTCTTTTGTTGTTTTTTCCTCTGCTTGGGAGCAAATATTCGAATGCTTGAGGTGACGACCAACTCGGAAACTCTGACAAAACACAACCGTATCACCGTCTGTGTGGCTGCCTAAGTCTTGTGTACTTCATCAAGATTTCTAAGAAATTATGTCAATTATGTGTTTGGCCACCTCACTGTGCTGTTATCGATAACCTCTCTCAACCAACCGATCATTCAAAAACAAAAGTCTGGGCTCAGAGTGGTGAGAAAATGCTACAGAAAAAAAGGGAAAGTAGTCAATATTTAAAGCAGGTGGAATGTCTTATTATGTCAAATTTGATAAATTCATTATGAAAATAATGAAATGGAGCAGTTCCCCCTTTTCACAGGTTTTGCATCTAATTGTTTTTAGAGTTCAAGTAGTCAAACTGGCTTTTTACTGGGTGATTTGATGGGTCTGAGAGGAGCTCGACCTGCGTGCGCTGCAGCGGCTCGTCACGACAAACATCATACAGATGAGCGGGAAGGAACCGATTCTGTCTTCAGATGAGCAGGTGGAAACATTAACTGCAGTTGGCAGGTTGTGCTTACGGGCTGCAGTGCGTTGGGAAGTTTTCTGGGCTGTTGTACGTCTGCACTGTGGCTAATAAATCACAGCGTACTGACACACTTTAAACGAGGCAAATGTCTTCACTTCCCAGGGAACGCAGAAATAAACAAGCGCACGCTCGCTAATCGATTCTTCATTGTCAGACTTCAAACGCAAACATTTTTAATCAGATTAGAGTCCTGGATGACTCGAAAAAGTATCTACCAAATAAAACAAAAACATTCCAGTCACTCCGGCTGAAGCTGCGGATTCTTCTCCACAATGCTGGGAATATAATGACCCTATGCTAATCACACTAGTGAGGAAAAGGCAGATAAAACAACCCCCCTCAGGGGTTTCCAAAGAGCTGTTCTAGGTTAGATGTTCTTTCATGTCTCTGGATTTGTTTTACTTTTATTCAAACGTAACCAAACTTTTGGAAATTCTCTCCGAGATGCGGACAATGCTAAGTAAAAAATATTCCAAGAGAGGATGGTCCTCCAGCACTTAATGAAGTTCCACTTTATTAGCTGGTTTACAAAGTTTTAAATATCCGCTGTGTCAAGCATCTGACATTCATTCAAAGCATTAACTTCACGGGGGCTTAAGGATAAGCAAAAGCTGTTGTGCATCGAAGAGGGTTGGATGTCGCAGTTGGTCTTGGATGAAGGAAGTACACGATATGAGTGGCCACTTTTATTTAGACAGTCACGATTTAACAGAAATGACCTCATATTGAAGGACACACTAAGGTGAAGATTGTTTGTCACAGTTTTAGTGTATATGTAATCTTTAATATCCCAGCAGTTTATTTATAGTGAGTGGGATCCGATTACTTCGGCGTTTTCACAAAGCGACCCCTCTGCTGATGCTGGACTACAGTCAGTGTCCTTGTCTACAGTCTTTATTACTTTGGAAATCCCACTGGGTGTCTGGCCCGGATGAATTTACATCATCATCTGTACTATAAATAATCTTTTTGCATTTCAGCAGAGAAACTTTCCAGCTTCAAGGGTATGATTAATTATTGAGAGGGAAAACGTCTCATCTTAAAGCTCTTGAAGACATCAAAGCTATTCAGCTTATTGTTGAACTCGCTTTACATCCTGAAGCGCAGCTAACAGCAGTTTTATTGAATACGAGGCAAGGAGGAAAAACTGGCAAATGAATTGTAAGCTGTCAGGACTGTATTTCATTCCAGCAAGTTTATGTTGTGGGTGTATGTTCAGTTGGGTTTGAAAAGGGTGTAAAACGCATGTGAGGATATAAATGTTTAGAGTCACGTATTCACTGTTCCAGAGATTTTCCCATACAGCTAATGTTCATGACGAGTCTTAAGCTAAAATACAGGTCGGAGCACATGCATGCATCGTCTGCGTGCCAAGTATAACATATATCGAGTGCAAGAAAAAGAAGGGCGCAATGCTGGAGATGCAGAAAGGTTTAATTTATGACATCCACTGCAGTTTTCCCACTGATAACATCAAGTCCATGAGACAGGGAACATACAGCCTGTATCTCAAAGTTGAAACCCCTCAACACATGATTTATAACTCCACTCATCGACAAGCGGAGTGATCCAGAAAATGGTTTTTAAGTATGGGTTCAAGTAAACCCAGGGTAAGTGACAAAGCCAGATTTTTGTCCATGTCAGTCACTATGGAAACCTGGTGGAGAACACATTTATGTTCAACAAATACAGAGGCACAAATAATCTGCACTTCACTTCATGGTTGATGTGGTATCTTACCAACTACTGTTTTTCTTGTCAAAATATTTTATATAATTAAACAACAATCTGCAGCTTGAGATTTCAAATATTTCACACTGTGCAGATGCTCTAACGTCACTGTGTACTACTCTCCATTTCTTCCGGAGATATTTGTGAAGTGTTGGGGATGCTTCTTGGCTGGTTTGTCTCGTCCAAGTGAAGCACCAAAAAAACCAATAGGATTGTAGAGAACAACTGCAGTCATATTCACCCTCAAGGTTGATGATAAAATATAAATAAAACAAGGCCAAATCATCACCTACACTTAGTCCTATGATTCTGAGGAAAACCTTATTTTTTTTTATTTCATTTTCATTCATCATTATCATTTTGGAGGCAGCTGGCTTGCATCTAATAAAACAAATGTTCTTTAATCCTCTAAAAAGAGCATCGTAAAAATAAATTCCAAACTAAATGAGATTTATTTTGTGTATTCACATTAATGTCCAGTCAAACGTTCACGTGGTCAGTATTTCTGTCTCAAGTCAGTTACGCTGCTTGGATGAGCAGGGTTTTTTTTATCTTCATAGGCCTCTAGAAGGACCTGTTACGTTAATTCTTACATGCATGTTGCCCTTTCACCATTATAATTGTGATTTTGCACAACACACACACACAAACCTGGTTTTACTAAAACTGGAGATGACTGAACGGATTCAGAGCTCAGGTTCATGATGCCCATGATGATGGAGGTTCACTGAACCATGGCTTCAGAGATTATCTTACCATTTGTGAAACCTCCTTTTTGAATAACCCCCCAGGAAAGAAAGTAACTAATTCAAATCTATCACTTTTTTATAATAAGAGTTCCAAAATGCTCCACAGTTGGTACCTCGTTAATAAAAACCCACATAGAGAAAGTTAAAAATAGATAAATAAAACAGTGAGTATCAAACTAAACAAGCCATAATAGTACTTGTAAATATATAAACACAGATTTATTGCCAGTGGTTTATTTTTGCAGCTCCATCTGCATTGGTCTGTTTTCAATCTGCATCCACATTAGCATTTCAACAGACGTGCGCTCCGCCCTCACCGAAGATGCGCACGCAAGTGAACGCGGCGTTGCAGATTGCGCTTAATGGATTTAACCCTGCACATGTGGACAGCTGCAGTGTTATTAAATGTGGACAAAATTACTAAATTATAATTAGATACAAATGGATATGTGGTTGTTAAGTTAAATTCATTTTACAGTTTTGTTTATTTTTTGATAAAAGCTGCAGGCTTTCTGCTCATGGACTCAGTTCCAGCTGCAACCACAGTCATCCAAATGTTGCTCAACAAGTTCTGGTTTCTTCCGTCTTTGTAAATCTCACTTGATCTCACCGTGAGGACCCCCAAAGTCTAAAGGATTCAAGCAAAGGGGCTCAGGGCGACTAATCAGTGGAGTACTCAGGTGATTGGACGTCTGTCAGTACAGTTGATTAATAAAGAATCTTCCAGAAACAGTCAGGATTGGGAAGCATTTTTCCAGGTTAAAGAAACTGAAATGTCTCACTAGCTCATCCAGAAAGACGGATACTCATACCAATTAGTCACACAGTCATTTTATTTATCCATAACTCTTTTGAAAAGCCTGTTTTCATCTATTTCTTGGCTCAATCGTTGTGGTTTTTCATGGTAAATCTCATTCAGTAGCGACTTTCTCTCTGAGCCTCTGACACCATCTGCTTTTGGAGATATTTGATTGGTGTTTTCATCATTGTGGCACACGAGGATGATGGGCCCAAGTTAGTTACAGGGTTTAAAGCAGGACTCCATTTCACCGTTTACTTCCTCTTTCCAAAAGTGGAAACCGTGTTGGAGCACCGGCTGTGTACTGAAACTTCTACTTCGTGCAGCCGGTTTCAGCAGGTAAAGTGAGTCACCTGATTCCTCTCTGCCCCCCTCTTTCATAGGTTTGTCTCATTTGACATCTGTCCTACAGCTTTGAGCTACTATGTTCTATAAATTTGCTGAAAAGTTTGATATATTTTAGTATTACTGTGTGTGAGAGAGAGCATACAATACTTCTCATACTAACACACCAAAGCTTGTTAGACTTTTCTGGCACTCTTGATTCCAAATTCTCGCATTTACAGTTCAGCCGCAGGGGCACTAATCCATCATTTAGGCTCAATCTTTTATCCAGTCAAAGCTGACCTGAGATCTGTGTTCACAGATGGCCTCTGGAGCTCCAGACACTGAAAACTTTGACTTTTGGACCATAACATTTATTGTTTAGTCTCGCGCAGGCAACTGATTTTCTCCAAACCCACATTAACTAACAACAGACTTGAGTGAGTATTCATTTATGCACATGGTGCCCACAAGCAACCGCAGTGACACAGGAATGTGTCATTAATCCCCGATAGAGTCAAATAGAGGTATCTGAATGATAACAAAAGGACTTGCAGTTAATATTTGATGGTCTAAAGTGTTATGAAAGTGAGGCTGCTGTATAAAAGGTCAGTGGTTTAGCTCAGAGGATTGATATGAAATACATGCGACCTTCTTTGGACCCATAGACCTTCTTATTGTTCACTAAAAACTGAGGATGCAGCTTTCACTACTTTTCAGTCAAAATACACATTTTTTGTGGACTAGGCTTTAGTCCTGAGCCTGACTTTCTATGACTCTATTGCCCCTCATCCCAAAATTTGAAATGTGCCATGAAATGCAGACACGACTGCATTTTAAAAATTGAATTTGAGGATATCAAGTGCCAAAAGTTACATCTGAGGTCACTGCAACACCGACAGCACAGAAGCCACCGATGTTCAGTTTTTGGTGAGACTTTGTGTGAACCCATCAAAGCAGCTGTCAAAAGCCACAGTGTCAAAACACTGCATGGCAGAGTTTAGAAAAACAAAACAAACAAATAAAATTGTAGTAATAATAAAAAAGATTACTAAAGAGCACAAATGGTTTTAAAACTGTTTCGAAAGAAAAAAAATGTAATGGAGGTATCTAAAATATTTGCAAGACAGTGGGATCCTGCACACGTGTGTGTGTGTGTGTGTGTGTGTGTGTGTGTGTGTGTGTGTGTGTGTGTGTGTGAGTGTGTGTGTGTGTAAAATCAAGTCCAAACCTAAAGGAGCTGATGTTTGTGCTGCTCTGGTTATGTTTTTCAGGTCTTGGCCTCCCTCCTCTGGCTCCATGTCTAATTTCAAATAGATTTTATTGCTTATTTTTAGAGTATTAAATGGAGTGGCGCCATCTTACCATCAGATCTTCTACACCTCCAATAAAAGCAGTGCAGTCAACCAGCCAGCTGCTCCAGATGTTCTTAGATCCAGATTAAAACATCGAGGCGATAAAGTTTTTACAACGGCTGATCCGAATCTGCGCAGACTAGACTTTTCAATAGTGGGGCTTAAAAGAAAAAAAAAAAAAGGTGATCTTGTCTTTGGGTTTTGTCTTGTGATGAGTATACTACATACATACATACATGTAGAATATGAAATATTTATGTAGAATATGACGTATTCTTCTGAACGTGGTGAATTCTCTTTTAAAACTGTTTTAAGATCAACTTCAGTTGATGCGTAAGATGGTGCTTTTTTCTGTTTGTGAGTGTTTTGTGTAATCTTTAAATTTCATTGTTCTTAAATGGATCTCCCCTCACAGGATAAATAGAATAGCTCTTTGTCCATCTAAAATGTATGTGAGGCCTTCGCCTCACCTCTGGATCCCAGTGTGGGAGGTTTTCGAGCATCCCAGAAGTCACCATCAGCTGTGCTCTGTTGGAGATACGTGCCATGTTTATTTGGGCGCTCAGCTGCTGCCAAGGTGCATCGATTTACACCCAGCAAATGGAGCCGGCAGGAAGTCGGACAAGAATGGCGCAGAGAATCAGTCAGGTTTCAAAATAAACCTCCACAAACAGCCTCTGTTTTATACGTAGACATTGTGTCACCCCATGAACCTGCAGGTCAACAGTTCACGGGGTTTCAGAATAAACTTCTGAACTTTATAAAAGTCCAAATGCTCAAAATGTTAGTGTGGAGCAAACGAAGGTGACGGACTGCAGAAATGTAATGAGTCACCTTATTGAATTTTTTTTTTTTTTTTCTAGATTTGAGTCACAGCTTGTCATTTTAGGGGTGATGGTGGGTCCTGAAGCCGGGCCAGTCCAGAACCACCAATCTAAAGCATCATGCAAAAAACAGAGGCCCATTTTTATAACAGAGAAATAGATGACTTGTTGTGTTAAATGCTGCGTTAACGGGTGGGTTTTCTGCTTTTTATAAAGAAGCAGTCAAGAAGGCAGAAAAACAACACTCTCCTCACTCTCCTCCACACTCTACACATTTCTCCCCTAACACGAGCACACGTTGTAGATCTAAAGCGATACCATCTTTTTGGAAAACCGTCCCCTTTGACTTTGATTCTAACAATAGCTTAGATTGAGATCATTCCCACATCTTACAGAAAACGTGGCTGCCTGGTTAGGATCATATTGTACTAATTTTCCACTATTTTAGCCATCATGAACCAATCTAAACCAAGCCAGAGAAGGCTCTTCAGAGTGACAATTAAACGAACAAAGAGCAACCGGGGCAACAAACCCAAACAAATGGGAAGAATAAGTTGTTGCCAAACTCTATAACTGTGCTGCAAAACTGCAGTTTGTTTCTTGCATGGTCTGCAGCGATAAACTGGTGATTTCATCCTGCACCTGCATCCCTCCGCAGGCCACCAGCCGACGTGAGAACTCATGACTGGCTTTGTCTCCAATATTCCAGAGATTTTAATTAAATAGTCCAAATGGGATTAGTATTGAGGTCTTTGAAGTTCTGTGTTACTTTGCTGTTGTAAAATATCAAGACACGGTTCTTCTTTTGATCAGTGCAATCAAAATCAACTCCGGAGTGGTCCCTGCTGCGTCGGATCCTGTCCAGGACCAGAAGCTTTCGCATGGCTTCACCTCCTCTGTGAAAGCAAAGGGATTCCCTTATTTGCCACAAAAAGTCCTATGAGCTCATGGTTATAAACTCCTCGGATGCTACTGCAGCTAGAATGAAATAATGTTCCCTTTCTTACCCGAGTTAGGGACATTAATTCAGCTGGAGAAAAGCTTGTCCTTGCAACAAACTGACATCCCTTTAAAAGTTTTTAACAACTCATTCCATCACCTCCAGGGGTGCGTCGGGATGTGTTTTCCTGGACATCTGAGCTAATTAGTGCTTTCTTCCGGGGTGGGCGGCGGGGGGGTAAATTCACATTGTCGATCTATAGCTCGATTCAAAAATTTCACCTCCGGGATTTTCGTTCGTGAGAACCAGCGTTTCAGACTTGTTTTGGAGGAAAGTTCAAAGTCATTGAGGGAGGATGGCGCTTTGTGTCGCCTTTAATCACTCTGAAGAGACTGAAAGGAATGAAAAGCATCACCATGACACGTTCAGTCATCTGTGAAAATAAAAGCTGGCGTATTTTCACTATCATTAACAAGTAGCCACGTGTTATGATGTCAAAAAGAGGGTCTACCAGGTGCATACTCTTACTTGAAATGAAGACGTATATAAATAAATCCCTTTGTACGTTGGTTAACCAGTCTACTTTGAATTTATTTGAGTGAAAATTTCACATCCCCTTATTTGTCATATTTTGCCAAACTCTCTTGAATCAGTCAGCTACTCAGTTTCACTGCTAATCTTGGCAGATATCAGACAGTTGGACAGCTGCGTAATTCAAAGGAGGTGCTAACGTGCCATCTTACTGGATTTCAAGTGACAGGATACTCAGATTAGCGCTCGTCTGAAGCTCTGTCAAAACTTTATTTAAATAATTGTACTTGCTCACGCTGCTTCTTTATGAAAAAGAGAATTCCTAACAGACGTGCTTTATGGACAGAAATATTTGGCACAAAATAAGACAGAAGTAAAAAAATAAAAAAGACACAAAGACCGAGAGCATGATGAAACACTAGGCACCCAATCAAGTTTAAACACCAGCACAACCTCAGGTTAAGTAACACATGATGTTTTAAACTGGGACTTGAGTGCTTACACATGGAGGAACAACTAGTAGTTTTTGATGTCCCGAGAACCCGAAGGTTTACGAGGAGTGTGAAAAGCTGGGAGATGCTTCTCCACCAATCGAGCAGCGTGTGGCAGCACAGTAAATAATTACGTCCTGCCTTGGACGCCTATCCCTGCTGCAAGCTGGTGCGAGGCAAATTTACGACTCAAAGAGAGATCCAGTCTATTACAGGCCGAGTGATATGGAGTTCATTTAGCATGGTGAGAAAGAGGTCCGCCAAAATAAGTGCATTTGTCCACATGGACTCGTTTAAGGTCGACATGTGTTCCTTACACACCGCGGCGCTCGAAGAGTTATGGATTGGTTTGTGACATGCAAACAGGTGCACGCAGCCTGAAATATCAAGCGGCTACGCTGATGTTTACTCTGAGCTGCAGCGGGGATAAGTGATTATCATTCCAGTACCTGTCCAAGACTCCTCGTGCTGCACGAGCAATCGCACTGTTTGTTTGATTTCCAATCAGCTTGATGGAATAATCAGATGTTGATTCCAGAATTGAAAATGAAGTAGGAATTTGTATCTCCCCCAACACTGCACTGCTCTTCTCAATGCGAAACAAACATTTTTGTCTCCCTCTCCGTTTGGGTAATTTGATCCGTTAAATTATTGTCACATGCATGACTCAAGGAAGTTTGGACAGGTGAGTGTTTGGTCATTTAAACACCGGAGGTTAACTTGCGCAAAAACAATCTCTGTCATGCTTCATTTCTACTTTTGGTGGAGAATGCAAACTGCATGAAGCTTTTAAGTAAACATTTTGACTGGATTCCCCACCGGATGGAGAGTTTTACAAATCCGAAATCCGTGTTTTGGAGACAAAGAGCCGTGGTCACACCAACACATTCATTTCAATAGCATAGAAACGGCGCATAAATGTTGTAAGAGAGCTAAATTAATGCTCCCATCAGCTCTGAGCATTTCAGCTCATTGTTCTGGTTTTCTGGCTCGTGACTTTACAGTTACTGTTCTTATCCACCTGCCATCCAGCATCTGCCAACAGTGAAGACGTTCGGCGACACTCGACAGAACAGATGCATTTAAAAACAGCAAACTAGTGCAGGAGTGTCAACATTTAGCTGCTTAAGGATTCCGGTTTCACTTTGGACTTGTCAGACAGGCCCTTTTTTTAGACTTTCCCGTTAATCTGATGGCAAGTGAGGAAGTCAGTTATTTTTAATTTTCTGGTGCTTTTCCTGAATGTTTTATGACAACAATGTGGCATAACCTTAGGAATCTCACACACACACACACACACACACACACACACACACACACACACACACACACACACACACACTTTAATGTCTATCCTGCAACCACTGTCTTTTCACATAAGAGACGTACCTGCAAAAAAAGTTGTCACAAAACAAACCCCTGACATGTAGAGCCAACTGCATCTGGGGGACTTCTGGGACTTCATAGTCGATGTCTTATGCAAGTTTTGATGAGTTATTTGAGGCAATAACTCCTGACTCGTGCTCAAGGAGACCGAGTTGGGCATCAAAGTGCCTGTGACTCTTGTCGGCACGTCATGTGTGGAAAAAAAAAAAAAAATGTCTTTGTTGGATCTTCAGGAAAAAAAAACAGATAAATCCAGTCTAAAAATGTTTTATATATGGGAGTTTTTGCAGTATTGATGTTTCTTTATTTTTACAAAAATTAGACTTGCACATAATTTTAGGTGAAAAAAAAAGAACCTCCCACCAAGAGTAACAGTCACATGTTTAATTACTTTATGGGAAAAACATGTGATCTGATTTTTCTCTAATTAATGTGTCAAAACCAAAACATAGTGCTGAGATTAAAGATCTTCCTTATTCTCTTATTCCCTTCATATCTTCCTGCTCCAGTGATGCAGGAGTCCTGACATTTGAGCTACGTTATCTGTGTGGTCAGCATTTGCATTTTCAGGTGCTGACGTTATCTCTGAGCAGGCCGACATGCCAGCTGAGCTCCTGGCAGTCTGACCCATTAAGATAGAGCTGCCCTTCGAATCTCAGCTGCTGGATGGATTTACGCCGCCAGAACCTGGCCGGGGCTTTAAGCTGACGGAGCGGGTCACAGCTACCAGCTCAGCGGATAACAAGCATGAGCTACTGCCAACCGATAAGACTTTTAATATTCTTGAAAGCCCAAAAGGTGTTTCCATATTCGGAGCAAACTTTACATTTATAGAAGAAAACCACAAAAAGAAGTGAATTTGGTAAAAGAAAGAGATTTCAATCATAACAAATATCCATGTGAATGCATAAAAGGACACCAGGAGGAGAAGAATGCTGCCATTTGACCCTCCGTTTACTTTTGACCTTATCTATAAACACCAACATCTTAATTCATTCTGAACAGCTGCTGGAGTCGTTTCTACTGCATGATGCACCAATACGCTCCAGACATGGTCTGGCATCCTTTTTGTCCCCCATCTGACAGGAAAGTCTGACATATAGATGTAGTCCTAATGCACAATTATTCGGTTGTCAGAGAGCGGTTTGATGAAACGTGCCTCTCCAGCAGAGGAATGTGAAAGCACGAAATAACTGAAAATCTTCTGGCAGGCCGAGCTAATTTGGCATCACAAATGTGCTATTTAACTTAACAGGGGGGAGAATAAACAATAAAAACTTGTGAAATTGAGGAAGCAATGATTTATGGTGACATAGAGACTGAAGTGGAGCCATCAGAGAGGAATGTAAGAGCAATACTGCGATCAGTGTCAGCGGCACGTCACAGTTTGGAGCCAGAGACTGGAGCTGTAAATGATGCATTATCTCTGCAGTCTGGTTCGCGGAGGGCAGGAGGGTTAATCCACATGATTTAGTTTTAAAGATCGCTGTCCAAAACATCACACTCTTGAACCGATGCACTTTTAATCTCCAGGTATTTTTGCCCACGCAGTTTAAACCTCCCAGAAAATCTGCGGCTAAAAATAAACGTTAAATACACAAAATGTTCGGTATGTTCTGTGATTTAGCAATGAGCTCTGACTGAAATTTACCTAAAATTGCAGACCACATTTATAATTATATATAGCAGAATCAGGACAAAGAACGTGCAACGAAAGGTGAAAATGTTTCGTCTGTCAGGTTGACGGCTGCACGGTCCTGCACAGATCTTCTGGTCAGATGTTTTGCTCGCTTCTCTCCACGTCCTCTTGCTTCTGTCTGCTCTTCTCACTAAGGTTATCCTTGACATTTTGGGGGAGGCTGTCAAGCTTTTCATGGACTCCTGGGAAAAAGCCACACAGCACGAGGCAGGGAGGGATGTAATGCGTTTTCCAGAAGTGAACATTAAACCGGGAAACAGAGACGTCAACATGCCTCAGAAGAGGTAAACATTATATCTACAAATTATACTTTCTGTCTCTTGTTTTTGCAGCATGAAAGCACCATTGTACATGTACAGTCTCTGATCTTTACGGCGCAGTATGATAATTTTTCTTCATGCACTAATGAAGCTTTGGCTGCTCACGTCTCTCATACATCATTTGAGCTTTTTTTTCCAGGCTTAATCCAGAGATTTGTGCAAACGTATAGCTTTATAGTCAATCCATTTAGTGTAATTTAAAGCTGACGTGGAACTGTTTTAGGTCAACTGACTTTTGTTAGTAGTGCAGCCGGCTTGACAGCCGCAACATTAGGTGGAGACACAGTTTGAGAAAATAAAGTCTTAATCTGAACAAACACATAACAATCTAAAAGTGAACATGGTGACCTGCTGCAGCCTCGCCAGGCAGACCTTATATCAACACACTCACAGGTGCTGCCAATTAGGATAATTAGCACTCTGAAGCCTGCAAACCAGCCAGAGACCGGTGCACTGCTGCTGCAGGCCTGCAGAGATGTGCACGGGTGTTACAATCATAGAGGAATTGCAGTATTGAACCCTTTGAATCCCATTTCAGAGGAAAAGTGTTTGCATGAAACATGTTTTTTGGGGGGTTTTTTTGGCAGGGGGTCTTTTTCTGCAGCTTCTAAAGACACGAGAGGCTTGATAAATGAATTATGTGTACGTGCATCAAACAAAATAAAACAGATTTAAGTTGATTAAAGTTGAATAGACTAATGCAATTTAAAAAGGTCTTAATATAAAACACTTGGGATGATGTGTGAAATGCAAATTAAAATCACCTATTTTAAATGAGTTCATTGTTTTTTTGTTTTTCTTTTACCTCCTCGTTAACTTCATTAACGGCATTAACGTCACCCTTTACCAACCTGTTTTCTGACCAAAAAAGACCCCTCTATGTTTTAGGTGCTTTCCTGCTCAAACAAACATGATTATAACAAAATGCTGAGCTTAGCATGAAGCTCAGCGGAAGCCTGAATGATCCGTTCATTTGAGGCAGTTAGGTTCAGGACGAGATCCTCGGGGCCAGGACTGAGAAGTACCACCATAAAGTCAATTTATTATAAGTGAAGAGGCTTATATTAAATATTTCTGCCAATGGAAACCTCTCGGAGAATGCTTTTAATTCTCTTCCCCGAGGTGAAGAGCAGCTGGATCTGGACAAACCTTGTCGTTGGATAACTTCTCAGGATCATGCTGGTCTTAGTAACACTTCTATCATCCAACAAATTATTTCTCTAAAATAAGCTCTCTGAAAACGGGAAGATGACATACAGTGGCAGGGATAATAAAACGGCTGTGCCTCAAATGAAATAAAGTGCCATCAGCATCTTTTTTCCAAATTGCTGGATTGATTACGTTTCGGTTTCATATAGCTGTAAAACTCTCCTGGTATTTGTGCCTATTTAAATCATTTAATCCCCTATCAAAGTTTGAAAGTTGTGAGAAGAGATTTGATTGCATCAGAGAGGCTTCAGTGACTGGGTTTTGCCACAGTTTCAGCTTCCATTTATAGGGTGGCAGCACTTCCTGCTATTGTGTGCCAGGAAAAGCCAGAGCCTCCTGACTGCTCTCTAATGTCCTGCCTCTCTTATCCAGTCTGAAACTCCACACAGGAAAGAAAACACACACTTGGAGACGATTGCAGCCACACACACAGCTCCAGTGGGACTGCGACTCTTACCGCTGACCAGCGAGCACACTCCAAGAACAGAGAATCTGACGTTGAACCTCTTACACTCAAACCGGGGGCACAGGTTCGAATAAGAGGAAGGTTCTGGATTTCTGAAAGTCACTTAAGGCTATAGCTGGAATTGGAAGGTTCTTTATTTGGGAAGACTTCTGTTTCTGGCCTTGCTGTCAGACACACTGTCGAGGAAGCTTTTCATTGCCGCACCTCATCAAGGAGCTGCAGATTGCAGATTTAGACTCCAGGTTTCACTCTTTTTCAACTTCATTCACGTCTCATCCATCTGAGCGACTGGCAACACAGACTCCTTTTGTTTCTGACGCCAAGGTCCAGGAGTTGGGAAAACCATCAGGACACAGTAAATCATATTTGGGGTCGAGTGTCAGCCAAAGTATCCACAATTACTGGACCACAGCTCTGCGGATCACAGTTGTGGTCGACCTCTAACTGTACACGTCTTTTAACGTCTCTCTTGTCTCTAAGTGGAGGGCTGAGCCTCTCAGCTTGATGTGAGTTTATGGACATGATCTAATTACTTTTGCAGAGAGCTGATCACTACTGCTTTAACAGTATCACTGAAAAAACATTGCGTTGAGCATTTTTCTTTTTAAAAAGTCTGTTTTGTGTGCAGAAATTAGAGCTGAAAAATAGCCCGAAAGTACGTCATTATTTACATGAATTTAAAGTGAATCATATTTTGCTCAATCTACTCAACCAGAAGAGTAAACAGATGTGAAGATGCAGCATAAAAAAGGACCAAGTCACATCAACAACGGGCCTTGTTACAACACAATAGTTAGTGGTGTTAAAGTGCCCAAACTGTGTGGTGCAAAAGTGATGCGGCGTAGATTTGTTCGTGTTCATGAGTTGACTTGTTTACTCTAAATCCAGTCTGATGTAGCTCTGTTGGTGTGCTTCAGATCACTGTTCTGTTGCATGACCCGGTTTCCACAAACTTTATCAGACAGATGGCCTCACGATTCCCTCTTGAATACTTGGGTATACAGATGGGACGTTCAGTCCTAGTAATTTTGGCAGTGGCCTAGAATAATTCAGCTTGTGTATAATCTTTGTTATGGTGGTGCACAGAACTTCAGATTGTTCAGAAATGCTTTTTTTTTTTTTTTTACCCTGCAGCAACATTTCTTCTATTAGACCACTGGTTATGTCATTTCCTCTCGGCACTGTTGTAACTCACACCTGAATGTTTCAGACCAGCAAACTCACAAAACTCTTTTGCATAACTGCTTTTGATCAGTTCATTAAGGGCTGATCGTGAGCAGCACTCAGCTGCAATTTCCAGCCTTAAATCCAGTGAAAGCAGAAAGGGGTGCTTAAGATTGCCCACATGATTTATTCTTTTTGGCTTCTTTTGTTAAAGAAGTAAAAAAAAAAAAAAGTCTTTATGCAGTTTTATTTTTCCAAAACTATGTTTAACTGCATTCAGTTATTGTTATTGCACAAAAAACTACGACTGTACATCCACTATAACACATTTTCCTAAACCTCTGCATTTGTGTGTGTATATATATATATATATATATATATATATATATATATATATATATATATATATATCCTTATACTAAGCAGCCTTAAGCTCAAAAGTCTTTATATTGCCCAACAGACAGGGAGTACTGTTATTGCTTCTACTGCAGGTGACACACTAACTGCTCATAAATACTTTACCCAACGCCACTTCAAAAGGCAGAAATCTGTTTTTAAAATGTTATCATTATTTTGTCGTCTTCAGATGCGGTGAGCCAAAATAAGGGGCTTTATATCACTCGGTAGAGGAGAAGGGTCTATTTTAAGGAACGGCATCTTGTTTTTCTATTCATACCAAAGAGGCTAATCAAATTAAGTGCCTAAACCTAAAGGGCAAGTAAACAGAACAGTTAGAAATAAAAACTTGCACCGACAGGAGACTATCTCCCGGAGTGTCTTTTTGACGGATTGGGGATATTCCTTCATGATGAATTCCAACTTCATTTTTTCCCCCAAACACAAGATTTGTTTCCCAAAAGCCTTCTAGATATTTAAATATACTTCAATTAAAAATATTAAAAGCAGGACTCAGCCAGTCTCCCTGAATAACCGGTGCGCATGCTCAGCAAATCTTTTTGTGGATCAGTGACAATTACGACTTAATTCGGCTCCTCCTGCATGACCTAAAGCAGTTTAGCTGACATTCAGTCTACCTGTTTGGATTACGTGAATATCTTTCTATCTGTCTTTGATCATTTATTTTTTTCCCAGCAAATGTAACTCTTTATACTTACATACCGCGGCTGACTGTTGAGGACCAGTGAGCCTATCATGGTTTTTATCTGTCGCTTTTCTGAAGATACTGGCATGAAGCGCAGGAATTTACTGCCATTCATTAACCTTGAAGCCACCTCTGCTTCCTGAGCAGTAAAAGCCTAAATGTCGACCGTTCTGATGGTTAGGCAGATGGAAATTCAGACCTGCGTGGGTTTCTGCGTCTAAAGCCGCCGTCTGATCACGTGATCTGTTTGCTGACAATGTTCTCCATAGACAGGAACCATGTGAGGGAAATTTGGTGCCATAATTTATTTGAACCCTCTCATAAAAATACCTGAACACCATCCAAGATTCACTTGTTCAAATGGTTGGTACAAAAAAAAAAAAAAAAAAAAGCATTCATAGATCTCGTAATTGTTGAACAGACTGTACAGTTTTTTGGTCGCAGTGCCCGACTGCCAAACCTCAATAAATCTGTTTTCCTCAGAAGACCAGACTCCTCACCTCAACCTCCTCATTCCTGTAGATGGGTTTTAAGCACCAGCCTGCACTATTTTATATCTGAAAGAGCTGAAATCAAATCAGAGGAAGATGCAGAATCCAAAGAAAGCAGATTGTGGGGACTGAATATGGACCAGGTGCAGAGTTTGGAGGGTCTTCATAAGACGCATGCCACTGAATTTAATCCCTTGGAAATATTCAAGAAAAGCCTCTTCTTAGAGACTTGCTGAACTCGCAGATGCCTCCCAGTCTCGGAGCACTTAAGAGTCTTTTAGACATTTAATTTGTACAGTAAGTAATTATTCCATTATTATGGCTGCATATTTTTGTGCGTAATGTAAAATCCGTGAATGAACACACATGTTCAGCTGCTGTGCAACAATGTAATCTTATTTTTGGATGTAATAGCTGCTGATTATCATAACTGCAGCTGGAAATTAGCTTTGGCTTTGCACAAATACATGCAGACACGTATATTTGGTTTATTACCATTACTGCTGCCTACTTGATTCTGTTGGGAACATCAGAAGTCAAAACTATCCCCTAAAGTTTTTAAAAAGGCTAAACGTTGAGGGTACTATGATGATTTTTCCTTCCTGTTTTTATTGGTTTTCATGTGCTCTTCACAGTGTAGCCTCTGTTACATGTTTTTAATATTTTTTTCCGTTTGATTTGTCTCTCGCGTGTCTCGTGTTGCACCTCATGTTGTCGCCCAAGTAAATAAAAAGCTGTCAAATATTATTTCCATCTAGGAAAATGCAGACAATACATTGCAGTCTGCCATTTCAGTACCTATGTGGCTGGTAGTGTCTACTGTATTTTCTTTGTTAAACTGTTTTAAAACAATTTCAATTTTAGTTTTGAAGCAAACAAATTCACAGTGAAAAGAAGAAGCTGCCAATGAATCACAGAACCTGAACCTGAGATCGGGTCAAAAGAGGTTTATGACTCTGAAATGATCATGCAGACGATGTGATAAACTCTTCAGAATTTGATGCTACTGTCCAGCAGGTTGGGGAGGGTGGTTCTACTGATCCGCTCAGCTGAGTGGACCATTCTTTTAAGGGTTGAGATGTCCTGGCTTGTGCATTTTCCCACGCAAGATGCTCTCAATGTTGCAGATGTAAAAGCCCTTTGAGAGACAGCTTGACGTCTTTCAGTCATATGGGGATGTGCAGAGGCTGTCTGGCCTTCTTCAAAATTGTCTTGATGTGCTAAGTCCAAGACAGGTCTCGTGAGATGGTCACTGCCAGGTATTTGACAGTTACCATTCTTTCCACCTCAAAACCACTGATGGGAAGAGGATGGAAGCCCCTCTGCTGCTTCCTGCTTCCGTCAGCTATCAGTTCTCTTGTTTTCCTGTCGTTCTAGAGGGGATGGTTTTCTTGTCATTCTGTGAAACCAGTCCCACAACAGTGCTATCAACATCAACGTCCTCATGAGTTAGAACAGGCAGGAATCTCTTCTGGAATTAAACTGTCAATTACTCTCCTGTGTTATACATGAAGCAAGTTACAGTCTACAGCTCCTGATTCCCCATCCCAGTGTTTCAACCTGTCAAGCAAGACTCGCTGATCGATGGCGTAAAAGCTGAGGTCAAGTCCAACAACAATAACATGGAACAATGATCTGCATCACTCTGGATGTCTTTAGTGACTCTATTAAGGGCTGTTTCGGTGGAGTGAACGCTGTTAAAACCAGCCTGAAAGCATCAAGGATGCTGTGTCTAAAGCAGCTATAAGTTGCTTAGCAACAGCTTTTTCTAAGATCTCAGTAATTAATTACAAATAAGTTTCAGATGGGTCTGTGGCTACTGAAAAGGGAAGGAACAAGCCCAGGTTTATTTTGGTTTTGTTTTCTTTATGGAATGATGACAGCATTTTTTAAATAATCATGGACATGACCAACAGAAGGGAAGAGTTAATTATTGTGAGCACACAAAGACCAATGGACTGGAAGACGTCTTTGAATAGGGATGTAGGTAACATGTCAGGAGAACAAGAAGAAGCCTTCACTGAGCCAACTAATCTGACCAGCTCTGATACATAAAATCACAGCTGGACTAGGAACAGACAGTGAGAAAGCCGAGAGGACGAAAAACCTCTCACAGTTCTGACTTTTCAATAAAAATGTTTCACATGTTTACTTTTCTATTAAAAAATGTTTGTGTGTTATCATCCAGCAATGGTCATAAAATGTAGGCTTGGGGAATCAGGAAAGGTTACAAAGTGACCCAGAAGAGCAAATAATGAAGCGAATTGGTGGAACCACATAGTTTCCAAAAGCTTTTGCTTTTCCATCCACGTTAGACCATGAGAGTTGCTTACACAAGGAAAGTGTTCTCATGGCAGACACATCTGTCCGAACAATAGTTCTAGCGGATGTTCTCATGTAGTTTAAAGCACTGTGTTTTGGTACGCTTGGATTTCTGTCATTGCGAAAAGAAACCAAGACTGCTACAAATGCTGCAAGTTTACAAACTCACATGATTTGGAGCAGAGCAGACAAAGTAAGGAGTGAAAGCACTCTGAGACATAAAACTGCTGGTCTGTTTTTTATAAGTTGTTTTGTCATGCACCAAATGATTTCCATCACATGATGATGATCATACAGGATCGATCTGCTCACTTTCACGCACTGCTTTGATCCAGACAAGCATCTTAGTGGGTGGAGTGAGATTCCAAAGAAAGCTCATGTGGTGTAAAGATTAAACACCAACTCCAAACAAAGTGACCTGTGAAATCAAGTCACTGGAACTGGTTTGGTTAAGTTTGAGAAACAAAACCACTGTACTTTGTTTGCCAAAACATTGTTTGCTTGTCCAACCATTTCACAATGTTAAGATGTGAGATGGGGCAGTTCTCTCTGTAATCTGCTACCCAGATTTTCTGTGTGATTTTGTGCCACAGTCTTGTGTCTCCTTCAGATGTAGATGAACTTCTGATCAAGTCCTTGAGACTACCTTACACGTTGACGGGTTTGTGATCGATTTTTAGCCAGGGAGTTAAAATGTTACCCAGAACCCATTTTGAGGTTGTTAAGGTTGTTAGCCTTAGGAAATGACCATATTTGATCTAAAATCTAAACTGTTACAAGGCAAAAGTCATGTTTGGAAGCAAAAGTCTGTCTGTAACAAACTTTCCCTCTAGCATCCGGGTTAATTAGGAAGCTACATTGGTGTCGGAAAAAAAACGACGCCAATGCGGAAGTGCTACAACATGCAAACCACTAAAGACTGGCTTCAAAACTGAGTCAAACAAGTAGCCGTTTTTACTTTACCTCACTTTTTACGAATTTCTAAGACCTGCGAGAGCATAATCATTCTGACTTTAAAGTAAATATGGTGTGTTGTGCTGTTATTGTGCAAACAGGCCACCTTGACTGGCTCGGATTTGGCCTGGAGGTGGAGGTGGCTCGCTCGGGGAGCTGCCACCCGCAACCAAAGGTCACTGCCAGAGTTTTTAGGAGAGCCACAACCGGGTCAGCTGTTGGCTCAGAGTGGAGCAGGTGTGGCTGCTCTGTCCAAGCCTTCACTTCTGAAACCCTCCAGGCCTGAAAGAGACTGGGTGGCAACGCTTCAGGAGACCTGCTACTCATCTGACTACCAGATGGGCCCGGTACTCCAACTGACATCTAGCTGTCCTCGGTTCATGTGGTGCATTTGATCTGTCATCTGTCATCTGCATGAACTAAAGTATGCTGAAATAGCTTGTGTTTACTGAGGAAAAGTGGGCGTGGTCTAACCAGTTTCCAGTCTTGTTCTGTCACTAATTCTCTAATTTACTAAAATCATTGGGGCAGGTAATTTGATGACAAGTCATCAACCCGTGATGACACAGCAGCTTTTAAAATAAAAAAAACTGAATCGTTGATTTTTAAATAAATATCTGCTGGATGCAGGATAGCGAGTATTTCTCTCAGAGCTCATCAAATATTTCAAGTTATTCTCTGATTTTACTTGTTCACTTTTGTTGTATTTTTGCCTATTCGAATTTAGCTTACAATTCATCTAAATGCATGTACTGACTCAGAGCAGATATATTCTTTAACTCAAACATTACTCTGCCGTACAACTTTGATTTAACGTTGGTGAACTATTGAGGGTATCTAGTTGCAGGACTCAGTGGAGACGGATGTTCTTTTTCAAACTGTAAAACCTTGTACTATGCAGGGAGAGGGAGAGGCAGCAAGGGAGGTTTTTATTCGCAATGTCATTTCATAGATCTTTCCAAAAGCTTCCCTGCTCTTGGAGTTTAGTCGAGTGAGCCGTCCCAGCTGGAGATATAAACGGCTCAGTCTGGCAAGCCCAATAGTAATTGAGCTAAAGCTGTAGAGGCAAACTGTGTGGGCTCAAAGGCGATGCTCAGCAGAGATGAGCGTATTGTCGAAAAACTTGGGTGGTACACTAAAAGGGAAAAAGAGGTGGTTTAACGCGGACCCCTTTAGTTATTGACTCTTCCCTCTCCTGAAGTATCACATGCAGGATAGCACTATCCTCGCATGCATAAATAACAGACTGAAAGCGAACCCAGAAGAGGCATCTGCTTATATTGGCAGCGGTGGCGAGACGGAGCTGAGAGGTTCAGAGGCAGGTCAGCCATGATAGGAGCTTTCGAGAGGACGGCTGAACTTCAGTATCTGCCAAGAGCAAAGATGTTCTCCTCTTAATGGACAATTTCATGGGAGCTGACGTGACGCAAAGGCAGTGTTTGGTTTTCTGTGACTGATCTACACGGCGAGGTGGGCTGAGGACGGTGTTCCAGACGTCCACCTTTGACCGACTCGTAAACTCTGTAACATGCAGAGGAAGAAGGCAGACACTACTCTCTGCCATCTAGTTCACTATCAGATGGAAAATTGTTCCTGAACTTAATTACGCGTGGATCTCTAAATCCAGCCAGAGCTGACTTTCCAAACGTTATCACCTACTAAAGCTGATAATCACTCGTGACAGTTTCACAAAATCCAGTGAGACTGGTAGTAATTCATGTGCACATGCATGAAAAATCAAGAAAAATGCCTGTTCCAAGAAATGCATCAGTCGATATAGTTTTCACAAGTTTCACAAGCTTCCACAACACTGTCTTGGAAAACACTTTTACAGTTAAAAGTTTCAACTCAACTGAACACAGTCTGCACGTGCCAGCTCAAACTGGGAGGAAGTCAGACACAATAATGGTCAAATTGTAAAATAAAATACAAATGAGAAGGCTCTCATAATGCATTATCTTTATCCAACACTTCAGGCTGTCTCACGGAGATTTCAGCCATGTGTGAAGAAATTTAAATTTTAGGAGTTAAAATGGACATTTATTGATTTCTCTTTCAGGAAACCCTGTAAACTTGTCTTATTCCAGTGCTTGCTAGTGCTTCACTTCGGAATCACCCATCATGGGACCTGAGGTCATGGTGAGGATGGAGCAAAACCGCAAAAACACTGGACCACAGCAGTTCTACTCCTGGTGGGGCTCAGATGAGGGGATGTTTATTTTCAAAAAAACTTTCAAAAACAATAAAACAGTGGCATTAAACACAACTTGCATTAATGCTTTATTAACAGGGTAACTTTGACAGCCCTCATATATATATATATATATATATATATATATATATATATATATATATATATAAAATTGAAATTTCTTTTTTATTTTATTGGCTTTCATACAAAAAACCAAGCCAGTCTTTGTGTGTCTTACTTTTCTTCTGTAACTACACAATCTCCAGTGCACCACCCAAAAGTATTCTGTTGGGACAGTTATACGAAATTTGTTCTTTCCTTCCGCAACTTGGATGGAAATTGCAATTAAGTCATTTTTTGGCCTTGTAATGGCTGAATGACATCAACGGTGACCAAGGAAAGCATAAAAATACGAGAGAATTTATGGCTTATTATTGTAACCTTCTATGTCTCAGACTGGAAATTATAAATTGGATTTAGATGAATTAGGGTTTGTCATAAAAGCTAAACTTGAAACCACAAGAGAACAAAAGATGTCTTAAAGTCAAATGGCTGGCCAAACCTCTGGCCAGACGTGTTGAAAATGTGTGGGAGAAGACAGTGATACAAGGCTGGCTCCTGAGCGCTGCAGAGAAAAAGGTTTTCACGCTGCGTGGGAATGCCACCTTTAAACCTCATTACAATCACCGACTACTGGTCAAAGACACCGAACTGGGATTCGTCTGCGCAGGCTTCAGACGTTCAAATGCTCCCTTATGGGTTAAAAGGAGAAAGCTGTGCTGGGATATTGTTTCCATTTCTGGATATCCCGGCATGTCTGATCAAAAACAATGTTTCAGAAGGCAGTGGGAAAGAACCGTGATCCAACCTGATCCTCTCCGTCTTGTCTCTGCACTGAAAAGCGACTTCATAACCCAAACCAGACAGAGCAGACAGGCTGCCCTTTATGAGCGCGATCACACTGGAAGGCTGGAAAACAAAAGCTTCTCAGGCTAACGTGTGAATCTAATTCTGGCTGCTGAGCTGCAGCGCTTTCCCTCAATCTGATCCTAATTTTAGAAAAAACAATATCAAATGAGCCCTTACTTAACTGGCAGCTACATGGCAAAATAACTGCTTCTGCTGCTGCTTCTGCTGCTGCTTCTGCTGCTGCTTCTGCTGCTGCTGATGATGGTGATGATGATGGGGACATCAACGATGAAGGAAAGTCGTTAGTTTGAAATGTCACAGATGCTGCATCGACAGTTTTGCGATACAGATCAGAATGAGGCCGTGCGATAATCAGATTCAACTCGCTCTTTTGTGTTTCCAACTAAAAACACATGTGGATGCTGCACCGAAAGCAAATATTTACCCTCCAGTTTTAATTAGTGCAGCAATTTCACAATGAAATTAAGCATTTCCATCATAACTCAAGTACACTAATACAGAGGCCCGTGCACACAAAACACAAGAGGGTGGAAAAAAAGGAAAATTAGAAGAAATGATGCAAAAATAGCAACAATGTGGAAGCAATTTATGCTAATTAGGCCTTTATTTATGGTCCAATAATTGGGCGCATTTGAATTGTTGATGTTTTTTCTCCTTATTTTTCTCTCCCTGTGTTCCCCGTTCGGTCTCCTTCTGAGAGAAGATCAAAGCGTGTGCACTTGAATAGATGCTAATGGTGCATGGCTGTCGTCTTAGTCCTGAGCGGTTGAGATCTCGCCAGTGAGAGAAAAACAGTCGATTTTGGGTCTTCGTGGACACAATTAGCAACATTTATGTGCGCCTTTCACAACAGCCCTCCCCGTTTAACCCACGAGAGGGGTTCAGCATTAACTTTGGTACTATGATTTGTGTAACCATTACCTCCTTTTACCTTTTTGCTGCATCTTTCAACTATAGTAAAACTGTGAAATTGAGGCTGAAGTTAATTCAAAAATAATGCTCCTCAGATTGTTGTTGCTGCTATACGACATGATGAACTCTGCAAGTTTAGGTAGAAATTACAATTACAACAGTAATTCCATCCAGGAGAGCCCACCCACAGCAACTTTTAATCTGAAAGTGGGGAAGAAAAAAAAAAAAAAAAAAATATATATATATATATATATATATATATATATATATATATATATAGTGTGTGTGTGTGTGTGTGCAGTTGCATTTCTTCCCTGCAGCCTGAAGCGTTGCTTTTACAGTTCATCTCGCTCCTGAATTTAAATGAGCAAAAATGGTGCGGCGCAGACTGAGTGGAGGAAACAAGGTGCATTATGTAGGTGGGAGGTAACTGTGCCATTGAGGGACAATTAGCATGAAGCCCAGACCTTTGGAAAAGGCGCAGAGGCTGCCGAGAGCGGGCCTGACAGAATGAAAAGATTAAGACTTGAGAAAAGATAGCGGGGCATGGGAAAATGCAAAGGGAAACAGCCGACTGAAGTAGCCAATGAGCAAAGGAGGGACAATGAGGCAATGAGCATTTTTTCTTCTCCTTTTGCAGAAAATTTATGAGCTTCGATCAGCTGCCAAGTGTGCACATTCCTCCATACCTAAAAGTGCCATTTGTATTTGTACGTGACCTTTGTTTCCCCTTCGTATACAAGGACGCCTGTCAGCGGTGTGAATGACGGGCGAAGTGGACGCTCTTGCAGATTATTCAGCCGCGAAACTCCTCCAGGTGTTAGCAAAACGGGGATCTGTTGTGGACTGCAGCTGAATGGCTGCCATGTGCCAATGCGAAGCCCATAACGTGCTAATGGCTTTAATGAGGCTGCCTGTCACATGTTGCCGCACTTTCTCCCTAGAATTCCAGCTCGGCGGTTGGATAAATTCATGTGAACACTTCTGCGGGGAAATGAGAGGCGCGACTCCATCACAGCACTGCGAACTCCCAGGCAGTTCTTCCAGCACAGCCACTTCCAAATGTAGGAAACAGATTCTCCACAGCGCTGTCGGGATTGTGACATTTAGCCTTTGCCATTTCCTACAAACATCATAACTAATAACGTTCAGTGTTTCAGTCTGGAGAGCAGCACCGGAGAAGCAACCGAGGTCAAAAGAAACGCCTGCAGATGTTTTTATGTACATAGCATGTGAGCCGTTTCCTGTCTGCACACCTGTCCGAGTTTACGTTCACGCTCCGCGCGTTCACACTCCCACACCAGGATGCAGGAAGAAACACTCGAATTTCATAAACATCATAACAGCAACTTGTAGAGAAAACATGGTAATTATATACAGTGTGCAGCAGCTGTGTCTGCACAGAGGAAACTTCAGCGTCTCGTCAGTGCAGGTTTTTATGTCCAGGATGTGAAATAACTTCAGAGCAATAAAGTGACACAACACTGACAATCTGTCTGGTTTCTGGAAATTGTTGCGCCGTTTCTCTCTCGTCTTTGCTTTCGTACTTATGGGAGTCGGCCGGCAGCTGCTGTTATGTGTATGTCCAGCTACTCGGGTTTCCAGTCCAGAAATTCCCGAAAGTACATTGAAAAATCAGAACTTTTTTTTTCTTTTGTAGTGGATTTGAGACGTCACAATGTGTGCCAGAAAGCTGGAAAACTAGTTTGTTAGGAAGCTAACAAAGTACCCTCTTGATTTAATCGACAGCAGCACTAAGCAGCTATTGACACACACGGTCAAACTGTTTGCTGCAGGACGCTGATCAGTAGTCAAATAAACCGACAATAACAATAAGCTGTGCAACTTGTACTTGTGATAATGGCTAAAAGTAAGCGGATTTGAAGCAGCGACTTCCATTTCACGGCTCAGTGCAGTTCACTTCAGCGATCTGCTTCTTGTGACTGGTCAACGGATGTTTTCAACAGAGAATGTGAAGGTTTTACTATGTTTCCTTCCAGGACAGAACAACAGCTTCCATGGAATACTGTGGTTACCTGCACCTGCTATCATGTTACGTTTTATTAAAAGTTTATTTTATTTTTGTTTGGATAATACTTTGTTTGAGGTGGGTTCATCCGCTGCAACAGTTGGAGATGAGACTCAGTGAAAATGAACCTTTTTTTTAGGAGAAACTGAATTGTGTTGTGCAATGAAATATATATATTTGTACTCAGCATGTTGGTATTTATGCCAGCTCAGCCTGGCCAGCTGACACTTTCACTTTTCAAAACGTCTTCCTCAAAAAATGGGTTGTGTGCTCATCCCATTCACAGCCATTTCCACCCGTCACAGTCACAGTGGGGAGGGGGGTGGGCTTGATCCCTTTCAACCCTTCCGTATTAATTAATACACAGAAAAAAACTTTTTTAAATAAATGTTTATTATATACTGAAATACAAAAACACAGCATTTTTGTCTTTAACAGTTTCTAAAAATTGTCTAAATGTATTATTATTATTACTTATATATATATTTTACCTGTTTTGTACCTTTTTCATGAGGGGGGGGGGGTCACAGCACTCGGGATTATAAGGTTAAACATTAACTTGACCATGAGTACTGAAGGACCATCCATCCATCCATCCATCCATCCATCCATCCATCCATCCATCCATCCATCCATCCATCCCTCCATCCATCCATCCATCCATCCATCCATCCATCCATCCATCCATCCATCCCTCCATCCCTCCATCCATCCATCCATCCATCCATCCATCCATCCCTCCATCCCTCCATCCATCCATCCAGGGCAGTAGCCTAAGCAGGGAAGCCCAAACTTCCTCCTGGACACCTCCAGGAGGCATCCTCACCTGATGCTCGAGCCACCTCATCTGGATCCCATCGATGTAGAGCAGCAGCTCTACTCTGAGCCCCTCCCGGATGGTCAAGTTTTTCACCCAATCTCCAAGGAAGAGCCTGTACACCCTGTGGAGGAAACTCATTTTGGCCACTTGTATTTGTGATCTCATTCTCTCAGTCACTGCCCACAGTTCATGACCATGGGTGGGGGTAAACAGCAAGTCATTCCCGGGCAGTGTTCAGAAAATGGCACCAGCACCTGTTTAGAGGAAAAGTATCATTTCCATATTGATGAATCCATGATATGACTGTGTCCTAGCGCTCCTTATGTTTTTATCCTTTCTTTCTGGCATCCTGGTTTGGCAAACCTTTCCTTCAAGAATAAAACAGTTGTGCAGTCTAGCTCGCCGATCTGTGAGTGCGGTGAAATCAGCTGAAATTAGTTGACACCTCCCCCCCTTTTGCAATGAGTTTATAACTTCCCGATGGATGATTCATATCTGTCTGTTCGACATGCGTACAAGAAGGAGGTCTCAGATCGACGTCTGGGTACAAATAAAAAAAGCTTGACGTGACATGAAAACCTTAACGGTCAAGCCTTTTCTCTTACACACCTGTGAGATCCATATGATCCCAGCGGAGCACTTTTTATGTCCGCAGGAGAGATTTGACTTACTAGTTTCGGATTAGGTTTAAAACATTTCCCTTTGATAAAGTTTATAGGTTAGGGCTGGCCCAGGTGACCCCCACCCATCTCTCTTGTTAGTAGTATAGGTATAGTCTTATTCAGGACCTCCCATGATGCATTGGGCTCGTTCCTCACTCGCTCTCTTTGCTTTCCATGTCTGTATTTTCCATTATTGCTGTCATGAACCTTCTCTCTCTCTCTCTCTCTCTCTCTCTCTCTCTCTCTCTCTCTCTCTCTCTCTCTCTCTCTCTCTCTCTCTCGCTCTCTCTCTGTCTGTCTTTTTTTTTAATATCTGCAGAAAATATTCGGGTCTTCAAAGGTTAACTATGCCTCCGCATAGACGCCTAGGAGATTAGTTCACCATGCTTCTTGCCTTGATGCATACACAGTGTGTTTCGGTGCGAATCGTTTGTTGTTTACCTTGATATTACCTGCGGGTAGATTTTTTTAAACTTTTTTAACTGAATCCGGGCTTGCCGCCGCCGCCGCCGCCGCCGCCGCCGCCGCCGCCGCCGCCGCCGCCGCCGCCGCCGCTGCTGCTGCTGCTGCTGCTGCTGCTCGTCTCGTGCTTGTTTCAGTACATCTTTATCTTCCCTGTGGGAAAATGTCCTTGTAGCCAGAAGCATAAAAGCACATCACAGAAACACACAAAAGATGTGTAACAGAGGGCTCAGAGGTCATAAATCATCATGCACATCATCCATAAAGCCCCTTTCACATTTTAATGTGTCAAGAGTCATTTTTAATACCTCATAGCAGATGAAGCCAGCAAACAGGGATGTCAGAGGGAGAAAACTTGAGCGAGATGATAACGCTTTTCTATTTTCAGTTTGTGTGTGTGTGACATGGCGGTTGAATTTGTGTCATATATTCTAAATCTGAGCTGAGGTATCATTTTACTGCACTGCTACAAAAAATAAACATTTTTGCCCTCCTCTGCTGTTTTTTGTAGATTTCTTTCTTTTTTTTGTGTGTGTGGTTTGGACCAAGGAACAACAGCCTCTCTTAGTTAATCACGGGTGTTTGTTTTGGTGAATGGCGCTCTTGGCAGCAGGACCAGCATTGTTTTCAATTCTGGGCAGGCTTTTCCTCAACTCAGCGCAGAGAAAAAGAAACGGCACTGGCCTCACCAAAACCCACAGAAAAAATTACCAAGTAGAAGTACAGTTGCTAATAAAGGAGAAACGTGCGGCGTTCATGTTACTGCAGAACCGAAGGGTTCAGTTTCATTTGTGACGAGATGTGGGTTTAATGTGCAGGAGTGCAATTTAACAGTCCACTTCCTCAATCAGAAACTAATCATAATTAACATAACGTATCAGGAATGCTGGTAATAGTTGTGTCTTTAAGCTTTGGACATCAATGCTCTCCATTAAACCCAATCATTCAGGGTGGCTGTTAGCAGCAGCTACAGGAGGAGTAAATATGTAGATCGCTGCTCCGCCCACGCCGTGCATGTGTGTGTGTGTGTGCATGTGCGTGTACATGTGTGTGTTATAGCACTGAAGTTTTGGCCCTGCCTCTGATTTCCTTGTTGACCATCATTTGTGTAATATCCTTGTTTCTGAGCCACAGTACATGATTGATACACAGCAGACGCCTCCCACAGACTCGGAGCTGGAGTTGCGGTCCGACTGATCTGTGAGTAACTGAAGAACTGCCGCCACGGAGGCTGATGAAGACTGAAACAACATGTCTGAGCTCACAGATCTGACCAACCACTGAGTGACGGGTCAGATCTGCACTGCTGTTTCACAAGGACGGTGGAACAACTTTTCTTTTTGTCAAAACCAAAACAAAGTGTAACAAAAGAACAAAACGACAAAAGTGAAGGTCTTGACCGTGTTGTTCGTCTGGGCAATTCAGAATTGTTTTTGCAGAACCAGCATAAAAGACAACAACACAAATTGATCAATCCAACATCCATCCATTTTCTATACCCGCTTTATCCTTTTGCAGGGTCACGGGGGTCTGCCGGAGCCTATCCCGACTCAGCGCAGTGACTAAGATTCTCCTCTCTGATGGCGTTGTTTGATGTAAAACTTCTCTACAATCACCAGCCACTTAAGCACACAACTTCAGCTACTCGTTGACACAAATATCAAATGTTCCAATCACATGGTTGCAGCTCAGTGTATTAAAGCGAGTAGACATGCTCAAGATACCTGGTTCAAGGTGATAGAAATGCAACAGTAACTCGTTGCAAAGAAGGTACGCAGACGGACATCTGTGAAGGCGCATGTTGGACAGCAGCAGCAGGAGACCAGACCAGGTGCCACAGGACACAGTTCACATAGGCTTCCATGGATGGCAAAGACTAGATTGGAAAACGTTGCCTGGTCTTATGAGTCTTTATTTCTGCTGAAATATTTGGTGCTGGTTTGGATCCTTAGGAAAGGTTGATTTCTTTTTGTGTGATTTTATCTCATAGTGAACCCAAAAAATCTGCAGCGACTGTTTGATGCCAATATTTAATGTTGTCTTATTTCAATACATTATCATGTCACAGGCCCAGGATGTCTGAAAGTTTCCACAAACTGGTCGAATCTATCCCTCGGAGAATTAAGAATTATCTGCTGCTCACGTTGTTTCATTTTAATTCATGTCAAAGGAAATAAAGCGGTGGAAGCAGCTGGGAGAATCATCTTTGCCAAAGTGCATTCAGACTTACAAAGACACTTTAAGTTAACCAGCACTTATGTCAGCAGCATCGCCCTAAATTAGAAAACAAAATAAAAGTAAGAAGTTGCTGAGGCAGCGCAGTGTTGCACAGCGAATCAGAAACAGCTGCGTTGCCTCTGCGGAGCCTGACAGCACCGCGACACTCGAGCCAGAGGTCACAAGATGACATTGTTGTTCTCAACCAGAGCCATGCTCAGTCCAAGCCCCTCGGTGCTGCAGTCAAACCTCCCAGCATCACTGAGCTCGAACGCAGCTTCACGACACACATCCATCATTCCCATTCATTTCCCAACAGCTCCGACTCCTCGTTGAAGCTTTCATGTGTGTTGAAAGGCATCAACTGGCTGGAGTACAAACAGCATTAAAAACCAATTATTGAAGGCAAACCTCGCAGCTTTGATGCAGCTGTGAAGCAGAGAAGGTCTCTGAGATCAGGTGCTAATTTGCAAAGAGTTTGTTTCACATGGACAGTAGGAATTCAGACGATGGAGCGGTGATTTACCGTTTAAAGTGAAGGAAACATGCAAATTGATTCTCACAGGAGCTCAAAGTGTGGGTGCATTCTGTATACAGAGTGGACGGAGGGTGATTACTGTTTACAGCGATTGTTTACCGTGTGCTTTAATACTCAACACAGATGAGGCACTCATAGACGCATGCTTTCAGAGATTTAGTAGCTTTCATAGATTCAGCATTGGTCTACGAGGCATTCAAGGTCCTTTACTTATGCAAAGTCTGGCTCACACAGTGGCTATTTCTTCCAAAACTGATGTGGAAAATTATGATTTACTGATCAGACCACATGTGTTGGTCCATCCCAGATGATCTCAGAGCCCAGAGATCTTGGACAAGTGGAAGTTGTCCATGCTTTCCCACAGTAATCCCTTGTCCATGTGCTTGGATCAGCTGTTGCTGAAAGATGCTTTTTGATGTCGTGTTCTGTAAGGAAACGGAGATCGCAGGTGTCCAGCTTAGGACTGCGCTCTTGCCCTTTATACACTGACCTTCCCGTAGTCCGGGAATCGCCTAATGATTCAAGGATTATTGCAGCATGCAGTTTAGAAGGAAACACAAAGAAATCGTATTCAATCTTTGAAGAACAATGTCATGAAACGCTTCAATGATCTTCCTCAAACATTTCATGAGAAAGTGAACATCTGCAGACAGTTGCTTTCACTTCTTCTCCCCAAATCTTGATTCCATCACGCTGACATCCCCTTTGTACAAAAACAAAAAATGTATTTTTCTTCTTTGCCCCCTCTCACTAGACAAAAATAACAACTCTCTCACAACTGTTTGTGAAATGTGTTGCAGGCTGTATCATCTTCAAAAAACATGCACGTACCATCAATAAATGTACTTGAAAGTGTTGGTTAACTAGTGTAAAAGAAAAGAAAGTGACATGACGTCACCAGGAGTGATAGCTTTAGATAAAGCAGGACTTTTTAACTATTGCTTTTCAGGGTTTTCATGGAGAATCACTGCAGTGATGGGTAGCGGAGGCAGCGGCAGCACTGTTGCCTCCCAGCAAGACCCAAGTCTGAAACCCGGACCAAAGCCTTTCTACGTGGGGTTTGCAAGTTTCTCCCTGGCTCCAGATTCAGTCCACAAAGCCATTCACTTAATCTTATTCACAACACAGGTCATTTACAAAGCAAAGAAGTTAAATCACTTCCAAGTGCACAGAAGCCAAGTAAGTCTGACAAGCCACAAAGCTTCTAGGAGACAGTCCTTTGGACAGATGAGAAAAAACTGGAACTTTCTGTCAGTTTTCATCTGCTTTATGTTCACAGATGCGAAAAATGCAAAGAAAAGAAGACTGCTGTGAAACATGGAGGAGGCTCGGTCACACATGTGGATTAATTTGTTGGTACCCTTCCATTAAAGAGAGGAAACTGAGGAAATGGTAACTGAAATAGCTTGAAACTGACAAAAGTGATAAGTCATTTGTCTACATGTATATAGGACCTCAACTAGCATCCACAAACAGCTTTACAGTCTGTTTCACACTGGGCTCTACGCTGGGTTCAGTGTCGTCAGGTCATGGAGGAGCCGATGGATGAAATACCAATAATCTGGTTTTGTGGCCTTTGGTCACTTTAGCTTCAGGCTTCTGAATTTTTGCTCTTTCTTCAGTTTGAGCTCATTTAGGAAACATTTACAGCCAACGTTGTCCATTTCTGACACGTTTCACCTGCATCAGATGTTCACGTGAATGCAACATTCACGTGTTGGCTTCTTCGCCTCTTATGTGAAGTTTTCATGATGGGAGGAAATGAAGCGAGAAAAAGGAAGGATGATGAGAGCCGGACTGGAAATAATCTGATAAGTGCAGCCAGGATTCCCCGACTGCTTTCATTCAGGACTCCCAACTGCTGCAGGACTTGTATTTTATACTAGATTTAGATGTTGATGAAATTATGTTTGCCTTTGATGTCTGTAGAGCACACATGCACATTTACGGTCAAACAGGAGGACGGAAATTAACTTCGATCCTGTAAAAAAATCCCACAATTCCGGAGAAGTTGGGATACTGCTTTAAACAGCCAAATTGCAACTTTCCTTAACCCAAATATAATTCACAGAAAAGCAAAGTTAAAATATGAAATGTTTAAAGTGAGGAAATAATGTAATTTTAAACTTGATGACAACAATATAAACTACAGTCTCTAACTACAGTCTATAAGTGTCTGGGACCCGAGACCAGGTGCATGCGTCTTGGGAGAGGAATGTTGGCCTGATACAGCATTTATGCTGCTCAACAGCTCCCGGTTCTTTGTCCTAGTTTACACTTCTTGATACAGCAGATACTTTAAACAGGTGAGAGGTCTGGACTGCAGGCAGGCCAGTTCTGCACCCTGACTGGCCAGCAACTATTGGTTTTTACCCTTGTCCCATGTGCACAGAGACGTCTTCACATTCTCAGAATCTTTTGATAATGTTATGTGCACTAGATCATGAAATATTCATTCTTCACAAGTTTGTGTTGAGGAACATTATCCGGACTTTTTTTTTTACAACTTACTGGCAGAATTATGTGCAGATTGGGGAACTTCTGCTCACCTTGGTTTCTGAAAGACTCCTTTCTCCAAGATGCTCCCTTTATTAGTTGCAAGATATTCCTCTCTGGGATTGTTTTTCCCAGTTCCACTTGCATTTCCAGCCTTTTGCTGCCCATGTCCCAACTTGTTGAGACATTGTGTTGCCACCAAATTCACTCTTCATGAAATGGCAAGATGCCTGTTTTTTATGTCCATATCCAAAATATGGATTTATGAGAATTTGAAATGCAAATAAAAACAGAATGCAGTCATTTCAAAAAGTGTCCAATGTTCTTATTGTTATTCTGAGCCAATGCAGCAGGACACTAAACCACAGAATACAAAGACTTTGAAACTGAGCTTTAGGGAGGTTTTCTTTAGTAGATCGATGCCTCATCCTCTCATAAATACTCTCGAGAAACTCTTAAATATGTGGAAACTCTTGAGTCAACATGGAAATCATTTTAATGGGAATTAGGTTTTGATGATATTTGCAAATTCAGCAGGGAAGAAAAGCGACTCTGCGCTCCTCCATGGGAAACTTGTTTTTTTTCTTTCACACCTTCGTTCAGGATGTTAATGTGCACGCCCGAGAAATACATCACTGACCAAAATGTGAACAGCAGTCATGGACGCGTGTTCTCTTGGCGGTCTTTACGAACACAAAGAGCCCACTGCTTACTGAAATAACAGACATTTGACTTGACAGGAATAACACATGCTGAATGTTCTTCGGTGTGCCATAATGTAACGTGCAATGTTTGCGTTTAAGGATATATGTTGCAATTAGTCCTTAAACACATCATAAGCTTCTCTGCAATTAAGTGAAGCAGCCATCTGGAGAATATCCAAAAGCAGCATTTGTGGAAAAAAAAGAAGTGAACACCCCTCACTCCAGCAGGGCCCTGCCCCCGAGAAAATAAGTAAGACAGATTCATGTCAGTCCTCATGAGTGTTTTACATGCCACCACTTTGTGTAGAACAATGCACCCTTTGTGAGTAAAAGCCTCGCTCATGTACCTATGGAGAGGGATATCGTGCCATGACACACCAGAGTTCCAAGCTCTGAGGTTTATTTGAATTCATCTCCTATTTACTGGCCCCCACCACCCACCCAGCCTCTCATTATCTTTGCCAGTGTTATTATTATCCCTGCATCAGAGTGGTACAGCCTCCTCAGAGAGGCTTCATTCATCAGAGGTCTCTGCAGGACCGAGCCCCCTCGCTATAACTCGTCCGGGTTCAGTGCTGTCACTCTTCCCAGAGTTCATGGTTCTCAGCATGTTCCCAGCGTGGCCTCTCACCCTGCGATGATGGAGGAGATAAGCATGTTGCGTGCCGAATCACTGAGCAACGACAAAAAAGGTCCATGTTTAATAAACCAGATGTAAATAATTGTTGAAAGCAATATAGGGCCCTGCGTCGTGGAGTCCGCTCCGTGTTTGGTTTGGCAGTGAGCTCGGTGGCTCGGTTTCATTCGGGCCCTGAAATGCCTTTTTAAATGTTTTGTTGAGACACAGCATTATTTAAAAACTACACAGATAGAGAGTAACTCAGCCCCCAAATGGTTTGGAAATTGATGTAATCTGAGCTCGAAGTGGTCTATTTTTAAAACTGCAAATGCTTACATGCATCTAAATGAAATGCCAACACTGGAAGAAAGTAAAACCAGGGAAGAAAACTCTTAAATAAATACTTTTTTTATTCTGTTATTGGCTTTTTACAGGTACAAAGCATACGGCATGTTATATTTTTATCAAAAGTGGAAAATACTGATGTTACATATGTAACAAATGTAAAAAATAAGTCATCAATCTTACCTTCCCCGAAAGTAAGAACATACATTTCGGCATAAGAAAATATCCATAAAAACACAGCTTAAGTAATTTAAGTTAATAAACAGTACAAAAATGTAGAAATCATACATGTCAAAATAATGTACAAAGACACCAACAACATGACAAGTGACTCCAGGATTTCTCATGAAATGAAACAAATGTACACGAGTTCATAATGATTTTAGTTGGGGTCATGTTTACAGGATCATCACCGTCTTCGTAGTCGCCCGGGAGACACTTGGCTGGTCAAAGAATGTTAATAACAATTTATAACATCACTATTTCCCCCCCCCAATAAAAACACCTCTTCTCCTCAGGCTGGAAAAACAGGAGAATCTCATTTCTCTCCCTCACTGAATCCTCAAATGTCTGTAAGGCAGGAGACTTGATTACATCTCGCTCTTGGAGTGTTTAACCAGTCTTAAGTGAGAAACAAAGAAAAACACCAGGGTGAAGATAGAGAGACAGATTAACAGAAAGGGACCAGATGGGATCTACAACAACGTGCAAGCACAAAGGCGTGTCCTGTCAGGTGCAGTCAGATTAAACACACCTGCTTCCTTTTAAGTAAATTAAAAATCGACTCCTAAAAAGACAGAAACAAGGAGTTTCCTTACTCTCAAGGTGGAATTCAGTTCATCGGAGAGTTAATATTATGCTCCCTGTTATCTTGCGGCTGTAACCGTGACCGAAGTTTTGGAGAACAGAGAAAATACTGGTAATAAGAACAGAAAGGTTTGATCGCGATAACGTGAGTTGAGCTGTGCAGCCAGTAAATTAGATTCAGAGGATTTCTTCTTCGAGCCGTTCAGTGTTAATCGATACGCTGTAATGAGGCCTCAGAGGCATGAATGCATGATCGTACGGTCTGAACCAGAAAAGATTGGTAAACTAATCCAAGGTTGCAAAAAAATCTCAAGTTAGGGGTGCCATTTTTCTGCCTTACTGCATTGAAAGTCGTCTGATTATGCGGAGTATTAAAAAAAAGTCCAATGTTCTCTCAAAATATACAGTCTTGTGTTTTTTCCTTTTTTTTAAATGGAGAACGTCACCATATTCTACAACATTGTAATAAATAGTCTCATACATATTGCTCAGCTTCTCCTTCGTTTAGGATGGTCACAGAACCGTCTCCACTGTTCATTTCAATGTCTTTTGCTGCAGCGTTCTCGGGGAGCGAGGCTAAGTCCTTGAACACGTCTACATATTGTCCGAAGCCGGGGCCCCAGTTTAACAGATTGTCCCAGTTGAAGCCCCCGGCTTGCTGGCCCAGTTTGTGGGGTAGGGTGTAGTGCTGCTCACTAGAGGGCATCTGGGCAATGCCAGGCCCTCCTTCGGCCCGCCGACTTGAGTACCGCCTCTGCTTGAGCCTCCCGCCGTAGTCCTCGTCATCAGCATCTGACTCGTTGACTTGGGAGAGCTTTGGAACTCGTGAGCTGTAAGAAACAGGCTTCTCCCGGTCGTACTCCATCTCTGAACAGGTGAAGGAGTCATGCGAGTCACTTTCAGAAGAAGACTCTGGGGCAGGGATGCCATCGGCAGGGTTGCGGACCCTTGACAGTGGCCTGCGGCAGTCGTCCTCTGAGCTGGAGCGCCCGTGGTCGGCGCTGCAGATGCTGGGGTTGCGTGGGCGCGGAGTGTTCAGCCGCTCCACCTCCTCGATGGACAGCCCAACCGGAGGCCCCGTCTCCAGGGGGATCTGTTCAATTGGCTGCTTCAGCCGACTCCCGGGCCTGGAGGTGTGGCCGTGGCTTGCCATGGTCTGAGGGCTCTTGCTTCGCCTCCCCAGCCGGGTGGCGTAGTTAAACATGGGTGGCGGCTGGCACATGTCATTGTGCATGTCCAGCGGGCTGCCCTCACGGCGAGCAAGGTTGAGCTCTCTGGTGGGAGTGTTACGGTAGAAGGAGGAGGGCTTGGTGAAGGGAGCTGGGGAGTGTCGGGACAGAGGGTTTGGGGTTTGGCAGGCTGAGTGAGAGTGGCTGAGTGGTGTGGACCTCAGTGCCTGGGTGTACTGAGGCTGGTAGGTGTAGCTGGTGGCTCCGAGGGGTAAAGGAGACTGTCTAGCAAAGCCCAGCGGGCTGTGTCGCTGGATGGAAAACTTGGGTGTGTGGCTGCGGAACTGCTTGTAGTGCTGGATGATGTCGGCATCTGAAGGGGCGATACTGCTGGCATTATCAATGTCATAGTGTTCAATATCTGCCTCCGGGCCGTTGCAGGGGGCACAGGGGGCACTGGGAACGGTCTCGTTGTTGTGGGGAATGTCTGTTTCATCATAGATCAGATACGGGTTCTCCCTCTCAATGATGTCCGGCTTGGGGTTTCCTTCCGGTTGTTTCCGAACCGTCATGTCATCTCCGTATGGTGGGATGTTGTCTGGGTCGTCAAAGGCTACGTTCTCGCTACCCTTCTTCTTTTTCTTCTTCTTCTTCTTCTTCTCCTTGGGTTTCTTCTCCTTGGGTTCCTTTGGCACTTTGGTCTTGTTGCGGTCCTTGCAGTGGTTACACAGGATCAGGCTGAGCACCACCAAGGCAAGGACCGTGGCACAGCTGCCAACAATAGCCGGCACCGCCCAGATGGGGAGGACCATGGTCTCGACTGTGGGGCTGGGACTGCAGACAAATCCGCCATTGTCAGCCGTGTTGCAAACGGTACCCTGGGGGCACTGCACGCCCAGACAGGCCACCAGAGTTTCACAAGTTTTGCCGGTGTAGAACTCTGAACAGATGCAGGTGAAACCCGAGCTGGGTCCTGGCACACAGCTACCGTGGTTCTGGCATGGATTAGAGGCGCAGTCGCCAGGCGGGACACACTGGTATGTGTACCACTGGTTAACGCACATAAGGCCGTCCAAACATGGGTTACTTTCACACAGGTTAGGACCTCGGCAACCGATCTGGACAGATGAACTGCTTTTGGTTAAGGTAACAAGGCTGTGCTCTCCAGTAAAAGGCAGGTTCTCCCCGTTGTACTTCACGTACGCCAAGCAGCCATCAAAACCTGCAGACGAATAGAACAGAAAAGTGGTTTAATTTCCAAGAACCAGCCAACAGCAGCTAACAATCACCACCGGGACCTGGAGGAGAATCATATCCGATTGGCTTCAGACTGATGGCTTTAAAAGTCTTCTGCCGCGGGATCATTTCCTCATAAACAGCAGGACCTGGAGCTATAATCAGCCCTAACTGAGTTTTGTTTGGAAAAAAAGTGAAAGTTCTATATGAAGAAACACAAAAACAAAAAGAATATACTTTCAAAAAGGGTCTGTATCCATCACTGTGCAATTTGAGAAAAGAAATATGAAATATTTTCTACCAGAGAATGCATCGTCAGAGCCATTGTAGCTGGAAGTCATGCATCTGGGCTGAATGAGCGCCTCTGTGTCTAATTCAGACCGCTGCTTTGTGTATTGCCTAACAGCACTGCTTCACCAATGTAAACAGATTTTATTGAATTTATCCCAGCGCAGATCAATTCCATTTGTGTATTTTCATTAACTCTTGAAAAGTGAGCACAAAACAGAACACAAATGTGCAGACACAAGCTGAGGTAAGGCCTGGTTCACAGGCAGTCTGCCACAGGTTTGCATGTTTTGAGACATCTCTGTGTAAAACAGGTCCACAAATCATTCAAATGGCTCTTTCTTTTTCTTTTTTTTAACCTTATTATTCCATAGTATGAACTTATTTATATCCTCCCTTAAAATTCTAAAATTTACTGTGCTGCATTACATCCTCCTGGACCGTCTGTCTCACCTTTTCTAAACTTATGGTCAAGGACATCTGATCTGTGATTTAAGACTGCACTAAGAGGACAGTCCCTGGAAATAAGATGAAAACGCCAAAAGTCTACAAGCGTTCCAAGTTCAAGTCAAATTAAACTAATATTAGTTATTTTGTCCATAAACGACACCGATAAAGAACGAGTTAATCAACTTCTGTAAATTCATAGCAGGTAAATCTCAGCAGTGTCAACAGAAACGGATTTCACGCCAACTCCCCGGAGTCTTTTTGGACAGCCACCAAAAATGTTCAGCAGTCTAGGCAGCTGACTATTAACTCATTTGAGGAACAAACAGTCTGGAATGGATTAGAGGGGATGGATGGAGGGTTTGCACGCTCACCAGTCCTGTGTCAGAAACAGGTGCCACACTTGTAATATACCGAGGAGGTTTTAAAGGACTTGTTTAGTCATTACTATGGAGTAATTCACAGCGCCAGGTGTTAGTTCACACACACACACACACACACACACACACACACACACACACACACACACACACACACACACACACACACACACACACACACACACACACACACACACACGGATGGCCAGCCATGTCCATGTAAATTCTCTCATGCTGGTGACCTGTCCAGGCCTCCTGCTTTTGTTACTTTCAGTTTTAATCTCAGTTTTCGTGAACTATAGTAACGCTGCCCTGCACACACATTCTTGGAAATATGGAATAAAGTAGTTCCAACAACCAACTTAGGAATAAATTCAAGAGTTTAACATTTACCAAGAGTTTCTTGTTTGCCTGAAGTTTACAAAGCGTAGTTGCATATTTTAAAGTCACATTAAAAGGGACCATTTAAACATCTTTAAAATCTTTAATTAAAAGGATTAATCATTGTTTTGAATAAATTCATATCTAGAATGGGGGTTTTATTATTATTTGGTTTCCTGAAACTTGCATGGACTGTTTTCCTAGGAAGTGGTTCTCTTAAGAGCTTTGAAACCGTAATGAAACTGACAAAAATGAATCTTCTGTAGTGAGGTATTAAATTCAGCCAGTATTTCCTGACATGGAGTTTAAGCTGTTCCCAATGCATATCATATTACTTGCACAAAACCGAAGGACTTTTTGGGCAGTGTAAAGATCATATTAATACAAAACTTCACATCTGGTGTAGCGATGGAAAGTGAGGAGCTTTTATTGCTCTGTCACTTCCTCCTCTCAGATTTAGTCTGTTGTTCATGGATCAAACATGCCATGTTCCACTTTTAAGACGCTGAATGACTTAGTTAGTGAACAAATACATGCAGAAATCCTAAACTGAGATGCTTTAACCATAACTCCACTTTGGAAAACAAAACAGAAAACCTTGAATAGTATGAAGGAAGAATACTTGGATACTGCTGCTGATCAATGCACTGATGATGAGGATGATGTTCCAGGTTGCACTACCACATAGATCCTTTCATGAATACGGGCAAGAGCCTCACCTGCTCCAGTTTTCTGCTGAGCTGGTCCGGTTGGGATCCCTCCCAACGAGAGGGTCAGAACACTGAGACCGCCGAAGTCCTGGGTGGGGTGTTGGATAATTCTGGGCTGAATGTCGTCCACCTGAAGCACCGTGGACGAGCCGTTCTTGAGCAGCTGGAGCGTGTGCCACATGCCGTCCGAAAGCACTGCGTCTCCCACGGTCCGCTCCACCTTCCCGCCAACGCCCGCATCCGAGATGTAAAGGATGTTGCCGTTGCGCATCTGAGAGAAACAAAGGGTGTTTGGAGATTTCGTGAGCTCAGGAGGCTTTCGCAAGACAAGCAGTGAGGCTGGCTGATCTTTGGCTGCCTTTTCACCACCATCATGGAGGCCAGATGATGGGAACAGTTTATCTGTTTGCTTGTTTGCAGGAATCAACAGTCAGATTCCATAAAAGTTGGTGAAAAGTTGGAGACTGTGCAAAGGACGAGCTTATTACATTTTGGCATGCTTTTGGCAGCTTGAAATACAGACTTTGCTCTGGTGGAGGGTGTAATTGTTGAATGTTCCCCTTCAAAATGCAAGAAAAATATTAACATTTGCTCCAAAGAGGAATGCAACATCTTATGCAGATTTTTTTTTTTTTTTTTTTAAGTTCTTTGAACGTGAGTCATATCGCTATAATCTAATACAGAGTCAGGGTATTGCACAATTTTCTTTCTGTCTTCAAATGGAAAGCATTTTTCTTGCCCAGTTTAGATCCCGATGTTTGAGCAGATCATCAAAACTGACAGTCAGCTTTTCACCAGTCTTTTTTAAGAATCAACACTTTAAATGTTAACAGTGTGGCCTGTTGTCTCAGAGCAGTGAAGGTTTGTACTGTATATTTGAATTTAGGATCATCTTTAAATCATCCTCCTTCTGCCAATGAGGGTATGTAATTACTAAAATGTGTTTGTTTACTCGAGCTGTACAAAATTAAACGTGTTTAGATGTCAAACTGGATCCAACCGCGGTGGAGGTATGCAGTCAGGGATGCTCTTGTTGAAATATTTTTCGCCTCTGCCAAGGAAAGTTATGTGATTGGTACGGTATGTTTGTCAGCAGGATTACAGGAAAACGGACGAGTCAAATTTGATAAAAGTTGATCGGAGTCGGAGCAGGGGCAAAGGAACAGCTGCATCGTGAAAACGTTTCATTAAAATGCACTGGCCTTGAAGATGCACTTCTTATCACTCTGTTTATTTTTTAAGACGTCTTACTACAACAGATTTTTGAATATGGAATATTTTTTTGACACTACAAACCTTAAGTTCAACAGTGTCTCTATTTGAATGCAACCTGAATTTCATTAAAGGTGGGATGTTGCATAAAATGTAAATAAAACAGAGTGTAATGATTCAAAAAGCTTATAAACTCACATTCTTTCCACAACAAAACACAGAAAATATATCCCATGTTCAAAAAGAGACATTTTTACCAGTTCATTAAAAATAGTATCTCATTTTGAATTTGATTACAACAACACGTAATACTAAAAAGAAACACATGGAGGAAAATCCTGTAACTAATTAGGTAATTGGCAACAGGACAGTATCATGATTCGGTATAAAAACAACATTGTAGAGATGCAGAGCCACTGCAGTGAAGATGGAAAAAATAATGTTTCTATTATCGCCAAAAAATGCTGAGAATTTGGAGAAATCTCTGTGGGCTGAGGACAAGGCCAAAAACTGTCCATGATCTTCAGGCCCTCAGGTGGGACTGCATTAGGAACAGCTTTGATTCTGTGATGGAACTCCATGAATGGACTCAGGAACATTTCTGGAAATGTCTGTAAAAACACGGTTGGCTGGTTCATCCACAAATCACGTTAAAGCTCTATCAGACAACAAGAAACACCATGTGAACGTGATTAAAAAATGTTACCATCTTTGAAATGTGAAATTCTTTTTGAAAACAACGCACATCCTGCAGACTAAAGAGGAACGTGAATATCCGGCATCCAAAAACCTGCATCTCTGGTGGTGTATAAAAGCCACACAGGCTCCCATCCAGATATTTTTCAGGTAAGGCATTGCATCCTTCAGCAAGACAATGCTGCATCAGTTACAAAAGCAAGACTTTGCTGTAGAAGGGTCTGTGTGCAGAAATGGCCTGTCTGAGGTGAAAACATCAGGCTCATCATGAAATACAAGATACAACAGACGAGAACCAGGACCGCTGAGCAGTTTGAATCCACGAGAATGGGACAGCAGTCTGCTCCAAAAAAACTCCTCACGTTGCACACATATGTGGTCTGGTAAAGTACGATGGGATGCGTCACACTTGCAGTTTCCTTGAGGTATCGTCTTTTTCTGTTATGATGGCACGTTTCTACAGTTTAAACATTTGATATGTTTTCAACATTTTACATTGTAATTGAAGTCATTGCATTCTGTTTTTATTTACATTTTACACAGTTTTCTAATGCTTCCTGAATTGGGGCTGCATAAAACACTAAACATCATTTCATAGGTAACCTCCACGCTGGAGGTTACCTATGAAGATGCTGAGAGGAGAGGATGCAAAAACAAAGGCTAGAAGCTGCAGCTTTTTAGACTTATTGTGTCGGCATCAATCACGGCCGATGAGAGGAAGTCTTCCTCGGGCTGCACAAAGCTACCGCCACACCGCCGCTGAGGTCAGAGATCAGAAACAAAAATGGAACTTGATGCTTGTAAATCCTTTTCCCACTGGGACGCGCCACACTTAATCATCTTCTCACGACGTGTGTGTGTGTGTGTGTGTGTGTGTGTGTGTGTGTGTGTGTGTGTGTGTGTGTGTGTGTGTGTGTGAGTGTCGCGAGTGTCATCCTGGCAGCAGGCGATCAAAATCCTCAGGATAACAGATTTAAAGGGAATGTGATGTTTCCAGTGCCCACTGGCCGGGAATCCTTACGGAGAAAGCAGGACAGAGTTGTCTTTAAAGAAATTAGCCAAGCTCTCTTTGGCATGGGCAGCATCGTTGTGGCTTTCGGTGTGTATGGTAAGCTCGTGTTCTCCCCACCACGATGGAAAAGTAATCTGGTTCGCCGACCTTTTCAGAGACCCCAAAACTCAGCAGATAAGTAGCTTCCGGAAGAACTGATTTAAAATGGGAAAAACGGAAAGTCCCCCAAGCCAAAGAATACAGAGCAATTTAAAGCTGGAAAATCGATCACAGGGCTTATCTATTAAACATCTTGTTTTTTTATATGTTCTTTTTATATAGTTCTCTGAACATATATATACACACGCACATGCATGTCTGTGTTTCAGCGCTGCTCTTTTGTTGTTTCATTGCTCTTGTAATACATTTCTGGGCTTCTGAGGAAGCTATGATGGTGATTTGATGGGCACCAGAAGCTGCTCGGGGCTGGAAAACAAAATCATAAGAGAGAGAGAGTGAGAGAGAGACAGCGAGGGAGCCTGATGCTGCAGTGGGGAGAGCTGGTTGGTGCTGAGAGCGCTGGGTGTCTGAAAGGAAAAGTGAAGAGGATGAATGAACGTTCAGGCCTCTTTGGACAGCTGCCCAGTTTCAGTCAGAACAAGAGAACAAGATGACAGAAGAGAAAAGCGGAGTGGGACTAAAAGGGAGGCAGCTGAGAAAAACCAGTGGAGCTTTCCTTCGGTTTACACAAGGAGAGAGTGTGTGGTGAAGGCCAGTGATGTGAGCGGCGACGCAGCGAGACGCTCAGAACATACATGCACAGATACATGTGGAGGCATGTTTCACCACATCTATACAGCAGCTTTTAAGCAAAGCTTTCAGTGTGAGAGTTAAAATGGTTTGAGTGAATGTCAGATATGACTTTAAGGCTGTAGTAACTCATGATTTTGTAACAAAAAAAGTTTTTTTTTTTGCCTAAGAGTGTTTTTATGATTATCGCTGTCGCTTTGCTTTGAAAAGATCTCTTTTCAGCAACCCATTCAAGTTTGCTGGAAACTGTGACATCACAGATCCCGGTCAGAAATATGAATCAGTTTATTCAGTATTAATTTCCCTGATGTTTATTTTTATTCAGTACTACATCATACTGCACTTGTAAGATGACTGTGTAAACGTTTAACACCAATTACAAAAAAAAAAAAAGCTTTTTAGAAGAGTTTCTGACTCCGCCCCCTGGGCCCCCGCCCCGCCCTCAGAGCTTTGAAGAAGCGGCTGAAATGGGAGCTGTTATACTCTGTTTTTGAGGAATTTTGACTTAAACTTCTCATATAAATGTTTTGAGACCTGAAGGGACTGTGTCAACCTTTGACAATAAATAAATAAAAAATTAACAGTAATTGCCACAAATGCAGACTCTTGGAAACCTTTTGAGAAATGCCCTTTTTAAATAATCCCATTATGAAGTAAAATTCAACATTAAAGTTTTTTTTGTTTTTTTTTATATATGCAGTAAGTTTTATGTCACCCCAACACCAGAAAGTGCTTAACAACAGTGAAAAAGTCGATTGTTTTTGTTCTTTGTGAAGCAACAAACGCTGATTCATCATACACCTGGACGGACCCTGCTCACGCCACCGCAGCCGACCAATCAGACGGCCTCTTTTCAGTCATGCAGAAACTCCCCTTTCCAAAAATGTTGAATTGACAGTCTCTTTAACTTTTTCCTTTTGAGTTAGCTCCAGCGAAGAACATGAGAAAGAAAAATCTGCAGTCAGTTTTAAGTTTTAGAGTTCTCCGTGCTTAAGGTTGAAAGTCTTTTAAGAAACACATCTGTGTTTTTACTGTCCCTCCATTTCAGACAAACGATCATATGAGCAAGACCCGTCACTTTGAAAAGTATGAAAACGAGGGTAAGGCAGTTCTGACTGTGTCGTTCTGTTGATACAAATGTCAGAAAGATTTAATGCAATGGTTCTGCATCCCTCCGGCCTTGCCAGAATCTCTGGGCGCTCTGGTAACCTCGTCGGCTTAATTGATGTGAATAAAAGGTAAGGCGTGGGGCCTGCAGTGCTTGCTTTGGCATTGCATGTCACAGACTTTAGTCTAATAAAACCCTTATTTTCCTAAAGTCTGTGTTCAGTCTCCATTTTATGCTGGTCGTAACACATGACGGATCCTCATCTAGAACCTTGAACTGTTCGTTGCTGGTGTTGCTGTTAATTATGATGCTTTTGTTACTGTGTATTTGTTGTTGTTAATTCTGTGAACCTTATGCGCTTTTCTGATGAGGTGCTGCGATGTGGATCCGTCCCACCACTGAGTCCAGAGCTCAAATGAAACCCACGACATATACTTACATATACGCTGTATTTAAACACTCACACGCTCCCTACGCTCACCTTAACAGTGGTGTAGTTGCTGTTCTCCTGCACGTGCAGCAGCGTGCCACTCTTGCTGCGAGTTCTGAACTTGACCTCCAAGCTGCTGGGCCTGGCGGCGTCGTGGGCCGCGCCCTGCAGCGACCGTCTCAGCAGAACGTCACGCTTGGGGCCCTGCTTCAGGGAGTAGTCCAGGCGTCCAGTCCCATCCAGAGACAGAGCGGTGTCTGCTGTCATGTCTGTGCAAGAGAGACGGATAATAGCCTAATGATGTCACGGGACTTTCAAAGGCGGCCTCAAAAACGTACAGTTCCAGTCCTCTCTTGGCCAACTCTCGGGTTCAAATGATTTTCTTTTTCCCAATCCCACTTCCATAACCACAAAATGGTCCTTACATTCTCACCAGTGGTTACAAATAACTGTAAGTGGGAGATTCCCCAGAACAGCCTGCGCGCTCTTAAGCAAGACAATGATTCCCCTTGGCTTTTTGTGATGAAAGGAGGGGAAAAAAGCTTATTAAATGTCTGGGACGAAAGACGCAGGGGACGAAAGAGAAAGAGTGTATACGTGGGTGCAAAAAGTCACAGTCAAAAATCCCAACTGTGTTGCTTTGTTGAGGCCACATTTACCTGAAACTGTGTCAAGCAGAGGGGAAAATATGCTTCAGGTTTCTGGATTACAAATATCTGTTTATACACCAGAAGGAACGGTAGTTGCTGACAGTTGTTTATAAAAACATTTTCAAATATGAATAGATGCATGAAGAACAGACAGACTATAGAGTTTTGTATCAGTAAGTAAGTAGTCTGCTCACCTTAAAAGCCTTCTTTTACGTTAATGACATCCTCATTTAAGACAGTTAGTAGCACAGCACAGTTAACAACTGGACAAAGTACACGTTCATGCAGTCTGCCAGTTAAGAAAACATCTGAGGCCAGACGAATTCACTTCAATACGTCTATCAGTGATAAATAGTTTATTTTATAAGGGTGAAAGTATCTGGATAAAGTTCAACTTTTCTGTTGAACCGGGGTGTCGACATTTTTGCTTATCTAAGAGGGAGCGCAGATTTATCACGGCTTATTAGCTGTGCTGGACCATCAACTTTAAAATATGCTGCCTGTCAAAGGTTTTCCAACACCCCATCATTCCGGTTTTTATTAAAATCTGAAAAAAGGATGGTGAGTTAATGACTTCAGACGGTATCAAAGTAAGTGGTCAAGGTGTTAACTGAAACAGTGACCTTTGGTACAGTTTTTCACGGCCGTTGAAGCAAACTGAGCCTTAAAACGTTAAAGCCAACAGGTCCTTTTTACAACTTGCATCAGCCTACTGTGAGACACAGTCAACACAAACCTGGTAGCACCTTAAACTACCAGGTTGCAAGAACACTACACGTTGCTGATAAGTACTTTGCGTAATGACTTTAAAAATAGGTTTTGTGGGCCTGAAATGATGTTGACGTGTTTTAACTGAATACTGTGACAGTTTAACAAACTTCAGGCTTGTAACAGTACGTCAGTGTTTCCTGGCTGTGGAGGTTGTGATATGAATTATGATATGAATTGTGATGCTTTTAATAACCGACAGTTTTGAAACTTTTTCATGCCACCCATGCTTTGTTTTCTCAGTAGCAACACTAAAACCTCAGGACTGATGTTACTGGTAATATGACTTTACATAGAGCTGCACCTCGCAGATGAGCTCTAGGTTTGCAGCAGTTTTCGTGAGTTCCCTCTTTTTCAGTTCACTTATGTTGAGTCTGTGGATTTATGTAATCAAATTCTTTGATATGAAGCGCAGAAGGCGACAACGTGGCCTATATGAGCCGCGCGGTGCAGTGAAATGAGCGATGAGTCCTACATAATCATAAAGGAATATTATTTAAATGGTGAAATCTGAGCAGAAAAGACACGTCAAAGACAGATACTTACATTTCTCACAGAACTTGCCAGTGAAGCCATCCATGCACTGACACTGCTGCCAAGACCAGTGGTCCAAACAGGTGCCCCCGTGTCTGCAGGGGCTGGCTGTGCAGGCTCCTTCCAGTCTCGGACATCTACAGACACAACGATACACAAGCTGACAATCAGGGAGACAGTTTGACAAGTCAGCCTCAAATTAAGCAGCCGGGGGGTCCGCCGAAAAGAAACTCCAAAAATAGGGGCAGATGAGCTGCTATTTCTCTCCCAGTGGAGCAACACAAAAACCCATAAAGAACCCCGGGGAATTAGCATATTAAAAGATCCGTCTTCGCCTCACTATTCATCAGTGAGGTAGAAAAGAAATAAATTCTCTGGAATCCAGCGATTGATTTCCCAGGTCAAAAATGTGCCATTTGAATTTTCTTCAACTTAAAACAAAATCTTCTTTTAAAAGCTCTCTAGAAGGTTTGAAAGTGTGAAGAGATGTCCCACAGAGGTAGAGAAGATAGACAGAGAGGAAGAAGAGGAGAGAGACAGAGAGCGGGAGCGAAGGCCGGCGAACCTGTCAAGGATGCCACGCGATGCCAGCGCCTGACTGGGCTCCAGTGGGCGCCCATTGACGGCGAACTCCATGATGCAGCCGACAAAGTCGTGGGTGGCGACCTGACCGCGCCGATGAAGGACAGGTTCTATTGACCTGACGCCTCCAACCGAGAGTCTGTTGGGCTGCACATCCAGGATCCTGCACATACACAAACATGCAGTCAGATCTGTTCACAAGCGACGGCGCTGCATACGCAGAGAAATTCAAAAGATCCGAATGCATTCAAAAGGTATTCAAAATCATACACGCTCAGTCCGGGGCCGGACACTTTCACGAGAACCGGCTTTCTCTCTCTCACACATGGATTCACACAAATACAACTCAGAACAACGTGTCGAGCTTCCCTCCACAGCTGCCGGTCTGTTTATGATGTTTTACATAATATATGCTTTAACAGTTTATGGTTTTTTTTTCTGAATTTGATTGGTTTTGTGTAGTATTACTGCATAAAATACACCAGAAGAGGGCAGCTGACAGTTTAAACAACTTACATTCAGACACTGACTCCAACGGGGATAACAAGCACACAAGGTTTGGTAAAATGTTATTGCACTGACTTGTCAAGAAATGGTCAAGAAATGTGAGTTACAAGTTTGTAAAAGTCTGCTTACTCAGATCTTGTTTTGTGGACTTTTATCTGAGGCCTGCCTGAACTAAAGGTCTGATATCCCGAGCAAAGAGAAGCCCTCACTTAAAGAAATTTGGTGTCGGACCAGGTTTGTGAGACCTTTTTGGGTTATGCTTGATTTTCCATTATCCTTCCAGTCTTGAATTATTCAAGCCGTTTTCTAGGCCATGGAAGTGAAACTGTCAGCAGTATTTTCTTGTTTACAGTGTGGAAGAATCATAATCATAGAACCAGCTGTTGAGTACGTTTGTGTGCGTGCGAGATTCTCCTACCAGTCGGTGTGCACCGCCACGTCACTCACAGCGCAGTATCCTGGTTCCTGCTCATCGCCACACAGGTCCACAGTCAGAGATGCAGCCTACGTGATGATGAGAACACACACGAGCACGTCACAAATGATTCCCTTCAGGAGGAGAAGCTGCAGAAGAGCCTCAAACAGTCCAACTGTTGTTGATGTAAACACCAGAGAGTGTCAGGCTCGGTAGGAAGGACCCAGCAGACACGGAACTGGTGGGGTTTGAGAGCCTACGTCTCATCAAACTGAGTTCATCTGAAGATTCACAGATGTATTGTTTGGATTCACTGACCCAGTTCTGCTTCACTGGCTGCAACCATTTACCTGAGACACTCAAATACCTAAAAACCCAACGATTTTTAACTGTAAGTGGTGCCTACCTGTACTCAGGTAATATTTAAAAGTATAAAAAGCAAATAGCAACTGAACTGCCGGCTGTGGGGTTCTAGATGGTTCCCTTCTGTTACCTGCTGATGTTGCACAAAACATCAGCTCCGTCATACCAGGCTTCAAATTCAACACTTCAACATGTTTAGGGAGATTTCTGGAGATTCCAACCACACCTCTTTTTCCTATTTATTCTCATTTTATACTGCAAGAGTTTAATCACTGGGGAATAATGCAGCATTAGTCAGTTAACAATGTCACCTCACAGGAAGACCTTCCTGTCGCCCTCCTGAGTGGAGTCTGCATGTTCTCTGCATGTTCTCCCCGTGTCTGCTTAGGTTTCTTCCCACAGTCCAAAGACCCGCATATTAAGATAAATTGTTGAGCCCAAATTGGCCGTAGGAGTGAGTCTGAGCATGAGTGGGCGTCTGTTACCGCGTGATGGACGAATGACCAGTGGAGGGAGGGAGTCCCTGGCTTCACCCAGAGTCAGCTGGGATCAGCTCCAGCACCCCCGCGACCCTCTTTACGATTTATAGGGTGTCGTTTATGGATAGATGTGGAACATGACGGTTAGAAGTAACCAGTCTTCTGTGCCTAATTATATTCCTTGTTTTTGCAGGTGAATAGAAAAAAAATATTTAATTCAAGAGTTACCAGTTTTTTTTTCTCCATCTTTCAGCATGACTCACTGAGTAAGCAAATCTATTGTTATTAAAGCGGCAGTTAAGATTTTCTACAAGCCATATTTACAGAAAATTAGGTGTGAAGACCTCAGTGACAGCTGCATGTTCATGAAATATTCCCCTGGAAGCTGTTTGGTTTAGCGCAGATGAAGATGAAGATGTGAAACGTGGCTTCTGCTGGTAGCTTCACATCTAACTTATAAAGGTTCTGCTCCAATCCTCCGAGTCACGCGCTTTGGCAATATCTGACAACATGTTGAAGTACTCCTTTGAATAAGCTGTAATAATCTATCAAACTATGACCAAGAGTTGCGACTGAAGCAGTGGGTGATGCCGCAGTAGCTGACCGACACCTGCCAGCGTTGACGAGCCACATCTGCCCCCCCCCCGTGGACTGATGGGTAGATGCCGGAGCGGTCTTAGCCGGCTCTAGAGTAACGGGTGCGTTTGGGAAAGGAGTGATGCCCCCATCATGCCTACCATACAAGCCTGTGGTGGTAGTATTATGGTCTGGGGTTGTTTCAGATGGCGACTATCCTACCACTTGAATACACTGAATTACCAAATCTTTTCATTAATAGCATTTTTCTTTCTTTTTATGGTTTGGCATATTCCTAGATGACACTGTCAGGATTCATCAGGCTCAAATTGTCAAAGAGTGGATCTGGGATCTAAAAAACTTTGTGATAATTAAAATTAAAACATTATTAATTACGATATGAGACCACTCATGTCACAGTAGGGATTGTAGGAGTGTCGTGTTCACAGCTCATGGCAAGTTTGAGTGAATGCAGATGCAGCTCAGTCAGCTGAGGATTATCTGACCCAGTGAAGTTACATTTTTTTTCATTCTTTCATCGCGGTGTTTGACAAGAGTGACATAGAAATGCCAGTCATTGCAGGAAACGGTTCCCGTTTCCCCTCAGAGGCACCAAAGCTTTTGCCCAGATGTGGGGGTTTTGTCTCTTTTGCTGTCTGTGCTCAGAGAGCGAACGACCCCACTAGGAAGAAAAGAAATGAGCTTCTGAGGAAACTGTCCGGAAAAGTGTGTGAAAGTGTTGAAAAACTGGGACAATCACGCTCCACCTATCCTGGAGTTTAAGTAAACACGGACCACACCGGCCCAGATCTCTGACACAAATCATCCCGGAGAGCACACGTTTGCTGAGAGCACACACGCACGCACGCACGCACCCAAACACACTTATGTTTAGTGTGCTGTAGCACACGTAGCTGTGACTCTCTGAAGCTCCACAAAGAATCACCTCAACATTTTAATAATGAGCTGTCCAGCAGTCTAAACCGCAACCTTAATCTAATTAGGGTTATGATTGGAGTAAACAATAATGGCATGAAGGCAGGTGGAGTATGCAATCACAGGTGTGTTATAAAGACACACAAATGGAATGGAAACACAAATATGACATCCTGTTGGAGTTCTTGTGCAAATTTGCATCAGTGAATGTCATGAAGACCCACCAGTGCCAGTCTGTACTTCCTATCCTCATCCAGTACAGCCAAGATCTTTGCAGGGGTGTAGAAAAGTTGGTAAAGAATAACCGCAGAGCCAGACTAGGTACAGTACGGTGTGTATGTTATGAGCCGCCGAGCACTGCAGTGATTTCGAGTGAGGCAGCAGATACGCTGAAGCTCAAAACAAGCAACACCTCTGAAGAACAACTCCAACAACCGCCAACTCACGACTTCTGATATTTTAAAGCGACTTCACAAAATAACAAGTTCAAAGTTGCTCATAAGAAGCAGAGCTGGCAACCCTGGGAGGGACGCCAGCGAAAGATCTCCGTGAACACGTTGGGGTGCTTTTCAACATGTAAACCCAGATTATGAAATGAACATTTTCAAGGCAATTCACGCAAAGGTTTTAATAGGAAAATTGTCTTATTAGATTAAGGTCAATATTTACGTTATTGTTGTCCATCTGCATGTAGACATTATGAAAGTTTTAGAAGAGAAGCAGAGAACTTCCAAAAGCTGCCTGCTCAGTTTGGTTTATGAGTTTACCAGGAGATTTTTCACATGATCTTAAAAGTTTTGGGTAATCTGCTTGTTTAAAGACATATTTCTGCTAATATCCTCATTAAAAGGACCAGTGGTGTCAAGTCAAACATGCGTTTTGACTTCGTCGCGCTGTGTTGTTTCTATTTGGACCGCTCTCATCGACTCTAAGCAGCTGCGAGTCACGTTGGCCGGTGCAGCTCAGCTGAACAGCCCCAAGTCTGCACCTGGTGGGACTCCGTGGTGAGAGATCTTAGTCGAGCATTCTTTTAAACAATAAACATGGGAAGACAGTTTGTAATTTTTTTCTTCGTTTCAGCTCTCTTTTACATACATTTTTCCTGAAAGAGGAAGGACCGGAGTCCACTCTTTAAAACTAGCTGCTACCAACGGGCCTGTAGACGCATGGTCAGGTGGGGAGCTGTTGTAATGCATTTCTGTGTTATTCTAAATTGTCACAGGCATTTCATTAAATAAGACTTCAGGAAAGTGTTTTCCAACTTTTGAAAGATCAACAGCAAAGACAAGTCTAAATTGTCAAACCACATTTACAATCTGCGATCACAGAAGAATCAAAACCTTAAAGTCAAAACAGACGGGCTTGACTGTCATCACTTTTTCTCTCTGTCCCATGCTGTCAATAATCGGGGTGATTGTTTTCTGTGTGTAATTTAATTTCAATTCTTCCAATTATTTTCCTACTTACCCTAAAGGCATCTTGTAACATCTTGTTTCCAGGAACAGTTGGCCTCACACTATTTATTCATTTAAGAAAAAAACACGTTTGCACTGAACTGGTATGTTCAAGTAATGTAAATGAACTTCACAAAATTATCTTTTATTGCCAATTTCTTCAATATCAATGCTTGCCAGTGTTTTAAACTGTTCAATCTTTTTGTCTTCTTTATAAAGAGACGACTGTAACTCTTTAATGAAGTGTCTTTTGTAGTGGTTTTGTCAGTTCTTGGATACGCTTGTAACATTTGCATATGACTGACTTCAGGCAGCACAGCTGTTTGAATCTTGATGACGCCGACGCTCCGATGTTCCTGTGAACCCTGTGCACCATGAAAACTTGGAGCCTTCATGAAGAAGCAGCAGACCTCAAGCCTGACCACAGAAATGACCCTCATCACCTCTCAAAAACACAACCATCAGATTCACTTTACACCACCTGTGGGAGTTGGCACTTCAGGCACGAATCACTGACATTTCTCTCTCACCCTTCGAGAACCCAAACACCACCACCTAAATATTCAGTCTGTCCAGACGGGCTAAGTATTCGCAGTGTTTCCTTTCCAGCCCGTCATTCTTCACCGTCTCAAAACTGACAATCCAACGATTTTGCCATATTCCTTTCAAACCCCACTGGATGGTGGTGAACGACAGATTTGAAGACCAGCAGGAAAGACTCATTAATGACAATCTGACGAGGCAGACTTGGACTTTTTCTTTCTTTCTTTGGCACAGTGTCGCCGGTAGGTCGAAGCTTCCCTTTCAAAGTGCAGAACATCATCTTTCTGGGCTATTTTAGGCTCTAGTATTCGAAATTACAACAAGCAGTAAACTGAAATTGTAGTATAAACAATGAAAACCAGTGGTTTAGAAGCGATTACTATTCTCAAAAAGCGTTTAAGGCCATTGTATTTTAAGCTTTCACCTGAAATACAATGACATGCAACAATTCACTGAAATATTGCGTACACATCCATACCATGCTGCTTTTCTGGATATTTCCTAAAAAAGTTTAAAAAAAACTAATAAGGCACAATCTGCTGGGTCTTCAACTGAGTTAATTTAGAGCATAAAAATGCTTATTCTCACCATTCCAGCCCTCCTGGCGATGACTGTGTGGAACTGCCCGTCTGAAACTTTTATTGCGGTTGTCAGTTTATAGGTTCCACTGCCCAAGTTAAAAGAGAAGCGCATCTGTCCCTCGATGATCTCCAAAGCCAGGAACTCCGCCTTGTCTCCAGTCTGGTTATCGTGGTTGTACATGAGCAGCACGTTGCTCTTCAGGGTAGCAAACTTGATATAAATGTAGTTATTGTTGGGGTCCAGGGATGGAAACTCCATGTAGGAAAGCTCCTCAAAGCCATAGCTGTTGAGCTCACAGTGTTTGCCGAAAACCCCTGAGGACCAAGACCAAAGGATTAATCAAAGAGGGAGCCGCTGAATGATGGATGGTGCCGCTTTGATAAAATTATCAACAGTTAAAACTGAAGTTTTAAAGAGTGATGCGATATGTTCTGTTTATGTTGAACAAAGCAGATGTTACTGCTCTCAGATCATAATATCGTAAAAGAATCATCAAAAAGTTGCACATATCTTTTTTTTTTAAGTCAAAATTTGAGGCTTTTCATGAGGACAGAAGTACACAGCATGGAAAATGGAAGAACAAAAAGGACATGAGAATGTTGACGTTTAAAAAAACGATCAGGGATTAATATTTCAGTTTTTTATATATGTAGAGGAAAAGTATCCATCTTGCTTTTTTATTTGACCAATATTTCAATCGACCAAAGCACCTTGAAAATGTCCTATCAATACTTACCGAACGGGCAATGACAGTAATATCCTTCCACCCGATTCTGACAGGACCCGCCATTAAAACAAGGGTTACACTCACAGTGATTGATGATGGAATCACACGTTTTTCCTGGTATCACAGAACAACACAAATTAAAATGGATGAGGTGGGATACGACAGAAAAACACACAGGGGACTCACAGGCCGAGTCACGCAGGCGCTTCATCACTTCACAGCTGAGAAAAAATACCAAAATAAAACTATGTGGCGAGTCTTAAAATCGCGTTATAAAACTACTTGAATATTAAACCCCAATCATGTGCAAAAGATCCTCCTCTTTATTTCCTCTGTTTTGTTTAAAATTAATAATCACATTATGGGAGTGGGTCTTAGCATTAGACAAATACAACCTCATATTATACAACATATAACTGTAACAAAAAAGAAGCCAAAAAGCAAAACAATAATGTGACAACTCCCCTCTCACGGCGTCATTTCAGCATCTCTACAGGGTTGAGGTCTGGATTTTGATCAGGCCATTACAAAAACTTTTTTCTTTGATTTTTCACCCATTCTGATGTGAATTTGCTTGTTGTTTTTGCCCTGTCACATAACTCATGTCACTAATTTCAGCTAAGTTTAACATGTTGGACAGGTGGCCTCACAGCTGCCTCCAAAATATTCTGCTGTACAGAGACGTTCATGGTTTATGACTGATGGGTGTCCATGTCCTGTGCCTGCAGAACGACCCCAAAGCATCATCTTAATGCTTGACAGTAGGTAGATATATGTTTTTTTGGTTTGGTGGAAGGCATCCAGGCCAAACAACTCCACTGTGGTCCACCTTCTGTCCATAGGAGATTATCCCAGACGTCTTGTGGTTTGTTCAGATGTAGTTTTATTAACCACAGTTGTACTTCTGTAGTCTTTATATAAATAAGTCTTTTTTCCTGCCACTCCTTGCAAATAAACTGTACTTCTAATTGCGTTGCCATGAGCTTTAATACTTAACACGTCCAGTAAGGCTCAGAGACTCCGAGATGTGGCTCTTGGGATTTCTTATATTTAAGTATTTTATTGTTTGCCACTGGGACACTGTTGTTTTGAAAGTTTTGCACTTGTGAATAACCCTACTCACTGAAATCTTTGATTTCCAAACTGCTTGTTATATTTCTCTAAGACTGTTGCTTATGTTTTTTTTTCTTCTTCTTGGCATTCTTAAAACAAATTCATCTTGCAGACCAGCAAACTGCCAACACATCAGCTTTAACGGTGTTATGCACACCACTTGATGATCTTCTAAAAGCTGTTGATTAGCAGCATTCGGCCTCAGACTACCCTCTTAGATCCTAAGGAAGCAGTAAGAGGGTACTTCATTTTACCCACATGATTTTTCTATTTGATTTATTCTTAATAAATAAATAATGGTGCAGTGAAAAGTTATATAGTTATAAAGTTATATTAAGTCATATGAGGTATATTTATCTAATACTAAAACACATTATGATCAGCTGCATTTTAATGTTTTTGCACCCATAAAACAAAGGATAAAAAGAGTTTATACTAACTTTTGCACATGAATGTATATGTGATGCTATCCAGGAATTACACATTGCCTGTCCAGAATGATGTCACTTCATCCACAATATCTTGAAAACGTCCATAGGAAAAAAGAAATGATCTCATTTAATTCTTCCCACTAAGAATAATCAGCCTTCACTCACTTCACTGCAAGATCTAATTGCTTTCTAATCATCCTCTTTTTTTCCTTCTGTATTTTTTGCCGTGCAGACGGACAAACAGCTGAAATCTACAGGAACGGCTGCCACACATGCATGCAAACATCAACGAGTTGAAAGGTTTAATAACACGATAAGGAATGTGACACTGATAATAAAAATAACAGACATGAATAATGCGTGGCACATGGCGCAATGGAATAAGACTGACACTGACACTGACTTCGGAAATATATTTAATGCTCTAAATGCAGAGACAAGTTGCTTAATGGAGATGGATGTTTCTGCCAAAAACCAGTCCGGGAAAACAGGAAGTTGAGAGTTCAGTGTGAGGGCATGAAAACTACTGTAAGTCAGTAGGTGCATTTCTGCAGGAGGGTCATTTATCTTGAGTTGTGGTCATTTTTTATCGTCATAATAAAAAGGGACAGTAATGACTTGAGTTGAGGCAAATCGCCTTCAGATGCTGCAGTCAGAGCTGGACATTATACACAAGCCAAATGATTGCTCTAAGTATTTCCACTTCAAATCCACTCCCCTTTTATCATGGCCAATAATGTACTGTATTCATTACATTTCCAAGTGAAAAGACCTGATTTGATCTTTTTATAAAGCTGCTCATTTATCAAACTCAAAACCCAGCCACATGTGAAATCCTTGATTAAGAAATCCCTGTATATACAGTTAGATTGGAAATGTGTCTGTGTGTGGTCATATTTTGTATGTGCATGAAGGAAATGTGATACTGGTGAACTCTTTGTAGCCAAGACACAACTTCTGACTCGGTTAAGCCTCGTATCATCGTTTTTATTAAAGCAAACATGGCAGGATGATATGCATCCCAGCTGATACCCCCCAACTAGCAGCCTAAAAATCTAACTGTTTTTGGCAGCTCTGCTTAAATGCCATGGCTACAACACCTCCTGGAAACATTCAGAAGCAAATATTTTCATTGGATCTAAAGCCATGTTTGTGACTACATTATCGCATGTACGCGAGTGTCCCCACATGGTTTTTCCAGGCTTTGCATGAGTAATTGCAAGCACATAAAATGTGACTCCTGTGTGTGTAGTACCTGCAAATCCGGATTTACAGAGGCAGTTGAAGCCGCCAGGGAAGTTCTGGCACAGTGCACCGTTCTTGCAGGGATTGGAAAGGCATTCATTGATATCCCTCTCGCAGGCCATCCCAGTGAAACCCTCAGGACAGGTGCAGGAGAAACCCCCCACCAGATTGTGGCAGGTGCCGCCATTGTGGCAAGGCGATGGCTGGCACTCGTCGATGTCTGTCTCGCACAGAGCTCCTGCGTATCCTGGCCTGCAGCTGCAGGCGTAGGGCTGCAGGGGGTGGTTCGAAACAAGGATCACAGGCACACTTTCTTCTATCTTCATATCAGGCCCGACACTAAGACGCCGCTTGCAGCTGCCTCCATTCTGGCATGGGTTATGTGTGCATGGATCATGGTCCACCGCATCTATTTGCACCCCGCTCTGCCTATATAAAACGTCTTTGATACTCTGGAAGAATGTGGTCACGCCACTGGGGTTCACATATTGTCCATAGCCCCTTTTCACAGCTGCCATCAGGAAAGTTTGATTGTTGAGCTCAAATGCTCCGTAGAGCAGAACACCTGTGCCTAGTCCAGCTAGCTGAGAGTTGGCAATGCGTAAGAAGCTGAGGTAGTGATTTGTAAGAAAGCTTTTGACTCCTTCAGAGTGGAGTCGGATGAGAATGCTGTTGTCCACTGTGGCATTGGTGAAGCCCATGAATGAGACTTTAGCTGTGTTACTGACTGAGCCGTGGACACCATCACTGCTGCGGATGGTTAGTTCAAATGTCCCATCTGTTGATCGGGCTTTGGAGTTGAGGTTGCATGTTCCTGTTGGGATGCTAAACAGACCGGAGGCTGGAGAGATAAGTGAGCAATGGAACCTGTCATGGATGTCAGGATCTTGTGGTTTGACATTTCCTAAAGAACTTCCAGAGAAGATGTTTCCAAAGTAGTGGACAAAAATCTCCATGTTGCGCGGCTCTGAAGGGTTGTCATTCTGATCGTTAATTTTGACATGAACTGTTCCTGTGGAGGACATCTGAGGCACGCCAGAGTCCTTGATCACAACATAGAGATAGAAGTCACTAATCTGTTCTCGGTCTATCTCCCTACTGGTGCTCAGCACCCCGGTTGAGCTTAGGCTGAAGTAGCTGTTAGCTGAGCCAGAACTCATGAGACTGTATAGGTAAGGGCCTTGGTTGGGTGGTAGATCTGGGTCAGAGGCCGTCAGTGTCGTAACGGGAGTACCGGCTCTCTGGTTCTCCATGACTTCAGCATAGGTGGTTACTAACGTTGGACCATTATCATTGATATCTTCCAGATTCACAATGATAGTGGTGCTTCCGGTGGAAGGAGGTGAGCCAGTATCCACAGCAAGAACAGTCAGATTATAAACAGGGGTTGTTTCCCTGTCCAGCGCTGCAGCCACAGACACCTGTCCAGTTTTTGGGTTGATTGTAAAAACATTTTTATCAAACTCAGGGGCAATGGAGTATGAAAACCTGCTCCAGCTTGGAACAGAGTCTGAGTCCTCAGCGCTCACGAAGGTGACCAGACCACCAGGTGACAGACCTTCACTGACTTGCACATCATACAGTTCTTGAGTAAAAACCGGCGGATCGTTGGCATCAAGAATAGTTATATTCACAAACACCTCATCCATATCTGCCCCACGGATGCTTCCTGCATTCTTTGCCAACACCTTTAGTGAAATCTTTTCTTCTTTCTCACGGTCTAGAGTACCTGTGACATAAATCTGACCCGTTTTCTTATTGATGCCAAAGCCCTTCTTTCTGCTCTTTCCAAAAATTAGGTAGTAAACCACTCCATCCTCCCCTTGGTCTCGATCACTGGCGAACACTTCCCCAACCACTGTGCCTCTTGGAGCAGCTTCAGAGATTTCAAAGTAGTACTGTTTGGAGACAAAGCGGGGAACGTATTCATTTGCTCCCTTTAGCTGAATGTTGACATTGGCGAAGCTGCAGCGCTCTTCGTCTGGGACATTGAAGGCCTTTACTGTTAAATGGTAGACTTGCTTAGCTTCATAATCCAAGAAGCCCTGGGTGGTGATGGTGCCTGTGTTTGGGTCAATGACAAAGAGATCACTGTCTGATGACTGAATCACATAGGCCATGACAGCGTTGGCTCCTGAATCGCCATCTGTGGCATTCATTTTGACCACCGTGGTGCCGCTTGGAACGTTCTCCTGCACAATGGGGAAGTACTCGTCAGGATCAAACACAGGAGGATTGTCATTCACATCAGTCACATGTACTGTAACAGAGACATAGCTAGATTTTGCAATCCAGCCACCATCTGTAGCTGAAACTTTAAGCTCGTGTTGTTGCTTCTCTTCAAAGTCCAGAGGATGGGCGAGGGATAACACTCCAGTCTTACTATTAAGTACAAACAGAACCTTGTCGTTGCCTGAAGTGATATTGTACGTGATAAGGCCATTCATGTCTTTGTCTTTGTCTCGGGCAGACAGAGTCCTTATTGCTGTTCCCACAGCAAGGCTTTCAGGTACGGTAGCTGAAATTTGGCTTTGTGAAAACTCAGGCGTGTGGTGATTTTCCTCTGTGACTGCAATTCTCACTGATGCTTGTGCCGACAAAGGGGGGTTCCCTCTGTCTCTCGCAGTGATCTCAATAAGGAAAATTTTATTCATATCCGATGTGAGCGAAGAGGCAACGGTAATCCATCCAGTTGTTTTATCTAGTTTGAATTTACTAGAACTGTTTCCACCTGTTATGAAATGTTCCACCTCTGAATTAAGGCCAAAGTCTTTTTTGTCATGAGCCACAGCTCTTATGAGCCTGGTGCCAACTTTGACGCTTTTAGTGACTGGAGTAAAGTAGCTCGTCGAGTCAAACTCAGGAGGGTTATCATTACTGTCTACAATGTTTACAATCACTGTCGTCTCACTCATCAAAGGCTTGACAGCTCGGTCTGAGGCCGTGACAATGAAGCTGTGGCGATTTATATTTAAACTACTTGCACCTGTGGAGTTCTGATACTTTAACTGCTGTTTCACAAAAACCTCCCCGGAGCTGGCGTTGATTCTGAAATATTCCGACTGGGATCTTATGAAATAGAAGATTTTGCCATTAAAACCCTCATCGGGATCAGCGGCAGAGACCTGTGTGACCACAGAGCCGACCTCCGTGAGCTCCGGGTAGTCCAGATAGTAAGATGGCCGACTAAATCTGGGAGCATTATCATTAATATCTGTTATGAATACAGTGACATCCGTGCTTACTGTCCAGCCAGAGTCATGGGCGGACACTTTGACAATGTAGTGGTCAGTGTCCTCTCTATTGAGCGGCCTGCTGATGGTAATGTCCCCGGTGTTTGGATTTATATTGAATGGAATGCTGGTATCTGTGATTGAATATCGGCTAATGGCGTTTGAACCAGCATCCTCATCTGTGGTGGTGACTCTGGTGACGGTGTAACCCACTGGCGCATTTTCAGCCACTGTAGCGCTGAATATCTTGGAAAACCTTGGGGCGTTGTCATTCACATCCAGGACATTGATCATGACCTTGACTGCTGTGCTTTTGGGTGGCAAACCTCGGTCAGTGGCTTTCACTTTCAAAATGTATACCGCCGTCTTCTCCCGGTCCAACGGCCTGGTGGTTCGTATTTCACCGGTCGCTCGATTAATGCTGAAGCTGTTCTCTTTGTTGCCTTCAGTGATCGCATATTCCAGCTGTCCATTAGTCCCTCTGTCCAGATCCTGAGCAGAGACCATCAACACCCGCTGAGGTGAAAGATTCTCCAGTATCTCAGCATGGAACGGATCCTTATCAAACACTGGGTGATTGTCATTCACATCTAGAACAGATATTTCTACTTTATCATAGGAGGAATAAGGTGGAAAGCCCTGATCTCTGGCCTCAAGCCACAGAACATACTTCTGAATGTGCTCATAATCCAGAGGATGTCTGATAGACAACTCGCCGGACAGCTGGTCAATATGAAAGGCGTTGTCCAGGTTGCCACTGGCGATGTAATACGACAGCGGTCCACCTCTCTTAGAAGACCCTGTCACCGTAGTAACAATGTGATTGGTCGGCTGACTCTCTGGGAAAGTAAAAGTCTGCTCCCTCAGCTTGATGACGGGGAAGTTCCCTCCGGTTACAAAGCGCACTGTCACGGTGGTTGAATCTGTTTTGGGATTAGCGCCGCCATCTTTTACCCGAACTGTGAGGGTAACCTCTGAACTTCCACTCAGCCTCTCATTGGCAGTGATGGCACCTCTTACTGGATCAATCTTGAACTTCTCAGAACTGCGTCCCATCAGCGAGTACTGCAGCTGAGAGTTGGAACCAGAGTCCTCGTCCGTGACAGTAACAGCAAAGACCAAGGACCCTGGACGGACAAATGGACACTCGTTAAGTTTATAACCACTTAACTTGCACAAAAACACACTTATAAGTATAATTCCTTGGAATTAATGAACATAAACCTTTAATGACGCCATATTTAAGTTAAGCTTTCCACTTTTTGTCTTGTTCAGCATACTTTTCATGAGCAGTTCGACTTTTTATCAGTACCATTGCAAAAATCATTTTTAAATTGATTGAATGCTTATAATCAAAATAGCTCTAAATCACACCTCTAAACTTATTTCAATAATTTGACTCCGGTCATTTAATTTTTCCACCTGCACTGTGAATGTTTACTGGCTGTGTTCATTAAAGATGCAAGAAATTATAAAAGTCAGCATCGTATACACATCGTTTGACTATTTTATGGAAAATAGACATAAACATAGACCTTTTTATTCCACACCCAGGGGTGCAGTTCTGTGAGACAACAGGTGCAAATTGTGACATTTTCAGGACCTTTTGAAGGCACCTACTGACCTGCTGCAGTGGAGGCAGGGATGTGGGTCACGTAGGGGTGGTGATGGAAGCGAGGTGGGTTGTCATTGATGTCAGCCACCGTCACAGACACAGTGGCTGAGCTGGACAGGCCCTCGGGCTGCCCTCCATCCGTTGCCACGACCAGGAGCTGATAATTGGCGCGGTCCTCTCGGTCCAGCAGGGAGCTGGTGATAATCTGTCCTGTGGCAGGGTTGATGGAGAACTGTCCATGTCCTCCGCTCAGACTGTAGCTGTAGGAACGGTAAAGGACATGCTTCAATGAAGGCTCGACAGAATTTAATAATCAAAAATGATCATCAGTTGCGTAAAGTAAAGTCATTAATAAGCTGCAGGATTGTGTATTATAGTAATGTTTGTAATGTAAATTGTGATTATTTATTAAATTCCACTTAAAAGAGTTTGAAGTTGCTTCTCTACAGCTGAGTGATGAACCTTGAGGAGAAAAGTAATAATGTGGTCTATAGAGGGCAGCGTTTCAAGGTTCATTTAATATACCTAATGGCCACCACATTTTACTGCAGAGACATCAAATCTGTGATTAAACTAGTCAAACTAGTCTGTTAAACTAGTCAATATAGTTTCAAGATTTATCAAATGCAGCCACTGTTTTCTGCTTCACTGCTCACACTGGAGTAATTCAGGTCGCCCTCTCTGCTGGAGTTGGAAAATGTGGAACACTGGGATTATAAAAGGAAAGGGAGCAAAAAGGTAACATCTAAAATATATATATACATTTCTATTTCATTTAGTGCAAACAAAATTGACATGACAAGACGCATCATAAAAGCCATCAGGACTGAGGGGGCCGATCTCCTTCGCTTTCATACAAGTATCACATTTCATCCTGTATCTCATGAGTCGCCAGCAGGACCCCAGACATAAATGTAAACTGACACACGCATACACACCAGTGCATGTTTTGAATAGGTTTCCTGAAAGAGCCTCTCCCTCCAGAGATGGGACGACAAATTACAGAACAATGTGTGAACTCGGGGTGGATGCAGAGCTTATTTGGAAATCGTCAGCAGTATAAACTGTCCACAGATGCTTCTGGTCAGAACACACTCCAGAGACAAGTCCGAGAACGAGACTTGCATTCAGTGGGTTGTGAGAATCAAAACTAGTAACTGGAGGTGACTGGTTCTGGTCTCCATTAAAGGCCTTGGACCCCCTCGAACCCCTGATGGGCACATCTTGTTCTGTCATAGACAATTAACATCCTCATTACTATGTTATGGGAAAATGGAACACGCTGCGGTACCCCCAATGTGTACTCAGTGGGAGTACTGAGGAAAACGGAGGGGCTGGACCTGAGTCGATGTCCGGCTTGAGCGAGACCAGCCACAAGCTCTTACAAGCTCCCCCACTGAGGGAGCTGAGTGTAAAATCTGTCGTCCAAGTTGAGAAATCATAGCCCAAAACAAAACTTTGGGTGTTGATTAAAACTCTGGAGTCTGCAAATAAATACCTGTCATCAATTGCGGCATCGGCCTGGAATTTTGCAAGAGTTGGTGAAGAGGTAAAGTGTTTCACTGGGGGTGTGAGCAAAGCCAAAACCCAAACCTGTACAGCCCTAAATAGGTATAAATCAGGTAATAAAAGCAAATTAAAACCGACCTGGTTACTCACACTGGAATTGCGAAAAGCCTAGTTGATTTCCAGCGGACTGAACTGCTTAGTTTTTACTCTCATTGAATTTACAGAGGCTATTTGAACACACGTTTGGAGCAAACCTAATTAAAAAATGATGGGATACTGTGTCAAATGTAAATAAATCAGAATGTCATTATTACAAATCTTATAAACCCATCCTTTAATTCACTGCAGAAACAGAAAACATTAAAAATGTTAAAAAGGTTACCATTTCTTTTTTTTTTTATTACAAATTAGGGCTCATTTATTTTAATTAATTTTAACAGTTGAATTGTTGAATGTGATTTGTAAATCATTGCACTCTGTTTTATTGTTTTTGTTCTTGTTTGATTTGTACAACTGTGAGCTTGTCTTTCAGATTCTCTTTGGTTCAACTTGTCATAATAACTGTATCACAGTATCAGAAAGGGGCGAATCCAAAATAAATCACCAGAAAATACATGATAATTGATTGGCGTACCTTATCACGCTATTGATTCCCACATCTGCGTCCGAGCTGTTGACCAGCAGGACGTCTGTCCCTGTCGGGGCGTCCTCCATGATGGTGGTGTGGAAAGTGGAGGAGGTGAAGACTGGGACGTTATCGTTGACGTCGTCCACCACTACGGTTACCGTCCCTGTTCCGCTCAGGGTTGGAGAGCCTTGAGGTGGAAGAAATAAAAATAATAATGACAAAATGCTTGATTTTAGCTTTGTGTCTATCCCAAAGCAAAGGGAAAGATGAAATCGTCTCATGGCCAGAACAAAACACATTCTTGAGAAAAGAGAAAGCATTTCAGGGAAAGTTTCGTGCCACATGGAGCTGATAAAAGAACACGCATAATTGATATTGAGACGCCAATTTTGAGTTTAGACACGTTAGATCATTGTGAGGGAATTATCATTTACAGTGACAGCAGTCCTGCTGCATTTATGTCACACAAGTGCCCTCGAGCGCCGCTTTGCATTTATGCTGTCACGTCAGCGCATATCAGCAGAGACTACATTAGAGGGGCTAAGCATCTCTGAAACCAAATCTTTCTGGCGTCCTTCCTGGGGTCCCGGACACTAATAGATTTAATCTCCACACTGAAGTATCTATTTTAAAGCCGACGGCAGTGAGGAAGTTAGTATGTGCAATTCGAGAGAGGAGAACTGCTATTTTCAGCAAAAATCTAACCTTTTTGTTTTTTTCTCCCAGAGTGGGTGACGAAACAGACCCGAGTGGGTCCTGTGGGGTTGTATTTTAATCAATAGCAGATGAAAATGAGCTGCAATGCAGAAAAACCTGAAGAAGGGGGAAAAAAAAAGGCTCCGACATCTGCCACACTTCAGCTGCCCTTCATAATCCTTCCTTAAATGGCACGCCAAACTGTCTAATCTATATTCCAAACATAAGCATGAGGTCAGCCTCGTTACTGTGGGTCACACTGTGGGATTTGGGGACATCTTTAAAAGCCTGGAGGTATTTCAAGTGCTTAATGATGTGCGTATGGCTTACAGTGTAAATACTACGAGGATGTAGAGCACCTGAGGAGCGAGAATATCCGAAAGCTCTAAGAGGCAAATTCACCTCCTCTATCATGACGCTGTTCAGGAATCTTTGGGAACACATCAATTATAATAAACCCAAATCCATACACAATCCTGAGCTTGTGTCTCCTTTGAGTGTGTACACAGCTGTGGAGCACATCAGATGCTTGAAACAGCGTACTGCGGGGGCCTGGATTAATAAGAGATAATAAAAAACATTTGGATGGTCGCCACAAAAATTCTCTCTTAATGCTGTGCCGTGCAAAATCAAAACATAATGAATCTGAGAAAAGAGGGTGTTGAGGGTTGGGGGGGTTGGGAGTGGGAGTGGGAGGTCGGAGAGAAAGCTCCGGGGACTCCGAGGCTTTATTACTCAGCCAGCGTGGATTATCTTATAAATATGAGAATAATCAGGGCAACATTCTTTTTATGCTTTGCACTCGTTCAGATTAGCTTTCCGAGATGATTCATGATGATAAAATGTCTATTTTCTATCAATCTTGTGCCACTAAAGGCAAAAGATCATCATATTGAGGTGACTAAGTACTTCCCTTTTTTTAGCTACTCCTACGTAGGTCAGTCCACTATTTTAAGTGATGCTAAAAATTCATCCACTGGATGGATCATTGTGGAATACGTGGTTACTTTCATCATGCTAATGTCCTCACTTCCCACAATTCCACGGCTTCCTTGCATCTTTGCTGTCTCTGTTTAGGATATGGTAAGAGACGTTTGGATGAAGGATCAAAAGCAGCCGAAGCAAAACCCCTCATCTACTTAGCAGCAATCTAAAGCGAATTCACAATGTGAAGAAGATGAGGAAGCACTTGAGAAAATATTTCCACGCTGGATACATCTTTTCTCACACTTGCAACCTCTGCAGACGCCTCCTCTCATCCTATCTCCTTGAAATGCATTTAAACATTTGGGATTCAATCCATGATGGATTGGAAATGATTCTTTAAGGTTGCAGGAGAAAAGAGGAAAAAGAGGATGCAAATGTTAGTGTATAAAGTGTCCTGAAAGTACCTGGCACTAAGGTTCACATTTACAAGGATTATTCAAAACATCTGAAAATAATAAATTTGACCTTCTATCAAAAATATTCTTGTGTACAAATTTTGATCTGTAAAGCTCCATCTATGAGATTTTAAAGTGATACCACTATCAGGTTTCACCATTCTTCATTGATGTCTGACTGGTAAATCTCTCTTCACCAGGACAGATCAGTGCAGCTTCTACATCTCCGTGGATGCTGGTCCACTAAGTCTGTCTCCCTGTTCACTTGTGATCAAGACCTTGAAATACTTAAACTCCTGCAGTTGAAGCAGCAAACCTTTTCCAAATGGTTAGAAGGGAATATTAGGATGATTTATACTCATTTAGTTTAAATGAAGACCTGGATGAAGACCACAAGTCAAAACGCACTGGCCAAACATTAAAATTGTTGACCTTTTTAAGTCTGTTCCCGCTCTATGTACCACAGAAATAGATGAGTTGTGCCAAAAACCAATAGACTACCGGTCATAAACTGCACAAATGAACATTTTGATGACCAAATCTTAGCACTTTTGTACTGTTAGCATTTACCTCAGAGCTGAAATGTGCCTAAATATAGTCTTCCATTGCTGCGAGTGTTGCTGGGCACTGATGTTCAGCCAGAGTCTTTGCACGCCCTCTGAGTTTGTGTAGCACGATTGCACATACAACATTTTTTTCTACTTTTTCTGTTAGACCACTTTTTAAATCAACAACACAAGCTTACTTCTCAAACGCTGTTTTCTGAAATTATGTCCAAACAGCTGGATTTTGTTTTGAGGATTAATCCAAACTAAGCAAAATTATCTCAGTCAGGAAATATTTGGACAAAGCAGCAGAAAGCAACGCTATAAACATGTCCACACAAATTTTCATGAAATCATGCTTGATTTTAAGAAATGAAACAGCATAGCAACTCGGAGCCTTCAACGCCCCGTCAAAAGTGTCCTTGAGTGTAAAGAAATAAAAACCCTCACGGGTGCTTCAGCTTTATTATCAACGCTACACTCTGACCTCTGTGTAGGCAGAGAGCAAAACGAGAATTTCCCTTGTGAATATTGAAAAATTTGAACCTTATAGAGGTTTTTGGAGACCACCACAGCTTCTTTCAGGAGGGCAGGGGATTCCTCGGAAAATAAGATTTGAAATAGTTTACTGGAACATCACATCACAGCCGGGCTTCATGGTAATAAACAGACATTTGACCTGAAGCTTGTACTGTATCCAGCTTTTCTGGTCAGAACAGAAGTGGCTAACATGCGCATTCAGAATAAACACAGCTGAATTGCAGAAGCAAAACAAATGACACAAACACAGTTGTAAGTAAACATTTTTTATCCCGAAAGAGAAGCAGAAACCATACAACTCTAATCTTTAGTGAATCATCACCAAAGTGAGTCATTTATCTAAGACTTTGCTGGCTTTTGAAGATTCCTGTGTTTATAACTATACACAGACGATGTTGAAATCGAGGTGATTATGCATTTCCATTTTTAAAAATATTTGTGCTTCAGAGAATCCTGCTTGTAAACAAAGATTTACAAATCTTTGCTTTACACAGGAACATCTGACCACAAATTTAGTGTTAAATGCAAATTATTAACTAGAGTAGAAATTCAGTCTGACAATTAAATGTGCATCAGTTCACAGTGAACACCACACAAATATTAGTCTAAGAACAATCACAACTGGTGGCTTGAGTTTATAAAAATGTGAGTTTTTCCTGATGACTTAAAATGCCCATACTTTGCATTTCTTTGTTTTCTGATATTTTTAGTTTTCTCATCCCAGACAAGGCCTGAGGCTCAGAAATGAATTCGGTGTATGTTGTAGTACTCCTATCAGAAGATATTCAATTGTCACTGTGCTGGGAACGCCTCCTTCTGGACAGTTTTTTTTCTAATGTTTCTTTCTATGACATCATGGAGGGCTGAATCCTACTGTATCGTCAGGTTCTCCAGGCAGTGCACGTCACAAGAGCGAGAGCTTCAGCGACCATTTTTAGTTTGCAAGCGTGCACCAAGGATCAAAAATGTTTCCATCGTGGTGCAGCTGCTCGTGAAAATGTAGCTTTGGTTTCCAAGTGGCCTTCAAAGAAACACGTTTTTGGCTGTAATGGACGTCAGTGGATGGAGTTTGTTTTTACAAGCAACAAATGGAGCGAATGCATTTTTCTTTCTCTTGCAGCACTTTGTGGAGAACACATTTATGAACAAAGCCGAACATGCTGCTGGAGCTAAAAGCCCCTGATCGTACACTGTCACACCGCTGTAACGCTAAAATGCAGGTAAAAAAGGGAATTTCACTGATGACAGCAGGACAAACCTAAACTACTGTCAACTATATCTAACGAGTCAAACATAGGCTGGTGAAAGCACTATCAGGTTTCTTGTGTTATTTTGTTTTCTGACATATGCATGACTGAAAAGCGACTGTCTGTAATGTGCTGTTCACGCTCATATTCTGAATCTGAGTCCGGCTTGAACATGCATGGGATGATTTGAGGTGTTGAGTTTACTTGCAGTAACTTTTAATAGCCTGTTGATATGTCGTGCATGTCTGACCAGCAGCTGGAGGTGTGCATGCTCATGAACCATTTGCTCTGCCCATCAGCAAGCCTCTAGGAATTGGACCAATCAGAAAACACTTGAGACAAATCTGCTTGTATTTCAGGAAGTGTCTCTCCTTGTGATTCTTAACCAACTTCGTACCTGAGTCCAGCTTTTTCGTCCAACATGATTGGAGCAAACGAGATCAATGTACATTGGGTTGCCATGGCAACAACTTAAGAGCATCTCCTCCTCCTGAGCTGATTCTCTTAATTGAGGAACAATTCACGCTAACAAGGTGTCTGTATCACTTTAAATTATCCCGGCGGGGGGCCGCTGCTGCCACGCCGAAGTGTGTTTGATGGTGGACAGCAGCTAAGAGTGTTGTTGATCAAAGATGTTCCGTCCAGGCTGGAGGTGCTAGGCTGATAAGTGGCTCTGGGACCTAAGTGGCTTTACCTACAAAGGCCATTAGAGGAGAGCGAGCAGACCAGGAAAAACGTTTGTTTTCAAATATCAAGTTAGCTGCTCAATTTTTCTTATCTAAAACTGCATTCTGTCACACAGAGAGCGCTGTGGCAGCATTTCCACTGTATTGTTTCCCCACCAAGAGCGGAAGCAGGCCAAGCCACAAGGTTAGCCCTTGTGTGTGTGTGTGTGTGTGTGTGTGTGTGTGTGTGTGTGTGTGTGTGTGTGTGTGTGTGTGCGTGTGCATCTGTTTATGTGTATATGAAACACACTGCCCTCCTTCCAGGCATTTCAGTGTTGTGCAGGATGTGATATCACAGCCTGTTTACTGGCCCCGGAGAATCGACAGCCTCTTCCAACGGGCCCTTTGGCCTCCACCTTTCTCACTGAACACATCAGGGACTCTGAGGCACAGCACGCCGTTACTCCACTTAATCCTTAGTAAGCACAGCACAGAGACACCCCGCCCCCTTAGTGAAGACCTAACTATGCTCGGGTAATCCCGAAGCCCCCATGATGCTCCCCTTTACAAACTTGAACCTATGCTGACCCTACGGTTGTGGTCAGACATCAGCTAAATCAGAGCATATCTCACATCTTTCTTGGAGTATCACTTCTCCCGTTATCGTGCGCCTCCGTGCAGCCTCAGGACATGCCTTCTTATCCTCTTTGGACTCGCTTATATCACATATCCCCTGGCAGCTGTTACTGTAGCCCCTCCAAACCCGCTCCTCTGTGTGTAAATAGTTCAGATATATCTTGTTACATCGCGTGGGATGACAGATTTAGTCCAGGAACACCATATCTTGGCAGGCATGCAAATGTATGTAAATGACAGTTGACTCAAATAGTTATGGTGTGAGTGAGACATTCTTAAGATTTAAATGACAGCGGCTGCAAAATAACACATTAAACATAGCAGCTGAGTATGTCGTCCATTTCCGATTCTAACATTTCCTCCGAATACCTGCAACAGAAAGAGAAGCAAACCCAGAGCAATTTTATGTGCAAAATAACCTCCATCCCATTCTTCTTTTGCTTTTTATGGAGGGAGTGACTCAACAGGAGAGGAATGCTCTCCAACAGTGCAGAGAAATGCCAGCATCTCCTCCATCTTTGCTGGAATCTGGCAGGAAAGACTTTTCAGGGTCAATGAATCAGATGGCTGCAGTTGAAGCGGGTGTCGCACCTCGAGCGGGGCAGGGACATTCGCTTATATCTGGCAGCACACGATCTGGCCAGCCGCTGTACGACAGATGACATCATTCTGCAGTGGAAAGAGAGCTGGTGGAAATTTGCAGTGGGAAGTCAGCTGCCTATCATCGGCTGCCATTCTTTGTGGTTAGTCAACTATTTTTCCATCAGCAAATCCCATACCAAGACCCTTTATTCTTTCTCTTTTTGTCGTGGGCTAAATCTTAAAGCCTGTTTTATATTTATCAACTTATTTTTTTTTTTTACCTACAACATGATATAGGTGCATGAGGTTTAAAAGACACTCATGACACTACTGAAGTATTTACATACTTGTTGTCACTATGACTGAGGTGGTCCAATTTGTAGGTCATTTGTTGGGCTGCACAGATTAGACAATCAACCTTTTTGTCTGTCTGAAGTTTGCTCCGTGAGCATAATCTTATTTCAGGGGTTATCCTCAGGTCAGCAACCTGCCACGACTTGACACCACTATCCTGGCTGCACCCCATCATCAACTTATCATCACCAGTGATCGGGTCGCAAAACCTAATTTCAGATGTGACAAGAAAAAAAGGTTCTTGCACCAGTTACCGCTCATTACTCTTGATCCAGCCATTCTTCTGGACATATTTCAACAAAATTCATCTTGTATAGCTACAAGCGGGGATCCAGAGAAGTATGCTCCCTCAATCAGCAAAGAAAATACTGGACTCTGTGGCACTGCGTTTCCAGGAAAGGCTGGACTCACTTAACTCTGAGGTGGTACTGTAAGGAAGTTAAACCCTCTTGATAACCGTGTCTCCGAGGCCCAGGGTTTTCTGCGCAGAAGGACATCAGACTGATGGTATTCAGATAAATGCTTTTTATCCTCTGAGCGGCTCTTACAGCGGGAGATACTTTCAACAGGCACTGGCGTCAGTGCACTTTGTGTCACACAAAACAGCCCAGTGAGTCTGGGGATTCCTCCCTGCTTTAATTTAATTAAAGAAAAACAATTACCATTTGATTAAATGTAGCACATTCCCATTAGATCTGAGAATGACATAGTTAGAGTTGTGTCAACCAGAGCGAATCACTCTTCTTGACATTTGCACTTCTTGACTTTTTTTAAAAGCTGACACAATTTCTCAAAGTCTTAATGAAACCTTTTGGACGTGTCTTGGTGAAAATACAACAGAGATACAGTCTAAAAGCTCCGCTCTAAGCCAAGTCTTTACAGCTCAGTTCATGACGGACACCTCTAGGGGGCGGAGTCAGCCACGTGACTCCCCCTCTCTCCCGTGAAGATCGTCCCTCTTTATTTATCAGCCTAAAACTGAGGTACAGCAAATGCACTGATGTGAACAAACTGAAAATGCCTGGAAATCTAAAAAGTTGGATTTTAAAGCCATAAAAAGCTGTTCACTAAGTAACATATTTTCAGGTCCTTTAGACTTTAAAAACTACAAATATTTCACTGTTGTAAATTTAGAACTGACTCAGTCTTGCTCACATTTACAAATGATAGAAGCACCCAGAATTACCCCGAAGAAACTGCATCCAAAATAACAAGCCGGGATAAATCGGAGCCTCGGACCATCTGTTGCCTCCTCTTTCCTCGACAACATCCACAGACAGTCCTCTGTAAGCCACTCAACCCAGAGAGCATTGTCTAGCATAAACATATGGCAGGGCATAAGCACCTTATGAGTGTACATTACTGCAGGACAAATCACATTAACCTCCAACAAGGTGATGCGAACATACTTTCTGAACTCGAGGGGGTACAAATACATGTGATAATAACAATTAAGCCCTCTGTTTTCAGTCCGCTGCAGCTGCTACCACGGTGCAGGGTGCTGCGAGAGCCTGGCGGGGGGGCCGATTCCAGGCAAACAGCAGCATCACCCACCTCCTGGGAAAAGCTGAGAATCGTCCTGAGTTGCTCAGTCTAAGCCGCGCTAAGACGCATGTTTGAGTGTCTCTGCTGGCACAAGAGATAATCTCTTCCTTTAATATATGACCGACTGATGTTTCATCAAAAATAGAAATGCGTTAACCTTCACGCATTAAGGATAAAGCTGTGTAAAAACAACCGGGTTCATTAAACGGGGAAGTCCGAGACAGGTTGACTTAGGGAAGACGGATGAATGTGTAAATTTATGAGACAGCCCATCTGTAGCCTGAAGCTTAAGGCTAAATGGTTAATTACGGTTTATGGACTGTGGCTAGATTGTGCTCTTAAGGGACAGCGTAAATAAAACACATCATTACTCAGGGGAGAGAGAGAATTGGCAGCCAACAAGGCAAAATTGACATTTTTCTGCCTCGGAGAACCTGTTGCTTTGCGACAAAGCTTCTTTTAATGCAAGGCTGTCCAGCACTCCTGAAAGGCCTCGTGGAGCTGAGTGCAGGGTGCGAGCTGTCCCACTGAACAGTTTGCCAAACATAACAGAGTAAACAGAGGTTTTCTCACAGTTAACAAGCAACACAGTGAAAGGGATATCTCAGCAGAGCCCTCAAAGCTTTTAACCAGCACAGAGGGGATAGAGTATTTCTAATAACACAGAGATCTCAGATGTGTTCATCAAATTAAACCTATGTTATACAACGATTATCTACGGAGTGCTTCACGAGAGCACGTTTGCATTAGTTCCTCCACATACGTGACAGAAAAGCTTTAGTGGTTTGGAAGCAAGAAGACAGATTGACAACAACAAAGGGTTACTTTCTCCCAGCTCATATTTAAAGGCCTCTGGTGAAATTTAATGAAGTGATTTGCCTTTTGTCTTTTTATTGCAGTGGTGCTTTTATTTTCTGCGTTGTTCAATATTTGGAAATCCCTGTCTCGCACTGGCTCCGCGTACCACTCAGTTTTTCATTTTTCAGTGACACAGCAATACCAACAGATCATAACCAGCGTGGGACGTGGAAAACTTTGTACTGGCAGCGCGACATGCTCATAACACAACTCTATAATGTTCATACACGGAGCATATAAAGCTGAAACATGACTTCGGAAAGTGTTTAAGAGCAAAATCACACATGCTGATTCACACATGCCGGAGCAGAAAGCAGTAACGGCGACTTTCGTTTTTTTTTTTTTTTTCTGTGAAAGTGATGTGCTCGTAGGTGAGCAAACATCGTTAAAACATGAACGGTGCCAGGCTGAAGCTCTAGTCATCCAACCCGTACCACCTTTTTAATACCACCATCATTACTTACAGGGCTATTTACCAAAACATTCAGATCCAGTGATTGTTAAAGGCTGCACCAGCAAGTGGAAAAGAGAAAACAGGCGATCGGAAAAATCTCTGCAAGACCACATTGTTACTGCAAAGTTTTTTAAGAGCTGATCCAGAATGTTACTGCTCCGTTGAAGTTCATTTGAGGAACCTGATATTTTATTTGGCGAGCGCTCGTGTTGCCTCTAGACTGTAGACTGCTTGAAGTGTTCAAAAATGGACTCCATTAAAGATTTACTGAGGCAAGTGTTTGGACAGGGATCTGGAAATGTCTCAGCCACGTTTCAATGCCACGCTATCAGTGTTTGTACTTCACTTCGCGTTGCGTCTGTTTTCTTCATACGACAGAGATTGACAGGCTCTGATAATAGATTGTCTTTGTCCTTCTTGTTGAAGCGTGGAGATTGACAGATTAGTCAAGTAATCAAGTCAACGGGAAGAAACTCGGTAGGACTGAAAGGTTTATGTTGCATATTCACAGAAGCCATTCAGAAGAATAAAAGATCCGGATCTTAAAAAGGGATGGCTATTACAATTCTTTATCTGCTAAGCAGTCGTTTAGCCGCCCAAAAGTTCCCATCACCCACCATCCAAAAGGTCATATACAAATAGCGTGGCACTACGGAGAGATGTGCTGGAAGGGTCTGAAAGGCACGGGATTTCTATGGAAACGTATCTCCCATAAAAGGCATGGGCCAAGGGATTTACTGTGCCCTCTCTTTAATAAATGCAGTCAAATGTTGTGAATGTCAATGCAGCCAGAGGTCTCTCCCGCTACCGCACGCCAGCTCGCCAAAATGCAGAGTAAAAGCAGCACACATGACACAAAATTCTACACTTATAATCTACATAAACGTATTCACTAAAGCAAAGAGGTGATGAATGCGGCTCGAGCATCACACAAAGCAATCATCCTCTTGGGTTTTCATCTTCATCTGTTGTGGAACCAACCCCCACTTTGGCTCTGGGATCCAGAGACCCTCTCTACCTGTGATATTAGGTGTAAAACTTTCCTTTTCAATAACTTTAACTTTAACACCTGCTCAGGTGAACATTAGGCATTATATGACTACAACTATAATAAGTTGGTGTCATGAGCCTGCAATTTTAATTTTGGTTTTATGCAAATCTACCTGTGTTCCTCTGCTTAAAGTGTCATTGTTGGGTTTCTTGTGGTCTTTTGGACTTATTTTTTGCATTTTAATTTCCTGTTTCATCTGGAAAGGGCCTTTCTCTTCTGTGTAGCTTCTTGTTTGACTTCCTCTGTCGGTGTTGTGTTTCTGATTTGTCACCACCTGTGTCTCTTTAGCCTTTAAGCGTCGGTTAGTGTGCGTCTAAATGCTGTCCTGCTTTCAAAGTCGTCCCTGTCAGTCTGTAGTCTCTCTCTGTCTAAACTTCTGCTCTTTGCTTTCTGCAGGTTTGGTTTTTGATTAGTGGTTTTTGAATATCCTGTTAAGCGGAGGGTTCCGAATTTTATATAAGCCTCATTGCCTCTTACTCCTACGTCTCATATTTTCCTGTGACAGTTAAACTGAATTAGAATGACTTGGATTATACTATACTATACTATACTGTACTATACTATACTATACTATACTTTACTATACTATACTATACTATACTATACTATACTATACTATACTATACTATACTATACTATACTATACTATACTATACTATACTTTCTCTTAGAAAAATAAAAACAAATATTATATATGTTAAGTATTTTTTTCTAAGGATTTATAAAAGATACTGAAACAGAAGGAGTAAAAAGTAGAAACACTACTCAAACGTGAAAAAACTGTGATAGATGACCCAAATTACGTGGGTGCAGACGAACCGCCACGTAGAAGACACAAATATAGGTAAGGAATGCTTAAATAACCATAAATAAAGATTTAGTTGATAGCTCTGCTGATGGTGGTCTGGATTCAAGTAATCTTAAATCAATAACATATCAGCCAGCTCTGCAAATAACAGATGCATTTATGTTGTCAGCTTGATGTTTTCTGGAAAGCTGCTTCACAATCAGGCAGCAAAATGAAAAATTAAGCTCCAGGTTGCATTATTTAAACCTAGAAAAACAGAATTTAAACATAAGACCTCGTATCCAGTGTCTTCCTACGGTGTTAAGCCAAGAAAATGGAAGTAATCTTATGGTAACGGTAATGCCTTATTTAAAGCTAATCCTCTTCAAATATCCAAACCTGAATATCTGCCATGTGTTTGAAAAATATGTTTTCTATAACCGCAGATGCTTGCTTAAAGCCATTACACCAAGTCTGCCTCACAAAAGCTCTTCACTGTGTTGACTCTGTTGGAGATCTCATTGTTTTACATTCCTCCAAGCAGGCCAAACTTGTACATTACTCAGCAGTGGCTTAAAACTCTGATTTTCCTGCAGCTGATTCCAGATGTTGGCTGAGCAGGAAAAGAGCAGTCAGGGGCAACACAACCTCCCAAGCATCGTTGTGTAGGTAAGAGTAACTAGGTAACTCACAAAAGCACTAAAAACAACTTTCTATAAACAAGGAAGGAGGTAAAAAGGGGAATTTAAAAAAAATCCGGTGTCAGATTCCCTCCTGAAGAGACACATTCATGGAACTCATATGGATGCTGCTTTTGGGAGAGCTGAGCAGAGGTTTTCAAATGACTGCAGAATTAAACCAAATTGTGCTGATCTCACGTACCAATACCCGTTATTAGGACCAGCATTTAATGTGCTATTTGCTTGCAGCGATTTTGTTGTTGATTGTGCTGAGATGGTGCTGTGGCTGTGCTCCCAGTGCTCTTCAGTTAAATGAAGACAAAACAGAAATAATAGTGTTTGGAGCCAGGGAAGAAAGATTAAACGTCAGTACTCAGCTTCAAGCAGTGATGGTAAAAACCAATAGCCAACCAGAAATCTGGGAGTGGTTCTGAGTTTTAAGACATAGTGAAGTCAACCTATTATCACCTAAATAACTAATCAAGGATTAAAGGACTGATGTCTCAGCAGGACGTGTCCACACTTTTATCTTAGTAGACTGGACTACTGCAACGCTGTTCTCATGGGTCTCCAGAAATATCCATCAAACAGCTGGAGTTAGTTCCGAACGCTGCTGCCCGAGTCCTCACTAAGACCAGGAGACTGGACCGTATAACTCCAGGTCTTAGACCTTTACACAGAATAGTTATTAAAGTCCTGCTGTTGGTTTAAAAATCTCTGAATGGTTTTGGACCAAAATACATCTCTCATCTCCTGGTCCATTATGAACCCACCTGAACCCTCAGGTCTTCGGGGTCACACAGAACCAAACACGGTGAGGCAGCGTTCAGCTTTTATGCTCCTCACCTGTGGAACAAAACTCCCAGAATGCATCAGGGCTGCTGAAACTCTCAATTGCTTTAAATCAAGGTTGAAAACATTTTGATTTGCTGCTGCTTTTCAGTGATCTACCATGATGCACTACAACCTTTATTTCTTGCATCTCATTTGTTTTATTCTTTTTAATGTATGCCTGGCTTTCTTTAATTCTGCTTTTAAATTCATTACATTTTTGAATGCATTTTTTAAAATGTTTTTATGCAAAGCACTTTGAATTGTCTTGTACATAAACGTGCTTTACAAATAAACTTACCTTGCCTCAGGATTCACTTATGAGTTGACCTTCACAGAAACGAGGGATCTAAATGGGATCTAAACTACAGCGCACAGGGACAAAGGTGTGTACGATGTACAGGTTCCTCCAAACACCAAACACGAGACCCAAGAGGTTACATCTGACTCCACGGCGAAAGCGCCAAAACGAAGGGCTGGCTATTAGAGCGAGTCAATTTCCACTGACACCTATGTTCAAATTTAAAATGTTATTAAAAAAAACAGAAACAAAAACGGAAACAGAAACATCTTTAGACGAAGACTAAGGTCGTGTGTGGTTATTTAAAAGGTCAATGGTACCACTTATAACCACCTTTTTCAAAGTTTTTGTGGTGTGTGGTGCTGTCAGTTGTACTAATTGACCACTGTGACCAACTCTAGGTTGGCCGGGAAGCTCCTGGGGGTGAAGATGGCTGCTGAGGGAGGCACCAAGGCAAGAGCTGCTGGCAGGCCTCATTTTAGATGAGGACGCTACAGAAAGACATATAATACTAGGAGGGATGGACAGATTTGAACAGAATGAATGTAAAGTAATATTAGTACCATCGCTAAGCATAAGTTAAATCACTCTCGTAGCCAACTTGTGGTAGATGTACGGTGGGTACGTTTTATCTAGATGCCAGGAGTTTTCATTCCGCCCATTTGCCCATTTTTAGATCAATTGAGGTTGGGTTGGAACCAGCTCCTGCCAAAATAGCATCATTCATAGCTAAAAACATCATAACCAGTTCTAGTCCATGTACATTTTCTTGAAACTGCAGGCACCATAAGTGCCTCCCTGACAAAGGAGCCCTTTTAAAAAAAACTGAACTCTCTTGATGACAAATTGTCTCAAGTCTTCCTCTCTATGTCTCTCTCTTACACATGGCACTTTGGAACTGAGCTAGTCAAATATGGCAGGACAATGGGGAGACTTTAACCCGCTAAGACGAATGTCTGCGGTTCAAAATGGGTCACGGTAGACAGCAGACTAGGAGTCACGTCTGCCCTGTCCACCTTCAAAACTTCCTGCCAGATAGCGCCTGGGAGAACCATTTCCCTCCAATGCCCCAGCCAAGGCCTCAAAAATGTGAGAAAATGCTGCTGGGTAATTTGGCCTGCACTATGATTATGGGGTTTTTGATATTTTGATATTCTACCCTAGATCCCTGCCTTTGCCTCAACATTGCAGTGAAACATCCTGTCAAAATATTTTGGAATTGCTGTCAGGGCTCTATATATGGAAATGCGGAAAGAAAAGGGATCAAATCTTAATTAGTGTGTTCGCTTTGTTGGGCGACTTTGTACATGTGGCACAAACCTCCAAACTACATATGAAGCCACTAAACCATGACTTATTTCAGTTAGAACTTCATTATCAGAAAGGCTGGTATGTTTGAGAAAGAAAACAAAAAACAAAAATTAAATTTGGTGCCTTAAGATGATCAAAATACTTGGTAAATCAGTTTACAATTAAAGTTGTTTGTTTTTTTTTAATTTTCAACAGATACAAGTGTCCCTGCATCCAAATTCTCACCAGCCTGTGCATAGTCAAAAATACACACTGTTATGCATGGTCACATGGTCAGTCCAAGAATGAAACAGAACCACCCTCAGACCCTGACGGCTGTGGCAGAGCAGCTTGGGAAAACATATACTTAACTGGGATACCATGTGATTTGGCTGCAATGGGGATATGCACGTACTCCTTTAACTGCACATTAACTGGCCTCTGTGCAATAACAAGTTAACCTTTTATCTGGCTATGACAAGCTCTACGCCGTATCCAAATAAACACAGGGTGCTGTTCAATTGAATTGGCTGAAAGGACTTTTGTGGAATAAGTACAAAAAAAAAAAAAAACACCCACTGTTTTCAAAGCCAAAACTCTGGAATGTTTATGTTATTGTGCCACACAAATAGAGCTATGTGCACAATCTTAAATCAAAGTGCTGTTCATTGACATTGCTTTGACTTCATGAAAAGAGATGTTTTTTGTAAAAAAGGATTCTAACTTTGTACCAGTTCAAGAGCACGGACACCTCTGCAGATCCACCAGATCTTGAAATATAATCTGAACACGCTACATGAGGGGTGAAGTCAGAAATAAGACATGATCCTCTGTCCTCGCAGCGCCCACACACACTTCCTCTGTCGTACCTGAGTCGGCGGCCGTGATCAGCAGGATGTACTTCCCCTGAGCCTCCCGGTCCAGAGTCTGGGTCAGACTCAGCTGGCCGCTGGATGACAGGGTGAACGCACTGTCGTCGTTCCCGCCGCTGAGCATGTAGCTGAGCTGACTGTTGGCACCCTGGTCATCATCTCTGGCAACAATCTGGAAAACATTTGCATAAATGCATTGTTTTATTTTTAAGTTATAAAAAAAAAAAAAACTGAGAACAGTAATTTAGTACATTACAGTAAATCCAATAGAATAATTCACAGATTGTTAATCAACAACTAGATGAATTCAACCAATCAGATAAAAGAAGAGTGTGATGTAGCAGAGTGACCATCAGACTAGTATCAGTGCTGATAAATTACTTTTTTGGTCAGTTTTGCAGTGAAAACTAACGTCCAGGTGCAACACTGCAGCCATCTCGCTTCTTTTGACGAATAATGGCTCCTCTATGTTCCTGCATGAGTATCGCCTAAGGCCCACCCCAATCCTAGTGTATGCGATCGGTACGTTCTGTACCAGCAGAAAGGGAGGGCTACCAGATGTCTCGTACTCATAGGGAATTCAGAGAGGAGTGAAAAGGTATGGCGAGCCAGGTTAAGGTGACTTCACTCCAATAAGCTCTTCTGTTCTTCTTGCTCTTGAAACTGGTGTCGCAGCTTTGCACAACCAACTTCTGAGGAAATGCAGCATGCATGGAAGTTTGTGTGACATAAAGATGCTGGACTTTGCGCTAATAGGAGTCTGGGATGTAGGAATACCCTGTCAGCTGATCAGCGAACGAGACATTTTCAGACTGAGGCAACAAACAGACAAAGAGACTCAGTTCTGTTTTGGAGTCAGTCGCCGTTTCAAACCCCAAATAAATGCCCAGAGAATTTAATTTTTGATGGGTTTTGTAGTTATTTGATCCCGAAACGTTTGGCCCAAATCGGCAGCTGTCTTTAGCTCACATTTGGATTTGATTGACAGCATTGGCTTCGGGTGAGTGTGGCTGCCTTAACTCAGCCACGTCTCCACCGGACATGACCCAACGCTCTTATTCTTTCTGCTTCCATCACTGAGGCCAATCATGACATGTCAATGTATCAACAGGCATCTCTAACCCCTTACTTTTAATATCTGGACCTTTTAACAGCTTTTGTTAAATGTTTTTGGTTACGCCTCGATTCCCACAGCTACATACATTTTAACTTAGCTGAGAGAAAAACCCAGAGTAAACGGCATCCTCACTAAATCTTCCCAGAGAGGCAGCTGAGGTTTAATTACCATCGTGGTATTCAGCGGCAACATGAAGGTAATTATTAAGGGAAGGAAGATCATTACTTATTGATCTCTGATTCAATGAGACGTTCCCAAAGAATCCACATAAAGGAAAATCAGACAGTCATCAGGACTGTCATCTGGATTCAGGAAGGACATATTTTAGGTGGTTTTGAGGACTTCTCAGCCATTCCTGCAGTCTGGCACGGCCAGGTTAAATCACAGACGTGAGCTGCTGCGTAGCCACCATGTCTGGACCGTTTCCCAACACATAACTGGACCCTCATTTCCTCTTGAGGTACACAAGTCAAAGAAACTGGAACTGCCTGCTACTGGAAATAAGCTTCCCCCTCCTTCGTAGTTCATTTATGCCTCATTTATGTCATCATCGGGGTGGCTAGAATGCTGATTTCCTTGTCATGCAGTTTAGCTTTAGTTTCATATTTTAGTAAAATAGTTTAGGACTAACTGAGCAGAGCAAATTGCAGCTGTATATCACTTCTACATCTTTTCGGTCAAATATTTGTCATTTTATTTAGAAATAAAGACCACCGTGCTCAGCGTTTAGTGCACTAATACCAGTTACATACCTGCACTTATTAAGTTAGAATTACTACATATTAGGTTAAAACATTAGCTTATTTAAGCTCTTTGAACTGTCATTCAAAGAGCTGGCTTTCTTTTCACTCAGGAGGTCCTGTGTGTCAATGGTAATGGTGTCCCAGCTGACTGAATTTCAAAGACATTACCTGCCAAAAAAAAACAAACACTGACCTGCAGGATACTTTTCGGGAGGTTCTTGAGGTTCTCCTGAACGTTGATGGAGTAAGGAGAGAGCTCGAACACCGGTGAACAGTCATTAATGTCCAATAAAATGATGTTGACGGTGGCTCGGTCCACTCTGGGGCTGCTGCCGCGGTCTGCCGCCTGGACCACCAGTGAATAGGACGAACAGGTCTCACGGTCCAGCTGCTTGGCCACTGAAATCACCCCTGTGACTGAATCAATCCGGAAATCAGAGTTGGTGTTTCCCCCAGAGATCGAAAAACGTATCTGCCCATTGATGCCGTCATCAGCATCACTGGCGAAGACTTGGATGACGTCGGTACCAGTCAAGATGTTCTCCTCAATCTCAATGTCGTAGATATTCTGTGAGAAACTTGGCGTGTTGTCGTTGACGTCCAAGACCGTCATTATCACATCCATTGATGAGGAAAGAGGAGGCTCGCCTTTATCTGTAGCCACAACTGTGAGTGTGTAGTTGGAAAGTTCCTCTCTGTCGAGCTCCCCAACCAACCTAACATCTCCATCTATTGTACCAATGCTGAATTTATTCCCAAAAGGTCCTTTGAGGGAATACTCCACATAACTGTTGGGCCCGCTGTCAGCATCAGTGGCTTGGGCAGTGAACACGACCGTGTCCACAGGCGTATTCTCCTGGATGTAAGCCATCTTCTGGGAGGTGAAGGTTGGCGAGCAGTCGTTGACGTCCAGCAGAATGACGGACACCTGGGCTGTGCTGGTGAATCGGGCTGCAGGAGGCGGGGCCAGGTCATTGACGGTGACCACAAGGTTGTAGAACGACTGGGTCTCTCGGTCCAAGGCCTTCTTAGTTTGGAGGACTCCTTCCTTGGTGATGATGAAGTGGCCCTGGGGATCACCAGAGGCTATTTTGTAGAACAGCTGGGCATTTGGGCCTGGAAAACATCCACAAGTGCGGAGATGAGTGCAATAGTTGGTATATTTTACTCATTGAAGGGTTTAAAAGCAAACTAATCTACACCTATCAGTCAGTTTAAAAATATATTAAAAAATTCCACACTGATAATATAAAAAAAACTCTTTTCTAAAATAGTCAGTGCAATGACATCAACAAAAGATAGCCAAATTAAATGTATGTGTAACATTTTAATCTGACCTGAAGTGAGGGAAAAAACATACACAAAGAAGCAGATAACCAAAAGAAAGCATTGTGTCACGGAGGTCATGTGCTGAATGCTGCTCTGTGCGCCTCTGGATTAGGCACTTATATGCATTATCAACATCCATTTCCACAAATTGTGCATCCGCAACATTTGGCTTCTCCTCTTGTCCTCCAAGAAGACAATCCATTCATGCAGCATGACAGATTGCTATCAAGAGAGAAACGCCACTGCAAATCACTTCCTAAACAGTTTTGGAAAATCCCCTCACAAACTCAACATTTATTTAAATGACACAGCTAAACTCTGACTGAACGAATGAATGGCGTAAACTATCTAACCTTGAAACCTGGCCTAATCCACAGAGCTCGTCTGGAGCTGGGGGGGTAAAACAATCTTAAACTGAGCGTCTGTAATTCAGCTCAGCGGGGTATTCATGTGGAAAATGCCGCTACCTTCCCACACTCCAGCATGTATTTACAGTACACAAGTAACACCAAATCAAAAGCTCAACTGCAGCTTCTATCTGAGTTTAGGCTACGCGCTGACGGGACAAAGTCTTCGGGGTTGGGGGGTCAGGTCTTAGGAAGCGCCAACAATGGCAACGTTTTGTTGTGACAGCGAAAAACATCCACTCTGTATCAGAGGGGTCGATCAGATTAAGTGGACGGAGGAGAAAGAAGCCAGACTCCGGGTTGAGAAGGAGGCAGCGTATTTCCCAGGAATGTAGGTCACGATAACCACATTAGGTTTGGGTGAAGCGGTAATTACAGCAGGGGAAAGTAGCGGCGACTGTTCAAATACCACACGGTGCTTTCACAATCACGAAATCCACCACCTGAGACGCAGAAATAACTCAAGCCATTTAATAATACAGCGAAGATGCAGCATTTGATTAAGTCTTCCAAGCACAACTTTGAGAAAAGGAGAAATAAAATATAGGTTAGGGAGCTTCTGTGTAACCGACTGTCAAAACAACGTGACAGGCCAACATTATATTAATCCTCTCACACTTCATTTATAAAATAAAAAGTACATTGCTGCTTTAAACATACATGGTGAGCTGTTTTTGTAATAAACTGAATCCCTGGGACGCTTCCAAGATTTAGTTGGTATGGTTGATAAATCAAAAACTTTTTAAAATAATTCACTCGTGACATTTATCTTGCAAAAATGCCATATATCGTTGAATATAGCAGTATTAAAGCAGCTCCTACCAGACATAAATCCCTTTAGAAAGTCATTTCAAACACTGTACGGAGTAAAACCGGCGCCACATATGCTTCACATCAGATTTTATTCAACAAGTGCCATTTAATGGTTGTCAAATCAATTCACTGAACATTTAGTAAGCGATATCTGAACAAAACTGCAGGAGATTATTAAGGATATCACCTGCTTTTGTCAGCCAGAATAAGTTCACTGGAAATGAAGTGAGATCATTCGTCTAGTTGGTTGAGGTGAGACAGCATGAAATAAAGTTTACGCAAATACCAGGTGCTAGTTTGCTGCATGTAACCCGTTTGTCATGTATTTACATACATACGTACCGTCATCAGCATCGCTGGCACCAACTGTGATAATACTGGAGCCGGGGGGCAGACTCTCAGACACAGACGTGCTGTACATGGTGGTGTTAAAGATGGGCGGGTTGTCATTCATGTCCAGCACGTTGAAATACACCCTGACCGTGCTGGCCTGCCCGCCGCCATCCTGCGCCTTCGCCGTAAGAATGTAGTACTGCTGAGTCTCGTAGTCCAGCATGCGAGTCACGTTGAAAACTCCCGTCACGGGGTTCAGGAGGAACGTCCCGTCTTCGTCGTCCTCCTCCAGCGAGTAGGTGACTTCTCCGTTTACCCCTGAGTCCGAGTCGCTGGCCAGAATCGCAGCCACGATGGAGCCTGATGGGTTGTGACACAGAAGTAAAAAAATTTACGATTCTACACTTTGGCAGTATAAAATGAGTGCAGGGGGGTTTAGGAGCAGTTTAATGACACCAGTAACCCGGTGGTTGCTCAGCCTGCTACTCAAAAAACTCATTCATCTCATTTAAAGTGTTCTGTTTTCAAAAATCAAAACATCCACTGGTATTTAAGTGATGAATTATACAAGCTATATGCGTTTTTAATGCTGCAACTGAGCACACAGCTCATTATTTAGTGTTCCATTAGTACATTGAGCGATTATGTCTTGCTTGCATCCTCACTGGACGTCCTGGTGAGAGGGATGACAAAGCTGTGCCAAACAGTTTCAGGATGACCGTAAATCCTGCTTATTGATGATAGATTTCCATATAAATCAAATATCAGCTATGGCCCTTTTGCCCTACTAAACTCTTGATTTTCCCTTTGAGGACAATGCAGAGCTTTTTTGGAAAGCTACAGCACTCTTATAAAAATGTTTTAAAACAAATGTAAAAAGAAATCTGCCCCTTGAGCTGTCCAGGGTTGTCTGAGAGCTTTAGCAGGAGACATAACATCGCCTGTTCTGTGCATTTTAGCGTGTTTACACTGTAACTGGAGGCTCCATTTAGTGACCTCACCTGGTGCCGTGTCTTCAGGGATGTCAAAGGAATACGTTGCACGGGAGAACTTGGGCGTGTGGTCGTTAACGTCTTTGACCGTGATGTTTAGCCTCATGTCAGATGACTGTTTTCCATCATCTGCGCGTACCAGAAGGGAATATTTTGATCTGCGCTCCCTGTCCAGCTTCTTGGTTGCAATCAGGTCTCCGGATTCAGGGTCGATACGAAAGCTGTCGTCCGCCCCACTGATGATGGTGTAGGTCACTAGAGCGTTGGGACCCTGACACGAAAGACAGAAAACCAAGCGTAAAAGTCGTGACAGAGACATATGATTCTAGGTTGAGGTAAGCAATCAAGCTTTTAGTTATAGTTTTGCCTATTTATTTTGTTTGGATGTTCATCGCTCATTTAAGCTGGTTGAGCAAAACTCAGCCCCAAATATTTAACTTTGCACAACTTTGAGTAAAATTTAAAGTCACGTGAAAAGGAAGGTGCTGGTTTTATGATGTTGTGCTGTTTTGCCATGTTTGGCTCAAGAGAAGAAGGTTTCTTCAGTGATCGGTGACAAACAAGACCAAAGTATTTTTTCTTAAATGTAATGATATCATAACAATAATATTAAACATGCTAACTGAGGTTTGTGGGGTCTGCGATGTAGATCTTGGGGGTTTGATTGCAGAGGGTAAGCACGGTGTCAACGATTGGCTACTGAGTTGAATCTTTTCCATTTGGGAATAATCTTTGTCACTGTGGAAATGATGGACTCCAAATTGTTCGGAAAAGGCCTGAAAATCCTTCTCAGACTGATGCAACAGTTGGTCTTCAAGCTCACTGGTGATGTCTTTCCTCCTTGGCATTGTGATAGCACACCCCTGAATTGACCAGACCAACAAAGTGATAAAACTTATGGTTTGATAGAGGGGCTCCAACCCACTGATGATAAATACATCAAATACATTTGATTAGCAGCACCTGGCTGCTATTTATACTTTAAATGTATATGGGAGCAGTTACAGCACATTTAGTTTTTCCACACACTGCGTCTGCACTTTTACTTAGTTTATGTGAAACAAATAATGACCCGGTGTAATATGTCATGTGCTTTTGTTCAACTGAGGCTGTAATTAACTAATTTTAAGACCTGGTAGGAACCAGATGATTTTTGTTATGTCCTGATAAGTAAAACCTTAGAATTAAAAGAAGGTTTGCTTTCTTTTTCACATGACTGTAGATGCACTAGATACAGAGAGGAAGAGCATCATGATTGCAAACATCAAAGAAACTATCAGGCAGCAAATCAGATTGTTTGCCAGAAGTCGGCGTGTCTCATCTCCAGATCAAACTACCTACTTATTCAGAATGAATGAAACCTTTCACGTTTTTTTTTCCTTTCAGAGACAGTCAATTAAAAAAAAAAAAACCAAGGAAGGGATTACGAATCAAGATACTGAAGCCAAAAGAAGGACAAAGGTTAAAGCAATGATGTCTGACTGTAGATCACAGAAACTAGATGATGAGCTGCTAACAGGAAACTACTGGGCCTCATCTCCAGTGGATCATAGTGTTTATTTATAATGTTTATAAAGAAATAAAAACATTTTCTTAAAGCAGTGACATTATTTCACACCTCTCACAGTTAAACTAAAACTCTCCCAAAAAAAAAAATGAAGCAGATTATTAAAAAAAAAACAAAACAAAATTAAACAGAACTAGACTGTCTGAAACCAATAATCTCTTATGCAACAGAGTGCATGAAAACAGCTCTTGGTTTACAGAGTTTTTCTTGAACAAAGTTCAGCTCAGAAAACAGTTTATGGCCATTCCATCAGCGAGTAAGCCCACTTCCTCTCACCAACGATCAAGCCAAACCCATTTGAAACAGATTAAATGACATGAGAAAAAATAAGAAGCATGAGCTGAATGGCCTGTTTTTGAGGGTCTTTGAACTTTTGGCCACTACAGTTTTCCTCTTCTAACTCAACTAATGGATCCCCGGTCACCCCGGACATGTAAAAGCGCTACGACACATGTGACGGCTAAAGCAAGAGGCTTTGGAATAAGAGAAGAGCACTAAATGTGATATGACAAGTGAATGAGCCTGACGACAGAGCTTGACGTTTATATTTGTGCTGGGGACAAAGACAGATCAGACAACTGTCTCTGTGTGTCTTCTGGCAAAAAAAAGAAAAAAAAAAGCCAAAGCAACTTCAAAACGCTACTGCCATTCAATGAGATGCAGCGACGAGTCCGGTTACAGTAAAGCTAAAAGAAACTCTCTCAGCGTTGCCTGATGTGTGAGTGTGAGATGCTTTTTGATCCCACCAGAACAACAGAAGGTCTCATAAAGACTCGTTCCATTGAGCTTTTTTATATTCATGCATTTGGTTCTTTTATGTAAAGTACCTCCATGTAAACCTGAAGTTTAAATCCGTAGTCTCACGTAAACCTTCAAGTGTCCTGAATATATACAATAACTATATCCTGATTAGTGTGCAGCATTTCACCTCCAAGTACTCGGTTCCTGTTTCATCATGTTGATGACAGACGCTGGGAAACGTTATCTTTTAACATTTTGGACTCACATTTACCAAGCAGCACATGACACTGAGCAAGTACAGTTTAGATCAAATGGAAGCTGTAAAAAAGGTTACCGCTTGATCAGATGTCACGCAGGTACACTGTTTAACATTTGAAGCGGATTAAAACAAATTGTCCTAAGACAATATCGGCTATTGTTCAGTATTCTTAGACAACATGTAAAATGTGTTTTTGATCCACTTTAAATGTTGACTACGGAAGTGCTTTCATTTAGACTGTCTCCAAAAGTGGTTAATTCTACATTAAAGAGGATACAGAATGGAAAGAACGAAGCTTGAAAGCATTTTTTTGGCTGTTGTAAGCACTGTATCTTGTCTCGTCTTTGTAAAGCGCTGGTCTTATCGTCAGTGGAGGCTGCGTTGTGTCTCGGCCCCACAGAGAGCGAAAGCGCGGCAGCCCAGCTCCATCCTCACATCTTACCGTGAGTGCTTCAAAAGCGAAGTGCTGCCTCCCCAGACGGATGAGTCAGATTACGACTTTCGTTTAGTTTTGACTTGGGAATCACATGGTTGTCTACTGATTTTAAAGACGTGTCGCTCCATGTTTTTTTTTCCGGAGTAAGACACAAATAAAATTGATTGGCAGCAAATTGGGAAGTGCGTTTCAACTTTTAAACTGAACCTCTCCTCGTTATCTTCTACAACTTCTTGCCAGCTCATCTGCCGTGTATAAACTGTAACAACCAGTCCAGCGTTCAAAGACTTGACCATAGACCAAAACCAATGGGCGAAGCACTAAGTCACGTGACCTACTGGTTTCTGAGGAGCCGTTCTGAAGCCTCTTTCTCTTCATAATGGCCATGTTTTTGGGAACACGCCCACCATGTCAATTAATATTAATATTAATATTACAGTTGCGTTTATCCGACACTTGGTCGTCATGGATGGAAAATCTAATGGTTGGGACCAAAACATTTTTTTTTTGTTTGTTTTTTTTGCCTTGACGTACTGCATATTTTTAGCAGAGCAGACGTTCGCGTCTAGACTCTTTCGTGTGATGAGAACCTGCCCACTGACTAGACAGACGAGACCTTTAATTGATGGCTGTGATTCACACTGCCAACCGTTTCAAAGTAATTTAACGGCCTGCCCAACCAACCTGTTAAACTATGATGATTTGCAAGGCCACCCTACGAAGATCGGCTCAATAAAAGATCATTTCACCATGTATTTACCCTGAGTTTAAAGTCAACATTCACCAAGACCCTACGGTTCCTAATGCAACATGCTTATTTTTGTTTGAATACATGATTCTGACATTAATTTTGAAAATAATTTTAAGTGGACAGGAGTCTAATCTATATTACATGCTGGCTGAAATGAACTGAAACTTTTCATAGCGGCAGTCTGTTAAAGCCATGCACGGCGCTGGCGTCCTGCCGGTGGAGCACTGAGCAGAAAACGATAAAAACTTGTGCGCATGTGGAGTAGATGATTTAGCATGTTACCCAATTAGTCTTAAAACAGTTTGGCTTGATTCAACAGAGGATAACGTTCTGCCTTGTATAAAAAAAGAAATGAAACATTCTCCCCTCTACCGTCTTTCTTTTTTATAGTCTTTATGCAGCCAGTCTGAACATTTAGCCATTTGCCAAAACCTTCAGAGTCCATATCGTCAGGGAAAGTTCATGACTAGTTCTTATCTCTTTCTTGTGCATGTCTTTTTTTTTAAACACCAGATAAAGTGCCTGCCTTTTTGACATCGCCTCTCATTGGATTACCAGAGACCCTGTTTGAGATCCAGGCCCAGCAGAAAAACTGAAAAAGACAAAAAAAAGCAGACGGATGAGGAGGACAGAATGAGGTTCTGCTCATCTAAGGACCCTGCTGTCATCAATCAGTGGCTCCAGATCTGGCAATCCCATTAGCCACCTGCACTGCGGTCCGGAACCCAACACCCATGGTTTGCCAATTAATTTTCTGATAGGGTTCAAAGGCAGAGTGAGGAAGGTGGGAGAGGCAAAGCAGGGGGTCCATCTAGGCCTAGGTCCAACACACACATACAGAACCTATGCAAGTTATGAACACTGGCAAGCACTTACACGCCAATAAAGCTGCCTTCTCATTTTAAAGCATTTAGTTTCATATTATTCCCATCTCTTTCAGTTTACGAGATCTTGAATGCACACAAATGCTCAGCGACACTTCTCGGCCTCTTGACCCCGACTCAAGAGGTCGACAACTTTACAGCTCTCGAAAGGCACGGACGGGTTTTTGAGTGGGTGGGCGGCTGGCCGCAAGGGGCGGCGGGATAGCCAATTAAGCTGTGGTGTTTCGGGGAGACTGCTGCAGAAGGAAACTCATTTAGCAGATGACTGGTCCTTGAGAGCAAACAATTCCTATGAGGAGTGAGATGTGCAGAGGCGAGAGCGCCAGTGGGCAGCTTGTTTCCTGTATGTAACAGCAGCAAGCGAGCAGGCCAGTCGTCACGCACGCGCCTGGAAAACAAGCAACGACAGCTCGAAGACAAAACCTTTGCTTGTTGAGGATGATCTGACGCGCTGCACGGCCGGTGTGTAAATCTGTCCCGCTACTCCAGGAGGTGTCTAGGAATATCCTGGTACCGGGTTTACTGGCCTCCAGAACATGTTACCGTTCATTTTGAGGCTAAAAAGTCCTTTTGTTGAAATCTTTTTTTTTTTTTTTTTTTTTAAGCGTGACATATTTTCCACATCACGTCAGAATTTTAATAAAACATTCCCAACAGCACAAAAGGAAGCGCATTTCTTTTAGATGAGGTGAGAAACATTTTTAAGGAGGCCTAACTTGCATGAGACAAAGAAGCAGTTTTTTTTTTTTTTGTTTTTTTTTTTTTTTAAATATATTTGCTTTAAAACCTTCTGGAGTTCCCTCCTCCTTTTCAGGGTGGAAATGGGCAAAGGGAAAAACGGATGCGTAGAACCAGCATTTTAATACCCTCACACATGAATCCCACATGTAGCGCAGTTAAATTGGATGGAATCATAATGATGTCTGAATTCAGGCTGTCAGCTGGCCAACAGCTTGCACTCTTGGCTACTCTGCACTGGCTCACACATGTGGCTTTCTCAACAAGGGCTCCAGTGCGCTCCGTACATTGAGTGTCAGCGCAACTTAAGTTTCCTGCGTAAGGATGTGGGCAAAAGACTTGGCTTGCCTCATATCTGGCTCTGAGTGAGAGTTTGAATGAAGTACAGGCTTCTATTTAGCAATCTATTCATGGCAGCGCTTAGGTTTGGGGTAAACATCATTAGAATCCGTAATTCCCGAGAAGGCCCCGCTGCATTCTTTTTAACTGATTTCTATTTCATTTGAGTCCCTATTTGGAAGCACAATTTGGCTTTTCTTGAGTTAAATTTCTTAAGTGCAATAATCCAATCTTATATGTATATCCAGTCTTATATGTATATTTGTGCCTGAGAAAACAGAGAGCTTTATTTTCCACAAATCTCAACTGGAAGGATTCAGCTTATGCACCTCAAATCTGACTTTTGCTCTTCATAACTTTAGATATGAGGAAAAAGTGAACAACTTTTGATTTCAATACCATATGCTAAATCTGTAAAGGTTTAAAGTGTGATTGCTTTGGCTCAAAAAAAAGAATATAATCAAATAATGTTCTTAAATCCCCCTACTGAAAAGACTGACCTGCCTCCAGGTCTCTGATTTACAGTCAAAATAGTGTTTGATAAAAGAAAAATGGCCCGAAGTGGGTCCTTTTTCTCACATTCAGAGCAAAAGGAAAGGAGTGAGGCACAGCTGTGCAATAAAAAAACAAAAAAAACTGTTGCCTCATAAGTTAACGTTAAATCTGAGTCAGTATGCCTTCTTTCTAATCTCTCTCCCCTCTATGGTCTGATTTTTTCCATTCACTTCAACTATGTCCTTTGGCTTGGGTAAAGCACTGCAGACCTTTTGAGATGCCGGCAGGGCCTGCATTTCACCCGCTGCAGGATTTAATGTCTGTATCCTGCCTAAAGCTGCTGAAGACGGAGCTGTTAACTAATTGAGAGTGATGCTGCTGATTTAATGAGAACTACGGGAACCACGGGGGGACTATGAGAGCGGCAGGCCAAAAAATCAATCGCTGGCCGCTGTGTGACAGCCCCGGTCTCCAAACATCTCAGATAAAGTCAACACATAAATGAGAAAGGAGCAAGTTTGTGCACATGTGTGACTTGAGAAGAAAAATGCTTGAAGATAGGTTGCCAGAAAATGGTGATATGCGTGTATTCCTGTGGAAAAGTAGACAAAGCGGAGGGATTTTGCTTTCTCTTTCTGTCAAGGCCCCTCTCTGTCACTTAAGAGTGAGGCGAGTTCACTCTAAAGCACAATATTTATCACTGATATCATTAATCTAAAAATGCTTGTAACATCCATTAATGTCAAAGTAAAGTGTAACATGTCCCTTGCATTTCTGTGTAGCCGAGGCAACGTGTTCAACTATTGCCTGATAAGTGACCTGAACTTTCTTGGTTGGGGCTCCAAAGCAACGAAGCTGCTGGAATTTTGAACTCTTCGTTTCAAAGTTATGCACCAATCACATTTGTGGGTGTGACCCGATGTCATAGGCTGCCGTGGACTCAGTCATCCCGGTCATAGTAACTTGTGTTACCTGTGTCCTGTGGCGTGAATCAAGCCAACCGGACTTCCCTTTCTTTTGCTCTTGAAGATGTTTCATCTTCCATCTAGAAGGTGAAACATCTGTAAGGCTTCAGCTCTAGGCAGTTCCTACTGGCGGAAAGCGCTAAAAAAAGCTACATAACAGCCAATCAAAGTTCAGAAGCCAGTAAAAACAAACATGAAAGACTGATGCTGACGTTCAGGGACCTTTGTAGGATCATTGATAAAAGCACTTAGAAACAGTTAACCAAATTTGAAACAAATTTGCCTAAACTTTGGAAACCTTTTCCTTCTATTTACAAAAAAATAATAATATTGCAGTTTTTATGAAACTTGGTGTCTACAAACAAGGCTGGTTAAAGGAACTCTGATCAACTAATCCATTTTAAATTTACCCACCAACCAAATGTGTAGGTGTGGCCAAATAAATTCTCTTTTGCTGTACAGTGTGATGTTATAATTTAAAATCCACAAAACCAAGTACTGACAATCAATACATAATTCTTTGGAAGTGCATGTTTTGTGAATTCCATCAATATTTCATGAACCTATTGGGATACAAATCTTAAATTTGGTACTTTTATACAATGCTGAAGTGCCTTGTGGATGACACCAATCAACCGTCGGTTGCAGGTTCTACAAACCTGCTTGGACGCTGATGATCGTCACTTGGTGGTTGTGATTGTCATTTTGTGGTTGTTACTTTTACTTTGGAAACAGTTGGAAATATACTGAATATACTGACATTCCTAACTGCAACCTTAACAAAAGTTCCACCCCTTTTTGCTTCCTAATCTCATACAGAGATCCTACATTTTTGACCATGATCCAGACCTAAATATTTGAAAGACAGGTTTTGTATGAAATCTAAGAGATTTTGTATCCAGACTTTACTCTAATAATGACATTGGCCTAAAGAGCTACCGTATATGAATCTGTGGTGGTTTACACACTGTAAGAACAACATATCTACAGCATATTCTTAATTCAGATTACTCCCAGTTGATCTGTTATGAAAGCAGCAGAGAAAAGTGCAAAAACAACGTCAGACAGAAAAGAAACTCAGGGAGCCGTTACCTCGTCTGCATCCGTGGCTGTTAGCTGCATTATCTTGAAGCCATCTCCGACATTTTCCTCAATGGTCACATCAAGAATATCATTAGGAAAAACAGGCGGGTTGTCATTGACATCCTGCAGCGTGATTTCCACCTGCGGGATGAGAATAAATACCACAGTTTCCATTAGAACTCTGCCAAGTGTCTGCAGTCTGCTTGAGATTAATGCAAAGAAGAAAAAGTGGCTGTCTTTTTGCATTTACAAGACGAAGAAGCTGCACTTCAAGGGAAATTTATCTTTTTCTAACTCCAGAGAGGCTGGAGAGAAAAAAAAAACTGAACTGTAAAACTGTGAAGTTTAGTATATTGCCTTGAAAGGTTAAAAAAGACGGGGAAGGAGAGTAAATATTAGAGCGCGTAAAGCCAAGATGCAGGACCTGAGCATTTGTTAAACTCATCAGGGAGACTGTAACTCATCACTGCTTTACTTGTAATCTTTTGACATATGGTTTGGTGTATAAACAAAACTATGCCATTCAAATATGTAAGGTTGAGCAAAAACAAGATACACAGTGTCAAGAACTTGAATTTTCCAGAAAAAATCAAAACTAGCTCAGTCGCATCTAGTGAGGTGGACTTCGCTAAAGTTGACTCATGTGTTCATGTTTCCTGCAGTTACGTAGCTGTGATACTTAAAAACAAAGAAGTTTGTTAAACAACAAAGGCACAAAGTATTTACAGTAGGAGCACCTGGTTGGACGGAAAACAATCACAAAAATGCACCTTTACACCTTTATGTCTCAGACATTTTTATTCTGTGTTATGATAAAACATCCTGGTATCCCTATTAAACAATAGTTAAACTGTTTTCCCCCTTACAAAATCCTGATTCTGTAAATTGAATTGAATAAAACAATTCAGCCAAAGAGGACTAAGATCACCGAACGTGGGAAGTGAAAGACCAGGAAAGACAAGACAGTGATGAGTTCAGTTTGGTGGTTGTGTGATGTGTTGAAGTGTGTGAATGAGTGCATAGCGTGTTGTGTTAGAAGTAGACATAGGACAACCAGGCATTTACAAACAGAAGAGGACAGAGAAAAGTGGGAGGAGCCTGCATTTTACCATGGTTTAATGTTGGTGTGTGACGTGTGTAGTGCATGTCCACTGTGTTTGGGATACACATATATACACATATGCAGTATATACATACACATACATGCACACATAGATACATATTTGACTAATACATAAACATAAACATATTTGGATGCACTTTAGTGACAGGGTCAACTAAGTCTAAAATTAATGTTTGGTTTTTTTAGAAAAGAGGGGAGTCATTTTATTTCACATTCAGTTAATGAAAATGCGGTCAGATTCTGTAGTTATTGGTATTTAGCTTCCACATCAAATACATTAAAGTAGTTAAAAAAAGAAAGGACAATAATGTTTAAACTTATAAGCTAGTGGTCAACATTAAGAGCAACTCCTAACTGGACCTTTGTACATTTTTAGCAGTAAGTTAGGCCTTATATGATAAATAATGCATAAAAATGACTCTAAGATAACTTGTCTGGTTTAGGAGAATGACTGACAGACATGCCTTCATAAATGAAAGTTATTTATACTTATTTAAGAGTAGTAGAAGTTAGTAATTTAATTCATGAAGTGGACATGAAATCTGAAAAAAAGAGAAAACACAAGTTTGTCTCCCTGTTGGTGCTGGTTCTGTAGTGGTGGGTTAAACTGCTCCACGCTGACACCGCGATGAGCTGCGTTGTGGCGCTTCTTATGCTGCACCGTGACTGGAGATCGGGGAAATTGAACCATTTACAAATTGACTTGAGGCTCTTTTCCACAGAGACGTGCAGCGAGCGTAACAGTAGAGCAAACTAACTGCAGCTCAGGGAGTTTCACTTTCAACTGCTGGAAACCAAAATAAACACACATTACAGTAGACCACAGACCCCCCATGTGGATAAACTTTGCCCCGTCAGAGTAAAAGACTTTCCCCGATAAGTTAGATTTAATGCAGATGCAGTAGTGGTAACAGTGAAACCTGTGATTAGATCAATTGTTTATGTAGATTATACAATATTTCAAGTCACTTTTCCTCATGAAACTCACTGGAGGATTCCCAAAGCCCCCCCACCGCTGCCACCAGTGTAGCGAGTGGCTACACAATCCTTTTGTTTTACTTATGTTTTGTCACAGCTTTTGGACAAGCTGTTAATGCTCACGTATTGAAGATGTCTTAGCACACTTCTGATAAGAGGTGTCACCGACCCCGTGGACAAATGTGTATCTATGAATGAAGTTTGCTGTGGAGAAACGGGACTTTTTATGAACTCTTTTGTGGGCGACTGCTAAAATATAAGTTACCTCATATTCAAACATCAGTTGCAACTGCACAAACATTTCAGATGCCATGTAGTTGCTGTAAAAGCAATTACAAAAGCCAAGAGCAATAGATGTAAGAAATAAGAACAACAAAGCATTTTTTTTTTTTTTTTTACATCAAAATATGATTGTTGTTGCACCTCTAACCGCCTACAGCTGGGAAACACGACAGCACTTGCACAAGGTGAACCATCTGAGGAAAGAGGGAACCAGTGGCAGCGGTGAGAGTGAAATGTTTATGGCTTCACTTTGGAGCGATCTGGCGATACTGCATTTCCATTCATAACCCAGATCTTGGCGTGATATCGCCTCCGCCTCATCTACTAACCCAAATATACATTTTACAGCCAGTAAACATGGCTCGTCTTTGAATCATAACAGGCATCTTGCCGCACGCATTCTTTGTTTATCGCCTCCATAAATATGCAAAAACCGTGTTTAAATTCTCCAGTGATAGCATCTTCATTAATGCTGACAGTGATTATGATAATTCACGTTATCGGGCAAGCCTCCTGTGACAAACACAGATGGAGCCACGCGTTAGTGGGATCAAATGGGAAATGGGAATTAAAGATAATTCTACAATGGGTGCAGAATTTAAGGCAACAACAGTTTCCCACTGGACATTTATGGAGAAGACAATGGACCTCAAGGCCATATGACTGCCGAGGTGGAGGGTCAGACACAGCAGTCTATTCATACTCTGCTTTTGACAGGAAAACCACTCTTCACGACTCTCACAAATCTACTCTGCAACCAACAGAAGCAGGAAACACTGAATAACAGCTGCCACTACTCCTTTCTGGAAAAAAAAAAAAAAACCCAAAATGCTCTGCTCATTAAAAGTGACCCAGAACCAAGAAGTTTGACGTGGGAGACGGCTGAAATGGTGTCTGACGGAACAAAATGTGCTTTTGCTGTTTACTGTTGTGACACTAAAAGTGCAACACAGGGCAAGGTCACAATTACAGCTCTTAGGACGTATTCATCTGATCGAGCTGGACCCGGATGAGGATGTTGTCCACTCATTAAACCCACTCTGAGTTGGTGTCGTTCTGTCAGCATGAGTGGAGATAATTACAGGACAACAAGGCAGACTATGTCCCGAGCAGCAGCAATGCAGAAGTCGAGTAAAGAGGTCACAATGACAGCGACTCGCGACTCGACTTGCGCCCGAGCCGAGGGACCGGGGCAGAGTCAACAAACAATGAATATTTATCTCCCGCCCTGTGTGTCCCCTTGATGTGTAAATAATGCAAGGCCCACTTCAGAGGAGTGAACTAATTAGGGTAGAAGTGCAGTTTTTAGAAATAATTACGCCTCGCGCTTCCAGTATGCATTACCCAGGATCCCACGGGTCAGAAATACTGTATATCAAAGAGATTTGGAGAAAAATTCATCGGAGGAAGAGGAAGCAAGGTCAGGAATCTGGGGGAGGGGGCCGGGGACGAGAGAGGCAGGAAAAGAGGTTTTGTTCCCCCTGACTTGTCTGTGGCTCGTAGCGGGCAGACAGCGAACCCAGACGCCGTGGCCCAGGCAGGTGAAACACATTAGTTTACAAGCTAAAAGATTGTGTTTCATGAACTACTGTTTCAAGTTGCAGGTGCTGCTAACTGGCTGCCAGGGTTTTATTATTTATGGGGAGGTATGAATGATTCACACGTCAAGTGGTTCCTGAGTGCTGTCGATTATGAGGCCGTCGTGTAAGTGATGGAAAGTACTCGTCCCGGCAGCTGAGACTGGAGCTCAAACTCAAACTGGGATAAATTCACCTTGGCGCTGAATTCCCGCAGCTTCAATGATAAAAGCAGGAATGACGGGCGGGATGATTCAGATGTCTGAGGGTCTGTCATGTAATCCAGTCTGTGAAAATTCAACTTTAAAAGGGTCGTTTCACTCAAATCAGGAAAAGAAAACGTTTTTTTCATCAACCTGTGGAAGTATACAGATATACTTTTGTTTGGAATATTTAAATACAATTAATTTTAATCCCATGTTTTTTATTTGTGTGCACAAAAACATAAATAAATCATCTGATCGAAGTTTTCTTAGTGTTAGGCAAATACAACCTTGGATGAAAAACATTATTTTTCACTAATTAAACAAAAAATAGTGGGGAAAAAAACAACAAAAAACAGGTAGACAGCACTGAGTTGTAGATCCACGTGTGGCCTTGATAACGTAAAGTTATCATGTCCTGTGTGACTTTCTCAGTCTCTCTCAACATAGTGGAGCAGTTTTGATCCACTGCGTTGATGCATGTTGAGGGACTGGCCAATGCACTGCCTCGATGAACTGCCCATTCAGGCTATAAACTTCACTCATGTGTTCCTTTTATGAATGTGGGGTCTTTTTGTTTTCCCTCTGAGCATTGGGGTAAATTTGGAGTAAATCTCTGACCTCGGGGTATATTTGGACATCCATTCCTGGAAAACTGTCTTGAATGCTTTCCACCCATTGAATAATCTTTCATACTGCAGAGCATTGTGCTGGAATTTCCATGGAAATGTTTACACACCCCATTTCCAGTTTGATGCACTGCAACAATTACCTCAGCCACACTACTGCTTATTTCTTTCCTTCTTTGCAATGTGTTAACACTGCACACCAGTAAACTGCCAAAACAACAGCTTTTATAGTGGTCTAACACGGTTTATAAAGAACGGGTGACTATGGGCACCGGACTGCATCTAGCCCTCTTAAATCCTATGGAAAAAGTATTGTCTGCATGATTTTTTTTAACTGTTTTGGCTTCATATTTGTTAAATAAATAATGGCACGGTAGAGAAAGTTGTATCTTCAGTTAGGTCAAGTTGCAGATTTTTCATCTGAAGCTGTACTGGCCTAAAACTATGACCAGCACACTCATGTTTATACATAGGCTTAAAAGAAGGGAATCAAACCTTTTGTACATAACTAACAGCTTCACAAACTACGACTTGGGCAAAAAAAAAAAAAATACTTTCGAATCAAGATCACATTCAGCTATCTTTTAAAATAACATACCTCCAGAGGTTTGAGAAGACAGCGGACGTCAAATCACAGACAGAGTTCAAGAGAAGCAAAACGTTGTGAAATAATGTTCAGCTGGAGAGCAGATTTCTGGTTATAACTGTGGGTAAAAGCATCACCTGCCACTAGAAAAAGCAGAAGTATTCCAGGTTTTCATATGTTTCCTACTTAAAGAGTCTCATAGTTGCAGTTCTGCCAAGTCCGCAGCAGACAGACGGTCAGACACACAGACGGGGAAAGTTTGTTGCAGGAGCAACAAATCTATTATTTGAGCTCAATTCCTCGTAGGCTGTGCACATAATTTGTCTTTTACAAACTCAGTTGTTTTCAATAACCGGTGGAAAGCCTGATTAATTAAGTGAGCAATGGCTTGTGTTACAGATGAGGAATACAGTACGTTCTCGCTCTGCTGAACACCAAAAGCCTCAGAGTGAAATCCACATCATTAGCACAAAAAATGTCTGCAGCCTTGTTGGAAAAAATGGTGACCTGTAAGTGCAACTGATGCAACAGTTGGCCTGTAAACGCTGAGATCATCTGATCATAAAACACCGGAGCAGGGTGCGCCTCCTGCAGGATCTAACCATCTTAAAATGATTAAATATCTCATTAGCTGCTGTTGACGACTTGAGGTCAGGGGTTGAGGGAAGCAGCGACTTCCAGCACGCATTACTTTTGTCCTCTGAGATTGAATAATTCCATTTTGCATCATCCATTTTTCAGTGATGTGCATGAGTCCAAGTTGAGTCTAAACTGGGATTTACGTGCATTCCCAAATGCAACGCTTCGTTTTTGGAGCCTGAGTTGGAATCGTAAGCTGTTAAAAGAAATTAGTCAGGCTTTTAGGAGAGAATAAACAGTGACTCAGCAGAAAGGAATTTTTGCTATGCCTTAAAAGAATCGAAAAGCTTTTGAAAAGTGCTTATTACAGTGACACATGATGAACAAACAGCCAAAGCTAATCCAATGCATGTTTGTTTACGACGACATGATGGTTATCTAAGGTTACACCGCTCCAAAGCTTCAGACAGGCCTTGTGTAACATGAGGACAGCTCTTCCAGAGCTGGCATAGCTCGGACCTGTTAGAGGAGTATTTTAACAGAAGCGGAAAAACGCAAAGGCTCCGGTTGCTGCATTTCCTAAAAAGAGCAGAACAGTCTTCCCAAATACCTTCTCATATTCATGTAGAAAGGATATATTTGTTCCAAATAATGACTATGAAACCTTTTGAGGGGCCTGTGACCTGCACAAGTTCAACAAGAAATCAAACATCCAGGAGTAACTACCCAAATTTCTATATATGAGAAAACCATATAATCCCCATAGTTCTAGCAGTTTTTAGGGTCAATTGCACTGGATGAAGGGATCTGTCATCCATCAGCTTTGGGAATAGGTTACATACTGTTTAGAAGAAGCCCAGACTCATGTCTGTTTGCCTTAATCTGAAAACCGTACAGCCTGATCCATGAACATCTGATGGTTTCCATTCAATGCACGAGAAGAGTGCTTTACTTCATCCTCACTTCCTCATCTACCTTTCCCTGTGGTTGTTTCAAATATTTAGACTGCACGTCACAGACTCTTGGCTCCAGGTTTGTGGATAGACCTCTTGATTTCTGCAGGTCAAGGATACTGGTTAAAGTTCTGTCTTAGCTCTGTGCTTCAACAATGAAAGGAACACAACAAAATAATTACAACAAGGTCAAAGCGATCTCCTCTGCACGGCTTCTTCAACATGTGTACTATCGCAACTGGCCCAATCTGTCAAACAAATGCCTGCAGGGTAATTCATCTTCCTACCGCAGTCATCGGGCACGGTAAAGTGCGTGCACGCTCAGGAGTTAGGAATTTGAGCGAGCTGAAGTTAGGGAGAGTGCCAGGGGGGAAAAAAAAGCAGACAAAGCTGGACGTCAGCCAAACCTCAACGTGCTGTTCAAGAGAGAAGTCAGGGTTCAAGCGTATCCCCCCACCCTCCCCGCCTCAAGTCTCCCCTGAATCTTCCGCAGCCCAGTGGAAGAGAGAAAAAAAAAAGTTAAAGAGAGAGAGAGAGAGAGACAGACAAAACAAAACAAAAGAGGAGTGTCTGCGAACGATCACGAAACGTGTTGGCTTCATGCAACCAACAAGGGAGAAGAGAGGAGAGACAATGTTGGACAAGTGGTTTTAATAAAGGGGATCGCTCTCCTCTCTGTGGACCACTTCACCAACTGTTAAAAGATTGTTTGTCTACACCAGGCCTCCTCAAGCCCCCCCTGCAAAACAAGTTTCCCTCTGAGCGCTCCTGGTAGGCCATATAATCCAGCAGAATGAATAACCCACCAGGCCACGCGGGCCAAGATATTGTTTCATTGAGGCTCTGGGCCCATCTTCGCGCACAGCACAGTGGAAACAAATCATTACGCACTGTCATTTTTAATAGTCCTGTATCCGGCCAGGCGGAGTGCAAACTGACGTTCTTCTTCACTATATACAGACATAACTCTTTTCCCTATTATCCTTATATGTGAGAGTTAGATGGAAAGTTTAATTAGACCTTGTGTGAGATCAGAGTAGACATAATGGAGGCAAGACGAGATTCGGCTCTCCTTGGAGCTGGAGCACAATTCAAAGCCATCATCCAAATTACCATAGCCTATTAGACGCAGCGCGCTCCGTATCCATCCGCTGAAAGGTTAGAAGAACATCAAAAACAAGCATTTTCTCCTTCTTGTGAGATGAAAGCTGAAAAACAAAATAATTAGCCTATTTGTGGAAACTATGCTTTGAAGATGCAAGGAAAGAAATGTATTTTCTCTTTATCGGTTATCTGTCTTTTGTGAGGGCTTCTTAAAAATGGAACGAGATGGTAACTGCAGTCTGCCGCCGAATGCAACGGCGGTGCCACTGACTCTGCGTGAGTCTACGACCTTATCACGCCGCTCTCCCCTCAATTACCTACAATCACAGCATCCAAACTCCGCGGACCATGGAAAGGAGAGAAGCAGAAAAACAAAGCTTTTAGTAACTGTTCGTAAAATCCCTCAGACCAACAAGTTCTTTTCAAACATTTTTAGGGGTGAAAATGTACAGATTTTAAAGCAACAGCATAAAATACGACATTTCATTTCATTTCCTTCGGGAAAAGCTCTATTCAGAGCAAATAATGGTACTTAGTCGTCCACTCATGGCTGCAGTCATCATGACTTCACAGAAAAATATTCAGCTATGCAGAACGTTAAACATGATGACATAAACGGAGAGTAAACTTCACAGCCTGTAGGTGAGCATGAATGTGTCTGTGTTTGCCAACTGGAGTTGTGTCCTTTCATAATAAATCTGTTCATCAACAAATCTCCATCAAATATTTGATTGATGAAATAACATGACATAAATCTGTTTATACCTTTAAAGTCATTAGTCCAGATCCACAGCTTGTGATTAAAATTAGACGGCTGAAAATGAGCGTACAAAAGTACTAACGTCCCCAAAGCAGAAGCGTTGATTCCTTCTGAAAATACTCACATCTTAAGTGATAGCTGCTCGATCGTTTGATAGGGACATGTGATCTACAGTAGATATCCGGCATCTTTCCCTAAAGCCAGCGCTGGTTTCCAAGACTTCTGGAAGAGCTGCAGAGATGCCTTGCAGACTACTATGGGTTCAGTTTCATCGTTGCTGAGAAAAATGATGAATGCATGACAGTTACAGAAGCTCAGGGGAAGAAAAGCCATCAGCAAAGAATGTCTGTTTGGATTTGACCTAAAAATCCTGCAGAAGGCTCAGTCTGTGACCTAGAAAAGTGGGTTGAAGAATGATCGTGTATTGTAATAATGTTTAGCGCTCATTCTTAGTCAAACAGATCTGATTTCAGGCATGTTTACTGTTGCGGTTGGCAGGAAATCAGAAAAGATGTTGCTCTCAAATGCTGCATGTACCTGCACACCAAAAATGTATTGCCGATATATTAGAATGTAATTAAGACGAAATGCTTTGTGTGTCACGAACATCCAGTTTCCATTCATGTTACAAAGTGAAGCTCTTGATTTAAAAGTGAACTGAAATATTGTCAAAGCCGCTCTGAGAATTAGAAAAATATATACTTCATCTTAACATGAGTAAGTGGAGTTAAGAGTCACAGGTCAGGAATGTATACACACACGTGTGTGTGTGTGTGTGTGTGTGTGTGTGTGTGTGTGTGTGTGTGTGTGTGTGTGTGTGTGTGTGTGTGTGTGTGTGTGTGTCCATAAGAGGTGGTGCAGAAACAAGCTTTAATCCAAAACAGGACTTGGATTGTTGTGTGAACAGCTCGAGGCACCCCCCTGCAGCCTCTGCTTATGTGAGAGCCCCTGAAAACATTAGTGCGACGCAGCAACAGAATGGGGGCGGGTAGGGTCCACGCGTGTGTGTGTGTGCGTGTGTGTGTGTGTGTGTGTGTGTGTGTGTGTGTGTGTGTGTGTAACGTGGGAGTGCAGTAGTCAAACTTGTGGCTGACCTCTGCTCCTGGCGGAAACCCGGCTGCCACCCAAAGCTCCCGCTGATCAAATCAAATTAAAAATAACACAGCAGCGCTAGTAATTATTTGAAACAATGAACAGGCTGAATTTCCGATTAAACAACTGCGGTTTGGTGCTGGTACATAAAACAAAAAATATGCTCCTTTGCTTATACTAAAACTTAATGACGTTTTACCAAGCAGAACAATGGCATTCAAAACATTTTCTTAGATTTCCTTTTATTACTATCATTATTATTATTAGTAGTAGTAGTAGTGGAGTTAGATAAAGTAGACAGATATGTACCCTGTTTGTGTCTGCGTGTTGTATATGGAGTTTAGGAAGAGTTTAGGAAGAGTTTAGGAAGAGTTTAGCGGAGCTGACCATAATATGGAAAAACAAACTGATATGTAAAAACAGCAATTTGTGGTTTTGCTGGAAGTTATGTGCCGTGACTGTTACCAGCGCCGGTTTATCCTGTTTATCTGGCTGCCGTTTCACTGGAAACGCTGACCAACAATTAAACAATAACAAGACAAAAAGCAACGATTTGTGAGCTTTGGCGATGATGAAAGCGAATCTCACTGTTTCTGCCGACCGATTCATGCAGCGCTGCATCGACTGTTTCGGCCTTTGCACACATAAACCCGTCACATAATGAGCATTTATTTTTAACTTTAGAGGTCTGTCAAATCCTGTGGGTTACTTTTTAAAAGAAACGATTAACAAAAATGAAGAGCAGAGTTAATCACCCCAACATCTCCATGTAAACCTAATAAAAGGGGATCGATGACGACAGATACAAGCATGTTATATCATTAATAAGCATTTGCAGACTAGTGTGTGATCTGACTGACCGAACATATTTTGTTCCAAATCAAATTCACAAAAAGAATCGATAGGGGGGTGACCACCAACTGGGGACAGCTTTTGCATCCATAAGCACATTTCCTTTGGTTGTAGGGATCATTTAAAGCATATTGATGGATTGTGAAAGCACATTTCACATTCAAAGTTTGCATGTCTCTGTGCCATAAACCCATTCATGTGGTTCCATTCACCCGTGTGCATACTCATCTGAAAAAGGGAGCAGACGCACTGACGAAGCATCGGCCATATTATCGGATTCGTTTGATAAATTGAGGGGGGCCACAATGAAGCCTCATATCAAAGCAAAACCTTAAGAGCTTAAGAGATTGCTTTTGAAGGGCTGGCTGTCTGAGAAACAGAATCTCTGAAATTTACGCAAAAACAGCAAGATGGACAAAATATTAGAAATGTTAATTGTCATTCTTGAGGCAACAGTCAGTTGAGTTGGTCTCATCTACAACCCCAGGACCCAAATAGTTGTAGATTTGTGTAAAATGTAAGTAAAAACAATAATTAAATGATTTTCAAAACGTATAAATACATATTTTATTTACAATAAACACAGAAAACATGTCAAATGTTTAAACTGAGGAAGCTGAGACGGTGATGTTGGCACATCTCAGAAAGGTTGGGGCCGAGCAGGATTTATGTGGCATCCAGCAGGCCATCTACATGTGGGGGCTGAGGAGACCGCTTTACTGGGGCTCCGGGCTGTGTTCTGATACAGGATGCCAGCTGTCTGATATACGAGTCAGAGCTCTGGACTGCAGGCAGGCCAGTTCAGCATCCAGACTCTTCTGCTTTTGTAATCCGTTTAGCATTGTTGTGGTGAAAGATGCAAAGCCTTGCCTGAAAAAGACGTCTTTACATTGCTCTGAAACATAAATATTCATGATGTCTCCTTTCCAGGTCTGCAAGCTTCCCATTGCATGTGCATTCATGCACTCTCACACCTTTTTTTAGCATGTTTTACTTGTGGATGCTGAGTTCCTGAGCCCGTGCAGTGATGATCTATTTTTCATGCACTGACACCTGAAGACCTGAAGATCACAAGCATCTAATATTACATTCCGGCGCTGTGCCAGGAATACAGGGATTTCTCCAGATTATTTACTACATCACTTATTTATGTCATTAGTTACTAGATGTGGCTCCAGGTTTTTCATTTTAGCACCACTTACTTTTCCAGACTTTTGTTGCCCATGTCCCAACTTTCGAGGCCCGTTGTTGCCATGACATTTAAAGTGAGCAAATATTTTTCATGAACTTGTAAAATGAAACATTTGATGTTTTCTGTGCTCTGCTGTGAATAAAATATTGGTTTATAGGCCTATTTTTTATATATTTCATTTTTCTTTTTTCAAATTTGGTTGTATTTTACTGTTGTCAGAGTCAGGTGAGTATCACTGAATCGACTGTGATGCAAGGACCACCAGTGACCGCCATAACCAGTGCTTCACACCACGTGGTTCAACGCTGTTAATCCTCAGCCAAGAAATATTCAATTTTCAGTCAATGTCAAGAAATATCTCACCCTCTCGGTGTACTACACATCTGCCATGGTCATTTAGGCCTCAGCAGGAAAGAGTTTGGCAAGAAATCCTGATCTGGAGACATTATAAGGGGCAAAGAGAAAAAAAGATGGAGAAATGTTGATGAATTTAACATGAGGTGGCGTTTAAAAAAAAAAAAAAAAGACTTCTGCCAAATGACTTGACAATGAAGGACAGTTTCCCCCCGCTGAGGCCATTCAGACTGGAGGGACTTGAGATAGTGCTGCCTCTTTTTTTTTTTCTTTCTCACACACAGATACACATGGATGAAAATTCAAAATGTGCAGCCAATCACATGCGAGGTGATGACATGCTCATTCACACATGTGATTGTGAAGCCGCCGCTCCCCCCTCTACCGCACAAATACTTCCACAAATACTTCCTCACTACAAGGAGGTCTTACATGTTTAACTTTGTCTTATTATCATGAAGATGAGCCTTTTAAAAGTACCATCCATCTTAATTAACAACCTATTTGTATGCACTTCAGCCCCAAAGACAAAAGAAAAGCATGGGAAGAAATGCCGTGGCCAAAGGCGAATTCTCAAGCTCTAAGACGTCATTAACAGATTAAAAAGAAACAGGAAAACCTCAGCCGTCACCCATGTTGCCTGCACTTTTCATTATCACTGTTAATGACAATTCCCAGTTTCATCCTCGTTTTTTTTTTTTTTTGTGCAGATGTGAGCCAAAATTTTCTCCGCAGATCAGGAACGCCGCTTTCCAATTCCTTTAAAGGTCGACATAATTTGAGGCACCCCCTCGTTGATTTACTGGCCGGCCTTAACATCAATGCCCCGCTGTCTGTAAAGTAAAAGTGGCTGACGTGGAGCATGTCGCTCTGCGGCTACTGAAATGAGTGAATATAATTTCTGCCTTCAGATGTCAAGCGCGAACAAACAAATGTCAGCCTCGGTGCGATCTGCTTTCTCTCACCAGTCCCGTGGCTAAATGGGTCGCAATAAGAAAAGCTGTTGAAAGATCACAGTTTTAAGGTGGCCGTGTTTTAGCAGATGTCTGGCTTTAGGAACGGCCACTTCGGTGGGGGGGAAGGGGGGTGCGTGCATGGGAGGGTGTGTGGGGGTTTCCATAGGGCCTGTGTCTGCAAAACAAAAAGGAAATGTTTCAGAAACCCGCTTATGGGTAATTCGCCTTCACAGCCATTGCTTTTTTCCCCCTTTTCTTTTTTCCCTCTTTGTTTGGCGGCATGCTTGAACGAAGCCGAATAGCCCAGAGACAATTCGTCTCAATTCCGCTTTCAGGAAACCTACAGAGACTATTAATTGTCAACTCATAAAGGCTCCATGGACATCGTATGAGAGAGGAAGCAGCTCATACTCTGGGAGTTTTTTGCTCACCCGCCTCCTTTTTCTTTCCGTCATCCATAAGATCTTTAGGTTCCCTCCAGAGGGGCAGCACATGAGGTCAGAAGGTGATGATTTATTCCCCTGGGCAGTTGCATTGTGGGAGTCCTTTGGTTACAATGGGGTCAAAACTGCAGTTTAGAACAAGGATGTCATTTGTTAGTTGACCTTTCCTGCAGCTCTGACATGTATATTGTGGATTAGGTGGGAAAGAAGAAGCGTCCCGCTCTTCATTTCTATCACTAGATGCTTTACCTTCAAAGGGAGACTGACTGCCCAGATGAGAACGTTTGTGGGGAACTTGACAGAAAGAAATATTCATACCACAAAAGAGCTTTACCGTCCTTCTCATCTTCAAATGTGGGAAATGAAACCAGCGACCACTCAAACAAAGGGCTCCATAAAACGGTGAACACCAAAGGCCATAAAAGTTTAACAAGTTGGGAGATTGTTTAGTCTGGCGACAACAGCAACAATGCAAAATTCAAAGGTCATTATCAATATCTGCAGCAAACAATGCGGAGATGAAACGTAAGATATACAATACGTCCAAAAGTCTGTCCACAGCCAGGCAGACACACAAACACAGGCCTGAGTAGTGGCAACCTAATTCAACATTTACACAACATTTTAAACAAAGTGCCTCGGGAAAAGTGGGCTGCATTTGGAGCCAAAATCTAACACAAATACACAAGGAGCCAGATTGTATCGTGAGCGCGTATGATTCTATAAAATCAAGCGTGCTCTCCTTCACTAACAGTTTGGGACAGTTTTAACAGGATGTCATTAAGTCATTGTAACAGGACAGTATTTACCCGCAAACTGTCACAATATTTCATTGGCTTTTTCTGGATTCAGTGTGATCGCAGTTTGAATCAGGGTCATAGTTGCTTGCTTAGTTGCAGTTGCAGAAAAAAAAAAAAAATCTAAACATTGGTTTCACTAGTCGTAGGTCTTCCAGGCAACCAGGGCAGGAGAGCAGAAAAAATAAAAAGCTTCCAGCGTCTGAGCCGGAGGACGTCTGGCTGCTGTCAGTCAGTGCAGAGAAGAGGATTTAAGAAGGCCTACGCCAGGGCAAAAGGGCTTACAGTGTCACATATGATCTGGTCACCGACAGGAACAGTCACCACCTCCACCTCCATCCGTCCACCCCCACCACCACCATCCCCGTCCCCAATGGCTGCGCTCCGGCACGCACGGACAGAATCAGCCACTTGGCACGATGCGGCAGCGAGTTAAGGGGGGCTTAGAGAGTGGAAAAAGGGAATAAGAGCAGCAATTGAGAGAGCAGAAGAAGACAAGCGAGGCCCTGAAGTCAATCAGGCCTCTCGTACCCCCTCTCCGCTGCTTCTCCCTCCACTTTACGCTCCTCTTAACCTTCTTCTTCTTTATTCTCATGAACCCCACCCAACCTCCACACTGCATTTTACTCTGTTACTCAGCGGCTTTTTTTTTTCAACAGGTTCCCAGACTGGCACACAGATGAGTTGAGCCAATACAATAAGCATCATCAATAAAAAAGGAAACATTACAGTATGACTTGCACTGTTTAAAAGTGCAACAGCAGTCATTTTCAGCGATGAAAGACACCGTTTAGGCACCACCTATTATGACAATGCTGCTTTACCAAAAATAACCCTCCTGCCTTCATTATAAATGAATGGTCTACAGTTTCAACTGATCCCTCATCATACAGTTTCAAAAGGAAACAAACCTCATCAGGCATGTAAAACCTTTTCTTGGAGCATTTAAATCCCCCTGAAAGTTTTTGCAGGACGTTTTGAAGGAATTTTTGCCAACGTTCAGAAAATGTGCCTGTCGTTGGCAAAAACCAGTAAGTTTGGATCGCTGTCCGGGTGAAACTGGCAACAGCGGACATCACGGCAGAAGCAAGTTAAGAGACTCAAGAAAGTAATGACAGAAGAGAAAATGACAGACTGGCCGAACAAAAGACCAAACATGAGCAATCCTGCACAGCTTCATAAAAGCGACTTCACCTCTGAGCCTGTAGGGGAGGTTCGGTGGGCTAAAAATGACGACTGAACACCATCTGAGCTCTGATAATGTTTAAAAAGTCTGAAGTTCTTTCAACAAAACCTGATCACTAAAACTTTCATTTATTTTAATACTTGTATTTAGCTCTGTGAACCTTATATTCCAGCAACTGATGGAAAATTGGCAGATTTCACTTTTTTGCCAGTTCCTACAGGAGCTAGTTTGTTTTTATAATTTTGAAAGTTCATTGAAGACTTCTGTGATGGACTAGCAGTTCACTTTAATGCTTGGAAAGAATTAAGGATGAAAATAACCCATGCATACTGCACGGCTATAAAAAAATATAGCCGTGCACATCACTTCAGCCGCTCCCTCTCTTACTCTTAATTCCTGTTTCTATTTTTCCACTGCATGTGAGAGCTCCTCTTTCATTTGAAATTCCTCTGACATGTTGCTCAGGTTTCAAGTAAAGACCACAGCTGTTTACTCCTGTACCTGTTTGAACAATAGCTGAACAGTTAAGGAAAATTTCAGACGAAATAAACGCTGCCGTACTCTGCGGCTGCAGTCTGAAATTTAGCACACCAGACAGTTGCACAGCGAGGGGTTTATTTTCTATTACACTGATATAATTTCCATCTGACACGAAGCTCGGTCCATCAGTGGACCATTGAATTCTCATCTTTCCACCCAGGGAGAGGTTCTGCTGAGCCGACATTCAAGCAGTGTGCTTCACATTTTAACAGCCATACACATTCACACCTGTGAGTTCCCGCCCCAAGCCCAGCCACGTCCTGCTTACAAGCAGGAACCTATATTCAAACAGTTGCGGCTAGAATAAGTGATTAAGTGTGCTCCTCAAGGGCACCTAAATGTGATTTGTTGAAGGGTGCTTCTCCTTCAAGTCCCGCTCTTTGTTATATCTTAACTGGGCGCTCATGTTGCTCCACCTCTTTATAGTTTATGGTTCTTTTGCCGTGAAAGTTCACATTAATGCCGATTTCTACAACATTCTTACAAATAATTTAGTTACAATCATTGTAATAATGTCATTTTTCATAAAAATAACAACAAAAAATACAGAAAACAGTAAGTCATGAGAAAAAAAATTGGCAAGCCCATGAAGATTGTACTTTTATAAGAAATACCTGCAAGAATTTAAATATGCAAATTAGTCTGCAATTTAAAAAGTGTTCTGGCAAACCTTAAGAAGCCACAGGACGTGACACCCCCCCCCCCCCCCCCCCCCCCCCCCCCCCCCCCCCCCCCCGCCAGCTTCAGCTGTTGGCTAAAATAGACACTAAATAGAAAGACTGTAAAAATAAATGTATCTCAAAGAAGACCTCCAAGCGTCAGGACAGGAAACTCCATGACGTCTACGTTGACAGAATAAAAAGACAAAAGTAAATGAGAATAAACAGGCAGATACAGGAGTAAATGTTTGTGACCCAACTGCAGGACACCGACTCACGGAAATAAGGACTTCACACAAAAGCTGTAATCTTTTTTTTTTATTTTGTACAAGATAAAACACAAAGGAGCATCTTTCAAGACCGCTGGAGGAGGATCTTATTTGTCTCCATTTGTCAAACCCAACATCAAGCAAAAACTTGACTACAACTGAATGTTTTCGTAGTGGTCTTCCTAACTTTTTCGGTACCACGCCGCCACGTCGTTCAGGAATACTTCTGCACAGCATAGCATGGCAGCACCATGACTTGGCAGATGAAAAAGGAAAAAAGAAATCCCTCTGGTCCCAAAGCCAGAGGCCTATATTCCCACGGAAGAAACACTGAGGCTGGAGCTTTTTCAGTTACACTCCAACCTCCCTGCAGTACTCTGTAAAGCCCAGATTCAGACTCATTGGGCTGCGTGATGTTTAATTGGACCACAAGCTGTTAATCCAAGGAAAGAAAATCAACTAATCCAGATTAGGGTCAGCCAGACAGAGAATGGAATTGTCAAACGCACTCCCCCGGCCTGCTGGGCACCTTTAGGGATCGGGCTCATTACTTGAAAGCCAAACATGCTCACGTGAAACAAACACCAAATGGACCGGGGGGGGGGGGGGGGGGGGGGGGGGGGGGGGTTTGTCGCTCCGTGAGAAGATTCTGACATAATCTCATACCGGTGACTGCTGCTTTTGTTTATTTTGTGCCAAACGCAGGATCCAAACCAAGAAAGGATAAATGTGAGAAATGTGTGACTGGACTGATCCATGAATGGAATTTTAACAAGAGGGTTTCTAGGCGTGAGAGGCGAGCAGACGGGCGGTTATTTGATAGCATTAGCAGATGGGGTTGACACGCCTATCGGTTTCATTGCTAAAACACTGTATCTAATTTGCCCTCTCCTTATCTCTGGTCCACAGACAAAAACATTTAGCTCAGTCATTTTCAAATTGTATCTGCTTTTCATCCCAACTATCTCCACTTTCAAAGAGAACGATGGGGGGAAGAATTACACAGGTATCTTTATAAATTAATTACTGAATGGCTTGCTGTTACTTTGGTAACTCTTATTATCAAAGAAAGCTGCAATGTTATGCCATTTCTGTTCATTTCATCAATGAACCAGCAGGACATGTGGTCCGGCTCACGCTGCGTGAACCCGATACAAAAAATGTGAGGCAGCATCCCACAATAAAAGCATTAATACAGCTGGATTTACTGGACCGTTCTTGTATACTTGCATGCTAAGGTTTTGGAATCCCTCAACACACTTTCTGTCAGTTATTTTCTATGATTTATCATGAAAAATATGTATGCCTATGTGTGGAAAAATTTAGGTTTGGCCACCCAGAGTAGTTTGAGCTCTTTGACAGCCATCACCTCTGACTTTTCTTTACTTTGGGATGTGGTTTGTTCACGGTGCTCTAAAGAAAAAAAAACAGATGATGCCAATTTTAAATCTCTGAATCCTGTAAGAGAAGCAGATGAGCTTCTCTAGATCAGAAAAAGTCTATTAGAAGACAGATAAATACTTCAGGGAACTGGTTCCTGAGTTTGTAATGTATTCAAGAAATGGCAGATTAACAGGAGCAGTAGAAATTAACTTGAGCTATGGAAAAAATTAGCCCATGCATGAGGGAGCTTTCCAACAGAACTGCATGCAGGGTTTCTAAAAAGTCCAATCAAAACCTCCAGGGATATTTAGCAAACTTTGGTATTTTGTGATAGTCATAGCCATTGCCTGACATTGTATTATGGAAATCAATGGAGATCAACTCGCTTTTGCAGCCAGCCTCTAGTGGCCAGTCCAGAAACTGCAGGTTCTGTTACTGTTGCATCGGCCTGAATACGGGTGTAAGGTAGTCGACACTATAGGGCGTGTTCTAGCCCTGAGAACCAGTGAAGACACTTGACAGTACAAGTATATGAGCATCCTGGATGCACACGTCAACCTTCTTCCACACGTAGTTTCTGAATACCCTGGGCTGCGAGTCCTGCTGTGAAAATGGAGTTTCCTTAAGGTGTTAAATTCCTGGCTACTGTACAATATTAAAGTGTGGAATGCCAGTGTTGATAAATTTGCATGAGTAACAGCCACATTGTGTCACTCAAGTTACTGTGTTCCATTATAACACGGTGAGGAGAGTAAATCTTGCACACTGCTGGGTTCCCAAAGCCCTTGTGGCAGCATGAAGTGCCTTAGATTAATCTCCCAAACAGCGACAAACCCTCTGCAAGTGCTGGACTTTACATTCTCTGGCCATGACTGTATACCAGTGGGGAACAAGCCAGAGAGGAATGTAAGTATGTGGAGGTAACACAGAGTCAACATTTACCAATTGTGGGACCGTAAACGAGAATTTATTACTCCCTCAAGACATTGTACGTGGTACATTTTTGGTAGTTTGAGCAATGCTGTTCTGAATTATAAGCAGCAACAACACATTCCATGAAATTAGGTTTAAAAAAAAAAAGCAGTTATATTGCAGAAAAAAAAAATCATTTGCCTACATATCTCTCTCAGAAAACCATTTTATGGCCTCAAGGCATGTCAAGAAAAGGAACTACTGCTCGATAATTTACAGTTAAGGAAGATAAAATGGTGTTCCAAAGGCAGACATGGATAATGCATCCCATACTGTTTCCCATTCTGCACCTCCGAGTGATTTCAGCTGGGACAAGAAACAAACATTTATCCACAAAGTCTTCTTCCTTTTTTTCCTGAGACATCAGCAAAGATGGGAACGGGACCTAAATTGGACTAAACAGCTGTGTTTAGAGAAGGAAACTATTTCTCAAAAACATCGGGTGATATATGCTTACTATATCTCTGCAAACGCCGTCTCATCTACAATCGGTCTCTTCTGCAACTGTTCTTAAAGATCCATCAAAGCCAAATAGACAGATGTGAAGCGATCCAAGGACACTGTAATTAATGCATCAACAGCTGGGGAGGCCATTCGACACTCCTGGGCGTTTGCTCCATCCGCTCTGTGTAGAGAAGGCCAACCAGCATCGACAAATACGGGGCACTAATGAATGTTGTCTGTCACTTTGAGCGCGAGAGCCCGGAGTTGCAAGAAGGGAAAGTTTTTTCTGGGAACAAAGTGAAATCAGGGGGCAAAAAAAGAAAAAAAAAGAAAGGGGAAGAAAAGTGACGTCAAACAAAATGTGGAGAACTGTTTGGAAAATCTTATTAAGATGTGTAATTTTTGCAGATGTTCATTATACTTTGGCCAGGGTTAAAAAAAAATAGCTGCTATTACAGTTTTGCCATTTTTCTTTGGAGAATAGCTCATGGGCTGAAGCCTTCTGAGACTATTGTACCATATGCAGGGCAATCAAACCCAAATATGAATGTAATTCTGGTCTACTGAACACTGGGCTCTTTGGGTTGTATCAGGCCCAGCCTGGAAAACTCGTATAATTAAAGAGGTCAGTAAATGTTCGCCTGTTGCTTCCTGCAACCCTTCTGAGATCAATTATCTTCATAAGCAGCAAACTCCCATTGTTGACATTGACTCCCAGGAATGTAGACAACAGGTAGGATCCAAGACAGTGGAAATGGAAGAACAGTGAAAGCGTGGGAGTCTGAGAACTGTCCACCTTATCTGAAAGAATTAAGATAACCCTGGAGTGAATCGTTCAACGTGGTCTGAACTTAATCTAAACTCCGGCTGACGTATTCTGCATTATCTCACCTGCACTCATACGGCAAGAGAGCACACACACATATAAAAACAAACACAGATTACAGATGCAATTTATCCGCCATAAGTCAAACTGAGGGAATGCATAAAGGATAAAGCCTTTACTCCAAATACCCTAAATGTGGTAAATCTGCTTTTAAGAGATACTGAAGGAGATGAGATAAGAGTGTTTGCACCATGCTGCCATGACTTCCAGAAGACTGATGGTGGTTATTTCTTTTCCCATTCTTGGGCAACGTTCAAAAAAGGTTGTAAATGTAATCTATCCAAAAAGGAGTGCGCTTCTCTTTGCAACAGACTCCCCTCGATGTTGTTCCTGGCAAACGCCCCGCAGCTGGCAACCCAAGACAGTCATGCTATTTTCTCTTAAACACTCTTTCTGGACATTTATTTTCTAGCTTGGTCTATCTTCCCATCTATTCTTGAAATGTTATACAGTGAATATGTTGATTCTTTGGTCAAATGTGGGATAGAAATCGAAGGCCTGTAATCAGTTTTCCAAACCTCTCCGCCTTCTCTCGGCCAGGCTGTTTATTTCAATCTTGATGACTTTGTCCAAAGTTGGTTCATGCTTAAGCATGAAACATCAGGCCTCTCAAGTCCACGCTGCTGTTTGGATAAAATCTCTGCCAGAAAAGCCCAGTTTTTTTTTGACTTTGCTAAAATCAAACATAAAAGCAGAGTAAATTACGAATAACTTCTCAGAGGGCGATCAGGATGTATTTGTGGATTGAGGAGCACAAATTTAGAATTGTGTCTCGGTTATTTTCAAACATTCCACAAGTGTAACACAAGTGCATTTACGCTGCGGAGCATGCTGCCCATAACCTATGACATGAAAACAAATGGAATAATGAAAACCACTATTGAAACTAATTAAAGGCTCTGCAGAATCCAAATTTCAAAGATAAACAGAGCTGAGCTCGATTTAGCTCATGCTGCAACCAACTGTGCACTGCAAATAATGCACTTTTAATTAAGTGGAATAATCTATTTATATTGAGCTATTTAGTTCTTTCAAAAGGAACCATTTCTGGACTTCAGTGGATCACTCGGAATGTAATTCTTTAAATGTAATGTCATTTTATGTTATGTGCCCTGAACAGCTTAAAACTTATTTTAAAGACATTTTATTGCTTTTTAGCCCCACCTACTAGGACAAGACTATCCACAACAGTTTTCCTCTTGTAACAGGTAGAGTCGGTTACCCCCCCATCCTAAACGTTGCCACAGCCACGTCCCTGGGCAGGTCCCTGAACCCCACACTATTCCCATTACTGCCGGTCCCAAGCCTGAATAAAAATGAGCTCTCTCTAATGTGTGTGGGATCCACTCAGTTTTACCCACCGTACACTCATAAAAGGTTCGGTACTGCACTTTAAAGAGTGAATCTTGGCGAACCAGCTGGCTCAGTTATCAATCACAGGACTGTTTATAGTGGACGAAATGATTCACTGACTCGTGCGTGGGTTGTGATATCAGGAGGGGAAATGTGACAGCTTTCACCTGGTGTCTCTCAAAACAAAAGCTTCAAAAGAAGAAAAGCTTTTAGCAAGAAAGGGGATTTTGTGGGAAAGAGATGTCTATGATTCAAGTGCGGAGGATCTGAGATGGAAACGAGAGATTCCAAGTCAAACTCCACACCAGCTCCAGGAACTGAAAAAAGGCCTTCTGTCAGAGCAGCAGAGGCTGAAACACAACAAACTAAACCACAACGCCTGCGACAGTGCAGAGCAAAGCCACGCATGCTCCTTCTCTATTTTCTTTTTTGTATCAAGGAGTTATGGTATTTGAATAGAAAAGTCTTCCCTCCACTACCTCTCCATCTTTACCTCTAAATTAGCCTAAATCTGGACAAACAATCCCTGACGGACAATGTGACTGCAACAATAGCCAGTGCCACTGCTCATTGTTGAACCGCTTTGAGTCACATCTGATCGGCGCGACACGAGACCAAAGGAGGCCGTAAACGTAAGTCAGCAGAAGACGGGAAGGACCAAAACACAAGGGTGGGGATTGTTGTAGTTCTCGCAGTGCAGCCAGCAGAGCTTCCTGTTATTTGTTTGGTAGTAAACGCCAGCTCTCAGGGGGATATGACTGACCACACTGTCGGACACAAGTCCCCGCTTGTCCTCTGACTGCCTGTGGCGCTAATGTGTACGTGTGGGACTTCGCTTTATGCATGTGTCAGGATTTCTTGTATGTGCTCCAGAGCTTATCAATTAAGAGTACAACTGAAAGATCAAACTTAAACAGATCTTATTCTGCCACCTGAAAGATGACCAATTCCAACTGATAATAATAATTATATGTTATTTTTTTTCTCCTGATGAGTTTTGAACCTTAAATTAAATGTGGAGTAGGTGATAAAATGTGGTGAAAAAATGAAAAAAATCTGAGGATTTTTTAAACTATACAACCCAAACCGTCAATCTTTTCCTTCTAATATCCATCAAAAACCACTCCCCCAGAACATAAACACATGAAACTACTCGAGCCCACTAAACATCACGATGTTGAAAATACACTACTTTCAGTAGTACCGTTATCGGCTACAACAGAACCTTGTCCGCCAGCCACCTCTACATGACTTCAGTCCGTGCGAGAGGGGTTTTGATTTGTTTTACATTCAGTCTTTTTTTAGCTGTCTTGAATGCGGACTTTCTTGGGCCCACATTTTTAAGCATTCCCACCACTGACCCCATTCGTTGTGCGTCCATCAGCTAACGGCAGCTCGGTCGCTACCTGCTCGCCTACATGGCCAGTGACAAGCACTAAGCAGACATCATGGTAATAGCTGAGTGCAAGTAATTACAAAACTACAAAAACAAACAGAAAGTCTGGTTGATTGGCAGAAAGAGTTACGAATCATTTCCTGGCAAAAAAATAACCGCTAACATTATTTTTTTTTAACATACCACATCCTCCACAGATGACAGCTGTTTTTTATATTAATCATTATAAAAACAAGAATTTCATTATTTATTATGGGGATGCAAAAACGATTTAACCAGCAAAAAAAAAAAAGAAGATCTTCCTTGAAATGACCACCTGCTCCGCCTTTAAGCCCTTTTCTGGTATTCAGTCGACAAAAACAGAGCAGACTCAGAAATTAAAGCAAACTTTTAATCCAAAACTCTTGAATATTTGTGGTTCATCTTTCTGGTCTGTATGTGGCTGCAAAAGTCAAGACGTCAACATGTTTACTTGACTAAACTGACTTGACACCATAAAAAACATTGGTGTGCAAATCTGCTGCTTCATCGGTAACTAGTGGGCCGGGAAACCTTCCTCGCCTCGTTGTCTGGCTCTGCTTCTTCTCAGAAATGGGAAGGTAAGTGGAAAAAGAACTAAAAAAATAAATAAATAAAGAGAGAGAGGGAGAAATAAGGAATAGGAATAAGACCGGGACTGCATTCCAGAAACAAACACAAAATAGAAAGGAGAGAAAAATTAGTGGAGTGGAGAAAAGTATGAGACAAGATGTGAGGAAAGCCGAGGAGAAAGCAAAAAATAGAGCAGAACAAGCCACGGCGGCCTGAGCAGACTCCGTGGCGTGAGTTTTATTGTCTAACTACTTAATTGTAAAAAAACAGGCTTCGGCAATGTGAACGACCATTCATTCGCTCAGACAGAGTGATTAATCCATGCTGGGCTCTGGGAGAGTGTGTGAGTTTGTGTGCAAGAAAGTGAAAGCTTTTCTTTCTTGTCTCTATCTTACTGCCCTGCAGGTCCTCATTGGTTAATTTCATAAATGTCTAGAGAGAACACTCTCTGAGGCCCTCCCTCAAGGAAAAAAAGGAGCCTGTTCAGCATCGCTACCTGCAGCTCGTTGGGGGGGCAACAAAACATAGAGATAATGGACACGTCAGTCAGCTCGGACAGAGAGGGAGCTTTGAGTTTGGTTTCAAACTGGTCACTTCCCAGTGTTTTGTCCAAGGGAAAGGTCCATGGCCTGCTCATTATGTCATTCTGGGGGTGCCGCTGTGATATCATACCCAACACTCTGGTCAGGGAAGTGAGAAGATGTGACGCGGTGCCTGGAAAAAGTTCATTTTAAAGCAGCAGTGCCTAGTTTTTTTTTTTTTCCATATGTAAAATAGGTAAGAAAATAATTATAATCAACAGTTATATTTAAATGTACAACATACAAAACTGATTTTAAAGAGGACATATGACCTTTTCTGACATAATTTCCTGAGATCTTAATTAAATGTATGTGACAATTCCCGGGTAAAAATACTACAGAGATGCGGTACTACAGCTCCCTTTACAACAAAGTATTTACAGATCTCTTCACAACAACTGACCGGGGCGGAGTCAGCCACTCACGTCACTTCAGCTCCAACCGCTCTTCAGTGGCATGAGCCTCTTTTCATACCAGTTTTGCAGATTTCCACTAACTTCTTCTAAGAAACATGAAGCCTAACTAGGCGTAGACAGTTGCATAATTCTACTCAGATCTGGGTCTGTGATGTCACAGCCTCTGATACGTCTGAACTGTGCAGCGACAGAGACATTTTCAGACCTAATCCACTCCAAACAAAGTGACTGGGCTGTGTTGCGTTGGAGATTTTTAGCTGGTAGTGGCTTCAAACACCCAACTTAATTTGCTCAATTACAGAAATAGTGTTTTTTTTTTTTTTTCATATGTCCCCTTTCAGAATTAAAATGAAAACCATGTGGCTAAATAGGCACATCCAGTAACTGCCACAGTTAATTACTTAGGCTAACTTGCAAAACTAACACTACTTTAGAAAATTGCAGACAAGCAGAAACTATTTACAGGCTAGTGGCTTCATTCCTTTTACTGTCAGATTCACTGTTATTGGTCAGTGTCTTCTTGCTATATATATATTTCTTTGTTGTAAAAATGCCTCTTGGCAATAAATCTTATACTGTTGAAAAACATGTTTATTTCCCTTTTAAATGATAACACATTTGTAAGGAACATGCATTTGTGGCGGAGAATGGCAAAGCCAAATTTAGAATTACTTTAGAGTGATCTTTGTTGGTTAACTCAAACTATATCTGCTCTGGAGTTCAAACTCTGATTGATTGTCATTTTACAGCAAAACAGAGCACAAACTCAGACCTGGATGCAACAAGGTTAGTCGGATTCAGATGGAGTACATTTGTGACTCGGAGGTGAAGAACATTGGATCATTTTTAATTTAAATTTCAAGTCCCCTTTGATTGTATTGCCTCAATTCACAACAAAAGTAATCTCAAAGCGCTTTTCTTAGAGGACAAATCCAAAACAGTCCAATCAAACACAATTCAATTCAGCCCAACTCATTGTAATTCAGTGAGCACAATTCGCTCCTGTAGAGTCCAGATTCAGAGCTCATAAAATGTTGTTTTTTAATAAAAACAGCTTGGCTGAGTTGCAACAAATCTTTACTGCGGTGCAGTCCTCATCCTGAGCAAGCACAAGGTCAGAGTGGGCAGGGAATAAAACTAAACTAACAAGGATAGATAAATAAATAAGTTCCAACAGAGCCAGGCTTCGTAAGGGTGGCCATCTGCCTGGACTGGATCGTTTTAGCTACATATGTAAAGATATATGTAAAATATTCAAAAATGTGATGATTTTCTAGTACAAATTTATACACAAATATATATGTATATGAAAACTTCAGTTCAAAACCCTACAAGCACCAATGTGATACATTCTCAAAAATCAAAGGAACAAACAAAAAATGATTTTGACAGGGTTTGTTTTCTTTAAAACCACAAAATGTAGATTGAGACAACCTCATGTAGTAATAAACAGACAATGGAAACCAGTGTGCGTTTCCTTTACAGAGAACTGGCGGTTATACTTGGCACTTTGACACTTGAAAATGATTACTTTTTGTGATAATAAAAGAGTTAATAAATAAAAATAGAAGGTCTCTGAAAACCTGGCACGACTACTTTAGAACATTGTATTCATGACCATGTGTTCATAAACCTTCTGTCTGCAAAACAAGTTTCTATTTTTTCTATTATTCAGGCAAACCCCTTTTGGCACTGTGTACAAGTGTTAATGTTTATTCTCCAACCCTGTAAGTTGTTTCTTCTACATGAAGCCGAAAATAGGTTTGATATGCTTGAAATAACATTCGGCGAATGAACAATAATTGCCCACTACCAAAACACCCAGCTATAATCACTTGGTAATAACGGCATTAAAAGTCCGCCTTCAAAATTGGTGCAGCCAGACATTGAGAGGTCTACATCAGTTACTCTGCCCACACGAGTCGCCATGCAAATGCTGCTCTTTTGAAGGAAAGGTATGATGGAAACCTCTCTATCAAAGCTTGGGATCAGACTCTTTAAAGTGTTTTGCCCCTAAAGTGAGCAAATGAACCTACAGTAGGCTCCGGGCTCATGTTTACGCTCTCCAGCAATCTGGACCCTGCACGAAAGTCTCAAGAGGGAGTAGATACCATCGGAGGCCAATTTTTATGCATGCGACAGGGATCCTACTGCCTTTCCACCCACCTTGACTGATTATACCTTCCATTTATTTATTTGTGTGATTTTCACTGCTTTATCAAGCTTTTACAAGAGAAATCCCAGCGTTGGTAAAGGTGGAGAGCCTTTGACAGGCGATAAAAACTCCAAGTATAAACACACTCCCATTAGGGAACTGGCAAACAACCAACCGTTACCTCAAAGTGGTGTGTGTTATCAGCAGAGTGGCCTCAGTCTGAGTCCGTGTGATTCGCGGCAGAGGACTTTGAGATGAGCCAGGTCTGGCTGCAGCCGCCTGAAGACCTATACGTCTCCATAATATTGACTTGTTAGCCCAAATTGGGTTAAAAAGGAGTGTCAGAGTGTGCTGTCTCCCATGGCCGAGCTGCGTTTGGTATGTGTGAACACTCCTTTTTAAGCGTGCATTAAATCAACAAGTATGAGCCTCATGGACCATTAAGAAGAACCCCCTTAGCCAGGCGTGCATATAAAATGAAGAAATTTCCCTCAAGATGGGGCTTGTCTTAGGGGTATTTCACTTAAGGGAGATAAATGTAGTCCCGATGTTTGTAAATGACGAGGATTTTGAAGTGTGATCATGAGCAGCACTAGAGACACTGTGCTGCTGCCATCCATCAGCGTCACCGGAGCGCTTTACACTTCTATAAATGTGTTTCTGCATCTTCAACTTTCTTAAATCAGGTGTGCAGAAAACTGGCATCAGAAGTAACAAAAGACGACCAAACCGGCAAAAAAAACAACTTTAGAAACTTCAATAAATAACAAATGTGAAGAATGTTGGATGGCGATAAAAATGGAGACTCGTGCACAACGGGAATGCTGTCCTGCTGCTGGGGCCACTTTTATTCCCTTTAGAGTCTTCTAAGAGGACGTTTACAGCAGCACAGTTGGTTTGAGAAGAGAGAAACTCCGAGACAAAGTTGGAACGTGAACTGTAAAAGGAGCTGCTGGAAAAAAACAGTTTTACAGGATGTATTTCAGCAAGGGAGCGCAAAAGAAGAAGCAAACATTCACATCTGCATCTCGCTTACATCTCAACTTTCCGCGCCGTTAGCCATGACTACTGTGCGCTTTCGCGTTTACACGTACAACTCTGTAAAAACCATCTTACTTCTGTGCTTATTGAGGTCGCTTATCAGTTGGGGTTCCCAACTCAGCATAAATCTGGAGGATTAAAGGACTTCCAAAAAAGTTGGTGAGGGTCTATGAGGGGGTTCAGAGGGAGAAAAAAGCAGACAGGATGAAAAGAAGTTGGGGGCCCATAGAAATGCTAAGGAAGTGGTTCCCTTTTCCCTCCCCTCTCTGAGTTGCTCAGGGGTAGGAAGTTCCCAGCTCTGCCACTTCATTAATTCATGCTATTTAACAAGTGGGATTGTGGTGGGGCTTCTTCAGCCCCCTTCACACTGCATCCAACAACAGCACCATCAGTAACTGACAACCCCCCGGGCCGAGGGGCTATGGCCTCTGGGGTCCACGCTGCAAATAGAGCTACGGGAAGCAGAACCTCGCCATTCAAGAGTTCAGCCTTTATTTGTCATCCCTGGTTTCTCCCCACCATACACATCCCTAGTCGTGGGCCTCCGGGGTGGGGGCTGGACCACAAATCGAAGGACGAATCTTCTTAGTTAGGATGGAAAATAGAATGGAGATGGGTGGGGGCTGCTCATCAGAGGAATCAGTATGCTCATCCATAACTTCTTAACGCTCACTGACCACAGAGACGGTGGGGGAGAAGGAGTTGGCTCGTCCAGGCGGCAAGCGCCAGAAACAAACAAAAGTGCAAAAATGAGCTGATGCGCTTAAATGTAAACTCTTTCAGGAGAAACCAGACTTCCATCTAATGGTTCCGTATTAGAACCCACATTCATGGGGGTGTCCCTATTGACCGTTAAACGCTGCAGCTTATCAACTTGAATCTTCATTTTTCCAGGCTCAAAATAAATCTGAGGCACTGAGAAATAATTCAGAGGATGGCAAAAAATACACAGTCGTGTAAGGTTGCAAAACGTAGAGCTGAAGCATCAACACTGAGACGTGAGCATGCACGGTCGCACTGCACGACAAATCTCTCTGATAAACAACAATTAACTCTGCGTTCCTTGTGAGTTCTCATACGCACGGAGATTGTGTGTTGTTTTTAAGAACTAAATTAACAGAAGAGTTTCTCACTACCGGGGACATGCAAACTGTACGCGTGCACAGCAAAAAGAGCACTGCACATAAAGCAAACCCAGAAAGGGAACATTTGGCTGTAAAATCAGTCAGTTTATTAACCGGCCGTGTCTCTGCTGGAGCCTTTGCAGATCTCCTGCCGGCCGTCCAGTGACTCTCTCTGCACAGCTAGAGGAACATTACAGTTTCAGGGCCAACTCTGGACCTGAAGGATCACTAACCAAAGTGGCTTTGTCACTTCTGCCTCCCTGGTTAGACAGGGAGGCTGATAAACGGCTCCAGTCCTCCGGTGAGCTTCATTCTTTCAACGCCATTCTGCACGCTGCCTTCCCCGAGAGAGTGGTGATGGAAGACAAACCGCTCTCGCTTCTGAGTTAAAGAGTAATACTGAGGTCCCCTCGGTCGCAGTAAAAGACAAGACTGAAAGATTGGATAACATTTAAGTTCAAGCTAAAAGTTATTTTGCTTACTTTCACTGCAGGTGCACAAGCCTAAGAAAACACCCCAGTTACTTTAGGAGGGTAACTTGTTTCCAAATAAAAGAGTCATTTTAAGGAAATACCACTATTTCTTTTTAATATCGCATTATTTTTTTTACAGGGAAAAAAAAACATACTACACAGGTTTTTTATTATACATTTTTTAGTACATTTTTTAGTACATTAGTACATATAGATAAACATATAATAGCTCAAGACTAAATCAACAGAAATCAACTGACCGGTTCAGCACAGCAGATTTGGCCTGTTAGTTACTATATATCTATGACAGTTTTGAATTTATTTCTCTTTCTTCATCCGAAGCCTCAACTACGCCTCAACTACGCCTCCACGTCTTCTATTAGAACAGAATAATCTAGCTCCCTCTTTAATATTTTCTCCCAGTTTCACATCTGGCTGCCCTTTTTTTGCCTCTCAAATATCGTATCGCAAAGCTGTAACACCGATTTCAAAAGAAGAACCGTTCAGACGCGGGCGTCATTACGATGCTGACTCCACCCCCTGAAGCGTCATTATGAAGAGAGCTGGAGACACATGGTTGTAAACGGTGGCTTTGTGCAGTACCTTTTTGGTATTTTGACCAAAAAGTGCTGTATATATTTCAGCAAGAGCTCAGAAAACTGTATAAAGATTAGACTGAATATTAATGTCCCTCCTTTAAATCTGGAGAGAAAAACAAAGACTCAGCAGACTTTGAATAACTTGGGTATTTAAGGAGAAAATGAAGCAACATCCATAAATTATGTTTAAATGAGCATAAATAAGAAATGCCATTGGAGTGGCAGGTTAATTCATATCCTGAAAAACACTGAACATAAAAAAAAAATTGACAAGAAATGTACTATGTGGTATGAGCGGTAGTAGGTTTATGGTTTAGGGTTTACTTAATTATATTAATACATACTGTAAGATTGTAGCGCTGAATAAATCTTTGCACATGTGGATTTCATCCAATATCAGCTCTATGCAAACATGCTACAGACCCTCAGGGGAGCTTCATAAGGAGGTAAGCTGAAAGATTATTCTTGCTGCAAGAGGAGGTCTGTAATTCATCCAAAAGAAAGGTGGGCCATGATTATGGAATGAAACCTGGGTTATCCTCTCGGTGAATTAGTCCAAATTACACTGCTTGTCTAGAGGAACGTTACCCAGAAATCCACAGGAGATCCTGCCTGGGCCCCACATCACTCACCGTGCCTGAAGGTGTTGAAATCAGGGCCGAAATTCCCACGTTTAAAAGCTCAAACTCTAAAATTTGGTCACTCTCGAACGTCCTACAATCTTCCCATTTATTATCTTGCACAACTGTCGAGAGACTGCGACTGAAAATAAACACTGTGCATGGTGTTATACCGTGAAGTGACATTATCTCCAGCCTGTTATCTATTATGGTGAGACCATAATGAATGGGGGTTGAAGAATACATGGACGATGTCTTCTCACAGCCCATTAAACGGGGCCGCAGCCGCTGAGCTGCGAGGAAGACGGGACAATCCGCCCGGCGAACTATACGTTCCAACTGGGGTCCCGCCTTGCCTCTTAATTGCTAATATAGTTATTAGAGGACACCAGTGGGAAGACCACCGGCGTAGATCGTGCCTGAATTATCACAGTTGCTTTTCAGGGCCGTGGAAATCCTCTAAAGCCCAGTGATTCAGTGTCACACAAGGGCTTTTTGATTTTCCCACTGAGGCCCAGGAGGATCCCCGCTAAGACCCACAAAGCTTGGTGCCAGCCTCACACACACACATACATGAGAGGCTGCTCATTCAGTGGAAGTATTGATTAATTTTCCATCGGCAGTACGAAAAAACTTTCTGGCCGCTGCTGCGAAAAAAAAATGAAGATTTGCTTGAACACAACAAGTGACCTAATGCCAATGATGAATGAAGTTAGGCATCCATAGTCTAGTTGTTTTATTAAAGCTTAAAATACCCATCCTTATTTATTCATCAGCCACTTTATTAAAATACAAACACAAGATTCATTGATTCATTCATTGATATTAGCAGTCGACGGTGGCTGGATGATTGATCGGCAGATCGGATGTTGCCCATTTCTTGCCTTCAACAAGCCTGGATTGGTTGGCCGCTACATATGTGCACAAAATAAAGCCTGGTAATGCTCAGAGGAAAATTAGTTTACTAGCCGAAGTCAGTATTAACTCTGACTCCTCTAAGCACCGATTTAACTCTCTTAAGGAGACTGTCGCTTGCAGATGTTTGCAGTGATATTAACCAGGATTATATTATACTTAAGATTTCAGAGAGCCAGGTTTCTTTATTTTCTGCCTGTATCTTAGAGAGACTGGAAAATAAATAGAGAAAAAGTTCCCCAGCAAAGCAATGCACAAAAAGAAAAAAAAAGCTGGAGGTCTGTTGGCTCCAAGAAGTGAACAGAAATACACAAATGGATCTGTAGCCGACCAAAACTGATGGCACATTTTCATTTACTAGAGATCCACCTTTCAGCTGAAACAGAACCGAGCACAGTCTAAAGTCTTGTTAAAGTCAGCGTCAAGTGGAAAGACCGTCACTGATTAAATGCATGTCTAATCCTTATGTAAACTTTATTTCCATTACTAAAAACTAAACGTCAGATGTATGAAAGAATGCAGCGCTTCCTGTCACCGTTTTTAAACAGTTCCCAGGAAGGGACGCATCTTTGCTGAATGAAGTAATGAGCATTAAGGCCATTCTGGTGCACATCGACCTCATTTTTTTTCTTTCTTTTTTTTTTAAATTTCCAATTGCTTGATGACTTTAACACACATGGATGGGCAGAATGGGTGAATGTTACTTTCTTCCTTTAGCCAAACAAAGGGAAATGCCTGGGAATTACCTGTTGGACCCGAGAGATCTTGGCAAGACCACCGACAGGACAAAAACGTTGTGGTGAAAACACTCACTTTAACAAACAAAGACAGAGGCAGCTTAGGTTTTAAGGGCGAAATTGGCTCATTAATTCCACTTAGCTCGATTTTTCATGGTTTTCAGCGAGCGCTGAATGACAGGCTCCCTCACAAGGACAGCATTGAGACATCCTCACTCCTGTGGATGGACTGCAAATGTTCGATAAGGCTGCTGTCACGCCGCTGAAGCTGAGAAACTGCCGCTCTGACCACCAGTTTGGAAAGAAGGAAAACTTCCGATCTGCCTCCCATTACGACAACTCAGACTCCGAGAAAAGAGTCCATTATGCACTTTTTTCCAAATTAGACACAATATGAAGTTACATCTAAAGGCTGGAGGTAGCATTACTCAGCTCGGTTAATCCAGCCATTAAAAACGGTTGATTAATGTTTAATGTTTCATTACAGGAAGGACACAGCCTTCAATGAACTGGCAAAAGGAAAAGCGGAATTCCTGCAATAACATTTTGTAGGACAGTTAACAGGCTGTTAAATGTGATGGAAATAAAAACGGTAGAAATTCTGGCTGATCGGATGCGTCATAGTTCATGACTCCTTCCTCCCGCGCTGCCCTTTATTGTGTAACTAATGGTGGAAAACACTGACCAGGCGTCTCTTTGAAGGCAACAAAAGGCCCCCTAAAGGGATTGTGACATCCCAGCCTGGTAACACGTAATCTCAGCAGTCCAAGGCTGTGCCACTATTAGCGTGGCAGCAGAGAGCCGGCCGACCGGCCTCAAACATCGGCTAAATCTGTCTGAGTCTCATCAAACACGGGGAGGGGAGAAGCTGAAGGGGGAGGCAAAAGAGAAAAAAAGGCCCGAGCCCAGACTCACTACAGACACCGAGCCACACAAACTCGTCTGGACGGGAAAGCTGTCAGCATTCAGTTTACTCCAGTCCTCCAAAGAGAAAGGCCAGCTACAAAAACAGTCGGCCGGTGCCTTGAGTCCTGAGATGGAGCGAGGCTCCGGAGAGGGAAGAGACTGTGAAGTTTGTAAAGTTAATGGAGGATGAGGAGGAGAAACCGCCTTTACCAAAACATGTCAGGCTGACAATAGAAAGGTTAACTTGAATGGCATTATCTCAAACTGTTTTGGGGTGGAAGCCTTGGGAGCGGGGGGTAAAATTAATCCTTGAACTCTGCAAAGTTTCACGTCCTCTCGAGTGGGACGGTGAGGATTAGGATTTCTTTTTCCACCTTCCTGGTGACCCATTTTACCACGTCTATGCATCCCGTTCTGACTCCTTTTGTGTTTTTACATCCCCTTCTACCATTCGGAGGGTTTAACCTCAGGTCACCACCAACTTCTTAATCAGTTCAGCACATGACCATTCCTTTCAGTCCCCACATACCAGGAGAGAAGCACTCCCTGATACAGTAAATTACGATAAAGAGCTCATGACCCTCGATTGAGGAACCGTATCCCCCCATATGAAAGCTGAGGGCGCTGATACATCAATAGACAGATTTGGGTGGCGGGGAGGGGAGCTGCTGCGAAACACTTCTGCAGAAAATCTGCACTTCAAAAGAAGTCGGTTTTAGATTGAGGGGGGAGAAAAAGACATTTGGAGGAGGAGGAGGGTGTGTGTGGGATATGTGGAGGATAGAGCTCCTTTGCAAAGTCTGCCAGGGCGATCCACTGTGGTCACCAAAGGAAAGAAAAAGAAAATATAAAAGACATTCTTAAAATTCTTTGAAGACCTGAGTTTCAAAGACGGTTTCCAGTTATCATTTTGATGTCTTCAGCCTAAAACTCATGGACTGTGATCTGTGACTGCGAGCGCTGCGTGATTTAAGAGCGTCAGACTCTCCATTGTGTTTTCATTGTGGTTCTTTGACCAAACATCGGAAAGTTGGGACAGACTCGCTGTCAAAGGGAACAGCAGCAATTTCCTGGGTTAGCCAAAAGGTTATAGAGGTCAAGAAGTGCTCAAAAGGTTGGATGTCAAGTCGGGAGGGAGGGAAGCGGTTGTGTTTAGAGTTCAGCCTGCTCCTGCAGCAAAAATGTCAGGACTCTCTTTTCTCTGATTCCCCGTGTTTAGCACGTTCTCCTAATCTAAGTGCAAAAACATATCTGTGTGCAGAATTATGAGATAAATAAGCCTGACTGGCAGCGACAAACCTCTGGATTATGTTGAGCTGAATAAAAGAGGTGCTTTTCTGCACCTCCAGAAAGGGACGCTGGGTAACAAAAATGTGGCTTTGCATTTTTTTAGCATCAAGTCAGGTTTAGAGTTATTTTTGGCAAAGCCCTGTAATATTTTATTTGGTGTTTTGGAACAAACTGAAACACAGGCACTACCATAAAATTATTCCATCCCTCGCACATCCTGGACGTCTGCCCAGACTAAAACCACGTAGAGTATTTATCAGGAAGAAAACAGAGCCAGAGCTCACTTCAAAGAGAGGCCTCGATAAGAGTGAGCTGATAAACTTAAACCTGGACCCGCGCGCCGCAGTCTGATGAGCGGCCAGACTTGTTTAGCTGACAAGAACTTGTTAAAACAAAGGGGAAGTGCTTGAGAGCAGGACTTGAACTTTGGTTTCTGGACAGCAGCTGCCAATGTCCAATACTTCTCAAATACACCTCAATGCAAAACACCCAAAAACCAAATACATTCACTTTTGCATTTCAGGCCTGCAACAGAGAAACAAGTTCGGACTGGGCAATCGAGTGCTTGGAAGTAGGAAAAAAAAAACATACGACTGGCGATGCATCCACGAAAGGTGTTTAGGTAGCAAAGATGAACAGAAGATCTACAGTTTCTCCACAAATGTGTATAAAAGCACTTGAAGTGCTTAAAAACAATGTTCCTCAAAGAAAGATCTCCTTATATAATGTATAAAGCTACTAAAGGAAGGAATCTGGAAGGAATCTTTTAACAATAGGCGGACTAGGGATTACTTTGGGAAACTTCCCATCCCATCACCATTTGCAACTCCATCAAGAACTAAAATTCCAAGAACAAACGCCACTTAACTCAACTTCACTACGCAACTTTACATAAAGACACCTTATGTTGACCTTGTCAAGAGGTGGCGTCAACATCTCTGGGTCTGTGGAGGTGTGGGATCGTATCAGTGACATTGGGAATGCTCGTTGCATGTCTGTGACACCAGTACTAATGTGGAAATGCACACTGACTTCATAAAGAACATATACTGCCCTCAGCCTGACATATTTCCTCGGGACTTGCATGCATTTGTTTTAAGAAGTAAAAATGGCTCAAAATCCCCACTAAAAACGTTTGGTTGCTTGATTTCCTCAAAGCTTGAACACATCAGACGTTTAATTGTTATGAATTAGTGTTGGAACAAGTTGCAAGCCTGAAATGTAAGGAATGGATCTACATTGAGCCTTTAATCAAAAGCAACTGGGAATCTTAATCAATTCTTGAATCAGCCTTTGAGGAATACCATAAATGGTCCTGCTTCAGGACCTACATCACTCTTTAATGACAAGCTGCAACCCAAATCGAGAAAAATGTTCAAACTTTTAGGTTGCACAGACAACAAACAAAAGCTGACATACTTCCAAAAAGACTGACAAATATGTAGCTTTTACCTGTATCAGAGGGAAAGCCCTGCAACCCACTTTGGGGTTGACCCACCTGTTGAGAATCATTGACCTCGATGACTGACTGCAAGAAGTGAATTTAATACATGTAAATACCAAAGCATTTTTTCTTTAAATGTTCAACATTGCCCCATTTTTTTTCTGGTTCAGGGCTGCAGGCTGAGCCTGGCAGATGAAGAGTAAAGAGCGCCGGCGTTACCTGGGACAGACACGATTAGGGAGTACGCTTCTGCGAATGAAGATGACAAACAACCTCTGCACTGAGAGGCGATGGGACTCAGAAGGAGAGTGTCAGGGGTCAGAGAATGAAACAGCAACACCTCTGCAGCCACTTGACAACATGAAAAAAGAGTGGGAGAAGAGGGTGGCGGGGTGTTTGAGAGAGGGTGGGAGCAGCACTTGAGGCCAGAATGGAAGACACAAGCCTCCCAGCAGCAGCAGTCAGAAGCAAGGGGACACAGGGGCTACTGTTCCCATTGAGGTCTTTGTCTCTCAGGCGCTCTCTTGTTTTTCCTCAGCAAACCGTGGGCACAATGAAGGCGGCAGGCTCCCCTCCCCTCGCCCAAAGAGGGCTGTCAATACTGGACCTATCAGACCCTGAATGGCCGAATCAGCCTTCCCATGAAAATCAAGTCAACGACCCGCTTCCCCTGGTTCTCGTCCTTGTGGAGTGGGTGACAGCTATAATTTCAATAAGTAAAGCAGAGAGGGGAAAAGGGAGAGTTTTCTCACATGTTGCTGAGGATACTTTGCCTCAGACTCGGCATCCTCATATAAAATGCATTAATTCCTTCCCTGTGAGCTCACCGTAAATGATTCGATTGTTTCCGATTCGACATAGTATTCCCAGCTTTCCTGAGCACCGTAAAAAAAGGAAAAAAAAAAAAAAACAAAAACACGATGCTCAGAATGCTAAGACAATTTTGAACCAAACATTTAACTTCAGCCTTCTGACCCAATCAAGTGGAAGAGGACAGGCTTTGTCCACCTTGGCTCATCCAAGAAAAGTCGCGAAGGGAGGGGGGAAAAATGTAAAGATTTTGCCAAGCTTTTGTCGCGCCTTAAGGACTGGCTTAGTCTATTGCTGTCAGATCAAGAAGACAGAGAGAAAAAAAACAGCCATAGTCGCCTCGTATGAAAAAAGAAAACACTTTCTCTTTCAGCCAAGTCGGGAGAGTCCCCATAGACAGAATTACACAGTTACTTTTAAAGGATTTGCATTTAAAAGATGGTGTACAGGCCTGAATGCGGGTCGTTTCCCTGTGACCATAGAAACACTCGAAAAGGTGGAAAATTCAGTCCGCTGAACTTTAAACAACTTTATTAAAGTGTCACTAATCAGACGTGAAAGACACAAGGTTTTAGTGTTTGGGCAAACGTAGAGAAAACTAAAAAAAAAAAAAAAGCTTAATGACCTGTTAAGAGCATTAGTTTGAATGAGTCTTGTTGATGTTCCGTTTCATAACAAAGAGAGTAGCATTAGTCACAATGTGAAAAAAAAAAAAAATTACCAAAATATTTAAAGAATTTGACTGCAGCAGTGGGAAAAGGAATTTAGCAAACATGTCAAAATAACCCCCTGAAGCCTGCTGTCCTCCAAACTACCGTTTCCCGCAGACAAAAAAAAAGGTATTGTCTTATTCGAAACAAAACCGGCTGCTGAGAGTCACCTTAAAGTCCATCAGCCGTGAAAACTAACGACTTTTCAAATTTGCAGATGATAAGTGGTTGATTTGAAAACACTCTGGCATGCATTTCTCCTCAAATTCCGAAGCAGAAAATTGCTACCATTAGAGCGTAATGGGATAACAACCCAAAGAATAATCCCTCGCTAACAATGCTGGGGTTTAAAAAGACTCTTGTGAGCCCCTGTTTGGTGTCTGCCAGCAGAGCGCTCGCATTTTACAGCCACCAACCAGCGATGTAATCTCTGCTCAATGAAAGCCTGCAGAGACGGCCTCCACGAAGGTCCTCTACATTCCCCGATCCATCCATCCATCCCTCCATCCATCTATCTGTCCATCCACTGATTTATCCATGACATTTCTATAGAAATGGAGGGATTTCGTTTCCATCCAACACAAGCTGCGTAAAAAAGCAGTTGAGGGGGGAGGGCCTTGCGATTGAAAAGAATTGAAACCTCAACACAACAGGAAAAGATTTTGAAAAGGGTGTGTGTTGAGGAGGTGGGGGTGTTGGTAAATGAATTACCATCAGTGGTGCAGAATAAAAGGAGCCTCTGATCTTCGAGGCCGCTCCTAATCATATACACCCTAAATGAATCATCCCGGGACTTCTTCCAAGTTCCCCACTTCTCCTAATTTCAGTGGAAGAATTAATTAACGCGGGAGTGAACTGATGTATGCGGAGCGGCAGAAACACAACAATGTAAACAACACCAACAATGAGGTGGGCTGCCGTTGCGGGGGGCTAATTTGTGCCGTAATGATATGAATTTGATTTCGCGAGAAGAGCGAGGTTAATGAGGGAAACAAAATTGAAGATAAGAGGTTTTAATGGTGCAGAAGGAGAAAGAAGCTGTCAGTTCATCTTTTAAGCATAAATCCGGAATAAATTCAGTCAAATCATGCGAGAAGTGAAGAAATTAAAGGACCAACATGTTTTCTATCAGTGCTGTTCGACAAAAAAAACGTGCATGTTTTCTTTTTTTTTTAAATCTTATCTTTTTTTTTTCTTTTTTTTTTTTTTTTACCATTGACCTCCATTCAAATCATGCGGCACTAAAATCAAAGTCTGCCAAAACTTGCTGGAGCTGGCTAATAAATCACAGCACATTTGCATCAACTCCTGCCTGCGTTATAAAAACACACAACAATAATGAAGGAATGTTTTGGAAAACTTGACGTTTTCCAAGAAATTACCTCAACGCGTGCACGTTTCAGCCCTGCTACTTGCACTGGAAGTTTGCCCTCCCAAATGTCTCACAAAGATAAGTAACTGGCAGTAAATTAGGTACAACATGCAAAGTGGGATCTACAGCCCTGGTAAGGGTCAGAATAATGGTAATATTTTACAACAGAGGTCATCAAAGTCAGTCTTTTTTTGGGCTGATAAACGCTACACGTGTGTGAAAACACTGATTCTTTTAAGAAGTTGTTATATTCGTGTTAGGAAGCAGTCATTCGGAGTGGGCTGCTTATTTCAAGTCTGCCTGTCTCTTTGTTCTGCATCTGTTTGGTCTTTGTGGCTATCAGTTTCCAAACCACAGTGTCTGTAAAATGTGAAACACGCCTCTTCCTGTGCCCGACATCCAGCAGGAAAATTCTATTTTTGTTGCAGCAGCACTAACATGTACAATTAATTTAGGAACACAAAATAAATCAATATTTGTCTGCCTGCTGTAACCATCTAACCTCCAAGTGTTAAGAGAAAGAAGAAGTAAATGTAAAAGTTAAAACCAAGCAGCGCCGTGTCCACGCAGCCTCTGCACGGAGCCGCATGCTGGGGGTGGACGGGGCATTTGACAGTGAGGGGATCAAACTGGTTCCATATGAGCACAGCTGGCATCGCTCCAGGCCCGGGGCAAATGCAGCTTCCTCTCAGTCAAAGTGGAGGCCTCGTGCAAACTCAGCAGCTGGGGGTCGTGCATAAAGCCCACGAATAAATCTAGATTTTCAAAGACAAATTGAAATCTGATGCGTGTGTGCTGTTACTGATTGATTTCTATGTACAGAGCTGAAGTCAGACAGAGAAAAGAGTAAATTTAAAAGTCAAATAACCGACAGCAGGATTGAAAGTCCTTTTCATTTTTGAATGTTTTGTAAGACAGCATGAATTTTAGCAAAAGATTTTTGCATTATAGGGCAAGTCACATGTCAGCCTTTAAATCTTTTTTTTTTTCACAGATTGATGGTACTAAAATATGCTGCAGGTGCCACTTTAAAATATAAAAACAAATGTAGAAGATGTAGAACATTTGAGGTAATCTCTCAATAGAAACAGACCATAATAAACACAATAACACTTTGATTATTGCAGACACATAGGAACATTTTGTTGTTTTACCTGTTGGCAATTTATATGTATATGTATGTATATATATATATATATATATATATATATATATATATATATATATATATATATATATATATATATATATATATATATATATATATATATATTATCCGATGGAGCAAACAAGTAAGTAGAAAATAATTTCACTGAAAGGCAAAATGGAACAGTCCTCTTATATCTACCAAAAGATAATCAATACAGTCTCAACATAGCAAAAGTGATAAGAATCATAATTTAATTACTGAACAAACATAATGAAATCATGTCTTTTGACAGAGGCCCCACAAGATTGTCTTGAATATCTCAACAGAGTGTAAAACTTCATAAAAGAGCAGCAAAGTGCAGGATTCCACGGGCAGCTGTTGGGAGGCAGAGAAAACAGCGCACAGTTTTACGGCCCGGCCTGCAGTGAGGCATGATGGGAAGTAATAACCACATCATTACCAACAGCGCCTCAGTCTTGTCAGACGTCAGAGGAATAAAGGGAGCATGCAGAGTTCACGCTCGGGCTGCCATTCCAGCTCTCTGCAGGACTCTGTCACATGTGAACATGTTCTCACACACACACACATTTATACACAAACATTTATCGGCCTGATGAAACACAATCACTCTCTCTCTGGAAGAGTATATCTAGTCAGACACACACAGCTGGTTGCTTCACTGCCAAGACAAGAGGCCGTGCTTCTGCTCTTGGTCTGCCAAGTCAGGTCAAAGGCCACATGATTGACTCAGAAGAGCCCTGAGAGCGGTACTTCTTACTGGATGACTCACTCATTATCAAATAGCTGCATCAAGTGGCACGAAACGCTCTGCAGGATCATGTGTAAATCTGCAAGAGGGGAGATTAACACCTAGGCAGCTGGCATTTCTGAAGTCCGGAGGCGTTAGGGGGTAAGACGCAAACAGAATAGGAGTATGCAGAGACACATGTTAACTGCACCTCAGTCACCAACGTCGATGCGAGGATCAAACACACAGAAGCGGTTCTCGAATCTTAAACTTTGCAGGACATCATCCGACTATAAGTTTTACTTTAGATGGGCTTCAGAAATTGTCTTTGGGGGTTTTGAAGCTGGTTTTTGGACCACTGCAGGACATCATCCCACCCCAGTCAATCAAAAAACAGATCAATGAGTGGATCAAACCAGAGACATGATATCTAAAGTGATGATGCAAACAGAAAAGTCTTCGCAATTGCTTAAAAAAGTGACAAAGCACAGTGTGGTAGTCCCATCATGAAAAACCTTGTGACTTTTAAAGTCCAAAACTTCACTTAAGATCAGTGATGTGGGAAAATTAGCAAAACTGTAGGTTTTGGCAGTTGATTTTAATTTCCTGAATCCTTTGACTAAAATATTATTACAGGTGTGTGTTGAACTGTCTTTATTCTTTTGATTATGATGTATTCGTAATTTGCAGTGCGGTCGTCTTTTTGCATATGTTTTCTTAAGCAGCAGTGCTAAGCGCTCTTGGCCACCGGTAAGATAGACGTTTTTGGCAAAAAACTGTGAAGCCTGTGAGGTGGCAGGTTTATAATACTGCTCCACTCTCGGTGATGTGGACGGTCTGCAGAGCTGCGAGTGAAGCTGCAACAGCAGGACCCTCCTGAGGACACGGAGATGCACTAATATTTGATCAATCCTCCGAGGGAACTCAGCGTCCTGACAGGGAGACTTTGTTATCATCCAGCTGCCAGCAGCAGGACATCAAAGTTGAAGCAATTTTATCGTCTGATTCATTTTAGAACAGACAGAGTTTTATTCTACTTACAGTTTCAACTCATGATGTTTCATGCTTCGTGGCATCTCCTCCTCTGTTAACAACCATCCATATACGTCTGGGGACTCAGGAGACCAGTTGCCATTTTCAGCTGATTAGAGGTCTGGACTGGAGGCAGGAGGACTCCGCTCTGGATTCGTCTACTGCAGAGTTATGCTTTCGTGATGGTTTGCAGTTTAACATTGTCTTGCTGAAAGGTGCAAGGCTTTCCCTGAGAAAGACATTGTCTGGATGGGTCCATGTGTTGCTTTTAAACCTGTATACTGGTTGCGAGCATTGACATTTCCTCTCCAGATGTGCAAGCTGCACATTTCATAGACAATAATGTGACTATGCAGACTTTTGAACTTTTTCAACACCTGCATTGGTTTGCAAAAAGAATTTCAACTTCCATTATAGAAGGGTTTCGGTCCAGAAAAGACGGCTGTATTTCTGCATCATATTCTCATGCAGCTTATTCTTTGTGTGACAGAGCTTTAATCTGCATTTGTGCATGGTGAACTTTGATCTTCATGTGGTCCTTGGAGTGATTTCTATTATAAAATATTGTCTATTTTTAATGCAGTGCTGCCTGACAGCTCAGAGATCAAGACATAGATCAGACATACAATACTATTTTCCAGCCCTGTCCCCTGCAGATTTTTCCAGGTTCTTGAAATCTTTTGATAATATTATGCACTGAATGATATTTAAAGCTTCCTTTTATTTATTTATTTTTTTTCATCTGAGTGAGCAGCATCTCAATGCCAAAGACTCCAAGCATGAGAAATGGGCAGAGGTTGTCAAGATTGGGCAGACTGTCCAAAATAGTACGCACAGCAGAAGTGTTGAAAGCATGTATAAAAAGGTATGAATGTGAAGCAGCCACACATGCAAACATGCACACACAAACCCAAGCAATTCATACAAAGTCAAAATAGTCCTGTGTTTGAAAGGAAAGACCGTAAAGTCAACTCTGAGAACAGCACTTTGTTAAATTACACCTCAACGTCCCCCCACAATAGAGCTTGGTGAAAGTAGGCCACTTGATGCGTCTGATTTGGAAAATCCTAGAGCGGGCGAAAAAGAGAGAAGACATTTAAAAAAAGAGAGAAAAAGAAATAGCACAATGTCAACGAATGTAATCGAAACCAGAGCCACAGCTTTCACTTTTGCCCTTTAACAGATCAAAACATAGACGTTCCTTTAGTTTGCAGATGGAGATACAACCAAGTTTAATAAAAACGTCAGTTTTGTCAGATAAAGCATGAGGAGGGCCAGCTTAGGTACTACGATCTCAAGAACCTGAGTCACATTGCTTAAAGCTGCACGTCGCTGCCGAGAACCCTCACCAGCTGCTTTCAATTAAACTGACCCAACAGGAGAGAGGAGAGGGGGCCTGCGTTCACCAAAATATATCGCCAATTCAAGCCAGGAGTTCTTGCCACTCTCTTTGTCTGACAGCAGATCAGTCGTTCAGACTTTGAAAAAACAGACTGTTTTGTTCAGTATAAAGGGCTTTGCAGAGCAGCACAGTAAACCAGGCAAGTAGAAATGCTTGAAGGCAAACTTGCATTCAGTGAACTCTGTGATATCTGACTGCAGAAGACGCTTCAGGATTATTGCTTTGAAATATAAAGAAGCAGCGCCAGCACAGAGCCAGCTCTGATCCAAGAATCTCCCTGAATGAGATAATAACAGTCCAAGAGGAAGCTCATACTCTGCAGTTATTGTCCTGGTGACCACAAGCTCTTTTTTTCTGATCTGTCCCACTCAGCTATGTGCTCAAACAACCACAGCCTTTCTGCAAAATGACCTATGGCAGGAGAACGGTCAATTTAACAAGCAAGGAAGCATCTCGCGTTTTCCTGTGTTTGTAAGGTGCTTCGGGGACGCCATAGCAAACCCAATCAGCTAGTTCAGTAAAACTGATCTAAACCCAATCAGCCATAACATCTGCACTCCAAATATAATTCTGGCTGATTTCTGGTTCGTAACTTGGGGTTGACTTGCAGCATTCTTATGGACATTATCCACCTAAACATTGTTGTAGACCAAATACGTTTTCAAAACTGCAGCCCTTTGGACAATGCTCTCCCTCAAAAAGAAAACAAAACCTGCTCAGGAATGTCTTCAAGAACGCAACAAAGACCCCAAGATGCTTACATTGCGTCTAAACTCCCAAGATCCCAATCTAATCCCAAATTCTGGACCACCAGCATTCCACCTCAGCAATTAAGCATCAGCCTCCTGGTGGTGGACACTGGAAGACACCCCAAGTTCACACCTTTACAGTCTTCCTTGACCTAAGTTTATTTTAAAGTTCCTACATGAGGCTTGATTAAATCCCTAAAATCTATGCTCTATTCAATAATATTGCACATTTTGGTGTTTCTTGCCAAACAAAATAATCTCTTTATGCCTCTTTAAATCACCTGATCTTGTATCATCAAACTCCGTTTTTCACCTAGATCTTCCTGTATTTCACATTTCATGAGGTACCTACTCTGGACCTGTAACTGTCACCAGAGAGCATGGGTTGGAACTTACATTTGGTCCAGAACCCGTTTCAAGGGTTTTCAGCATGCAGAGGACTGTGAAAGCATGGTTTTTGGACAAGGAGAGTGTTCTGAGCTGGTGATGTTAACAGTCGCAGGAGGCTCTGGACTGCGCTGAAGGTGTTGGCAATGTAAAACGAAGGAAGCCGAGACTGAAGGGGAAAAGAAAGAAAGAAAAATAGGGCAGCAGTTCTGAGGTTGGTCTAAACTACAGGTCCCACGCTCCGTGTTAGTTGTCCACAGTCAGCTTTAACAGCACGATGTAGCAGGAGTTTTCAATTTCTGATTTTTCGCTTGTGTCCCTTCAGCTTCACTCACTTTTTCAGCATCACTTGTGCTTTGTTCATGGTTAGTTTTATGAACTAAAATATACTGGAAAGAAAATGACCTGGTTGGTGTTTGTAAAACACCGAGGAGCCAGCAGGTGACCCATCAGTCTGACCCAGTAGGCAGACTGGGTCCTGGCCCACGTTTCTCATCCACGGTCTGTCACCTCCTCTCACTTTAGTTTTACCAGCGATTTCAAAACTGCACACAAATGATTTCAGTTGTAAGATATAAGTAGCAATCAGAGACGGCCTTGAAATTTGTTTTCATAAATAAGTGACAACCAAAAGAAGTGTTTTTTTAGTTAATAGTGAGCCTAAATCTGTGTAAAATCTTTAGCATGCAACTTAAAACGGGCTTATAGTCTTTAGATGGAGGGTGTGATTCGTTGGTCTTTTAAATTCTTTAGACAGTTTTTAATGATGTAATTTAGTTTATAGTTGGCATTAACCTTCATTTTCAGAAGGAGTCTATCTGCAGACAGATAAATGATCATTAACTTTAACCATTAGCACTAATCATCGTTTATGATTTTTGTGAGTAAGACGAGCCAGGCCTTTGGTTTTCTCCTCCTCTCCATTTTTAAGTCTGTATTTTTGAAAAGCCTGAGATCCCAAATTGAATTTAGCGTTAAGTCCTGCAGGTTTGAGCAATGTTTGGCAAGGCAGCATCAACACAATACTCACAAAATACAACACTTCAAGACTAGGAAGGAAGGATTTTGAAAAGAAAAGTAAGAAAAACCTAAACAGCTACAGCGTCAGGGGAAACCCCAGCAGAGCCCAACAGAGAGGCCTGTCAAACGAAGAGCACGAACAGAGTCGTGGCTAATGCGCCGTCGCACGAATTTAAAAATCCACCAACATGCACAGCAGTCGGGTTCCAGGGACACTTTAAGAGCTGAAATATTCAAATTTGGAAATTAAAAGCAGCTGGAAATCCACTGTGGGTTGGATTTTTCTTTCTTTCTTTCTTTCTTTCTTTCTTTCTTTCTTTCTTTCTTTCTTTCTTTCTTTCTTTCTTTCTTTCTTTCTTTCTTTCTTTCTTTCTTTCTTTCTTTCTTTCTTTCTTTCGTTCTTTCTTTCGTTCTTTCTTTCTTTCTTTTTTTTTGAGTAACGACCTGTGCAGCAAACAAAGCAAGAAAAAAAAACTTGAAAAGACATTACAAGACTTAAAGGTAATTTTATCCTAGCAGCACAACCTGAAAACATAAAAATGAAGTTTTGTACAAATGCAACAAATGCAGTGTGGTTAAGCTGAGCTGCATGTAGCGCAGGAGCTCCAGTGGATCTCCCGGTGGAAAATTCATAAAATAAGAGTGGAGAAAACAATAACACGGCTCTCGCTCGCTGGTGCCAGTCTATCTGTGCTTGTCTCCTGCCTTCAACACTAAAGCCCAGCTCCAGCCCTCCTCCGCCCTTCTCCCCTCTCCCTTCATCTCTGTTTTTGTCCTAAATTATCTGGCAGAGCTGCAGGAGATACCCCGTCCTGCCTGCAGGTCGCTCGTCTTACCACGAGCAGGGCAGGCGTGCGTCTCCACGTGCACGTGTCAGAACTGTGCACGTGTAGCAGAAACGCACAATCTTAAACTCCTGGTCAAACTCCTCGTTTGATGTCCCTGAAGGTGGGGGGCTCTGTGAAGGAGCCGACCGCACATAATGTCACTCCGGAGGTGCCGCTGATGGACGACCAGCGGGGAGTGAGACGTGCAAAAAAGCAGCAGCAAATGTTTTTTTATTTCTTAAAAGAGACTAAAGAGAGGTCAAAGAGGCACAACAGTGAATCCTGAGCTCTGAAAACAATGAAAATTTGCTGTGTCTTTCTGCATGTGTTTGAGTGTTTGTTGATGCTGGGGAGCTCGGTAAGTCACGTGGAAGAACAAATCATTCTGTAGCTGGGATCCATTATTACCGCAGAGAAAATGTGCCAAAATCAACCCACCGCTCTGCTTCTTTCTCCCTAACTCTATTCGTTTTACAAGTGAAAGTAGTGGAACATTTTTTTTTTAAGCTGGAGAGACTTGGGCATATTTTATGGTCCCTTCACAGTCAGAGCAGAGCACAGAAAAGAAATGAAGAAATCTCTGGGATGTAGTCATACTCGGGCTAGGATTTATTTCCCTGTGTAGCACTTTCTCAGTGGAAATACACAACCCAAACCGTAGCTCTACTTGATCGTTCTTAACTTAACTACTCCCAATCAAACTTACTTCGGTTGAGTGACTATAAAGCTTGGAAACTTTACATCACAGCTCCTGACGCACCTTTCTGATTGCACTTGAAGAAATACGTCCTGGTGCAGTGCAAATGCCAGTAAATGGCTCTCTTTTGATCACGCCTGATCCCGCAGACCAAAGCACAAACGCGTTCCCTGTGGAGATTACTACTATTTCAGTCTCACATTTGGCCCAGGCATGTGCACTTACTGTAGGACAGAGGGAATGACCCCTCCCAAATGAGGCATGACAATCAAAGTCGCACAACAAGGGAAATGTATCTCTGATGGGAAAATAAACCAGGTGATGCAAAAGTCCACTGAGCATGCACAGCTCCAGCCACAGTCATTTATTATTCTAAGCCAAGGTCCTGCATTGACTTTGCATGAAGCAGAAAGGGAGAAGAAAGTTGCAGACAGTCAACCGCAGGGCTGACAGACTTCTCTTATAATACACATGTACATTCCCTTCATGAGCATAGTTCAGCGGCAGACCGTGTTTGAAAATAGAAAATGTAAATAACGTGTGTTTTAACCTGTTTAGAGTAGAGCAGGGCAGGGTTACCGCATCAGGACAATTCAGTTGGCCACAGATGACAAAGCAGTGAGTGCTGCAAAGTTCAGACAATGGTGCTGAAAGGTAATTTTGTGTACTTGGGCTTTAGTTTACTTTACTTCACAGAGGCAGTGCTGAAACACAATACTTAAGGCCAAAATGTGTCCAACACAGGATCAAAAAGTGCTAAAGAGGACACTGAACAGGCAAACCCAGCTTTTGAGCCAAATGCACAACGGCCTGATTCACCATTTTCATCCTGTACTTCCTGATTCAAACTAAATTTAAGAAACAAATGATTGTTTATGATCAGCATTTAAAACCCCACTTTCAAAAACTTTGGGATGCTACATGAAGACTAAATAAAAACAGAAAGTCATGATTTGCAATTCTCTTCAACCCTTATTTTCATTCACAATAGTAAATAAAAACCATATCAGATGGCAAAAGTGGGACATTTTACGATTTCATGAACAAATAACTGATTTTGAATTTGATTGCAGCAACGACTCAAAAATCAGGGTAATTGATAACAAGTGTGTGTCAAAGAAGAATCTCAGAAGTTGGACAAAAGTTTTGACTTCATGGTAAGTTGTTGTATAACAGTTTCTACACAAAACAAGTACGATTCCCGTACTTCAGAAGAATGTTTAGCAGCAACGCTGGCCAGGGATTACAAATACATGGTTCGGGGCTACGCGCTCCCACGCTGCTCTACACCAAAAAGCTGCCTGTTGCTTTGTTGTCATCTCACAATTTCTCACAACGAGACTAGTTTTCTGGGGAGCTGGACTCTTCCAACGGATCTTAAATATTCAACATAATCAACAAGCATAAATGAAAATGTGACAACATATAATTAGATAAATATACCACAGAGATCAATGACTCTAGACTGATTTCCACAAGTGACCATTCAGGTACAAATATCTGTGTGGTTGGTAAAGTGGCGAAGGTGAAGGGAGTTTAAAGGGCACATATGAAAGATCAAACCAGCTGCTATGAACAACTCTGTAAAGACGTGAAGAAAAGGGGGCTTTTGTAGGGTATCCTTTTGGTACTTTGACCAAAGAATATCTGACATTTCATTACGAGTTCAGAAACTAGTGCCAACCAGCTTGTTAAAAAACACCATAATGTCTCCTTTAAAGGATTAAACAGCTTTTGTGGCTTACACCCTCCCAGAGAAAGATCAGCTTATCTCTTTAACTCCTAGAACAAGCCAGAATAACATGATCTCCAGAGCTTCAGAAGGTTTTAATGAAGGGGAGGAAGGATGGACTACAGGGGTACAAATGTTGGCTCTGCTGTGTTGCTGAAATACGTTGGTAGTTGTCATCACCCTGAACAAAGTCTTAAAGACACACGAGTCCAGTGAAATGTCATTTGTTTTACGGTTCACCGCAAACGTTTCCACGGCGACGGCATCAGTCTTTGCTAGTGTGCTAGCAGCTAGCTGCTCATTTATACCTCCACAACTACTGAAAGTGAGCTACAAGTCGCAGCTTGGAATCACATTAAACCTGACTTGATTTGAAGCGGGTGCAGCCGCGGCTGGTCTGACCGCGGGTGCAGCCGCGGCTGGTCTGACCGCGGGTGTAGCCGCGGCTGCTCTGACCCCGGGTGTAGCCGCGGCTGGTCTGACCGCGGGTGTAGCCGCGGCTGGTCTGACCGCGGGTGTAGCCACGGCTGCTCTGACCGCGGGTGCAGCCGCGGCTGGTCTGACCCCGGGTGTAGCCGCGGCTGCTCTGACCCCGGGTGTAGCCACGGCTGGTCTGACCGCGACTGACCCTGTACGCAGCGTCTAACACCTAAAACTGCACAGCAAAACGACCCCTGATAAAACATGTTTTAATAGTGAATCAGTTAGCACAGAACTCAAATGAACACTACAACTATTCGCGTCGGGTCGGGGTCAGTTTCTCCAGCTTCCCAAGTTGGAATTCTGATGTCAGAAGCCGTTCCAGTTGAAACTTCGGGAACTCTGCAAGTCTAACGTCCAACTACAAATGAGACATACTTTAAGTAGTTACCTTCAAAGTAAACTGAAGCATTACTGCAGGTGGCATCCACAGTAAGAGAGCAAAATCCCCACATGTGACCAGGCAGGCTGCGTTATATAAGTATTACCACATTCTAATGGTGCAATAAAAAATTATAACATGTTGACAAATTTTTATTTGCCGTTTGGTTAAAAATCACCCACCATATTGATGAAAATCCAGATTTTTGAATGTTTTAGTCCAGCCCTTTTACCTCCTACTGCATTGTGTAGATGGTGAGAAAGCAAAAACAGCAGTTTGTGATCTGTGCAAGTTGCTGGTTTTTGTTGCAAAATGTGGGAAAAAGCCTGCTGTGCAACTACGATTAAAGCTTTAAACACTTGAAGCTATTCGCATGAGTAAGAACTGCAGAAGGGAACGGAGTATGGCAGCTTTCATCTTCATCAGTGACGGTCTAAAGAGTCGGAGAGCAGCCGGAACAACTTAACACTTTTCCAAACAAAGTTAGAGCGAGCGAGAAAATAAATGGAACACGACAAACACTAACAAACAGCCCAGCGCAGTGAAAGATGAAGTGAATCCACTGGCTTCATTAAGAATCACAATTAATCTGCAAAGTACAAGTCCTGAACTTTCCCAAAAGATCTTATTCGACAATCACATCATTTAAATTTGCTGAATCACTTGACCTGTTTTATTAATTTGTATTATTTTAAATGTTTTTCTGCGCCGGAAGGAGATTTTGTGAGCTCGAACTTGCGGACAGCGTGTCCACGGGTTTCCTTGTGTTCTTGGCAGCATCTGCGGCACACATCCATGCACGAGTGAATGTTTATCCAACTTTTATGCCAACAGCGTCTCATAAAATGCTTAGATGCTCCAAGATAACCGGCCCTCCTCAGCACCGGTTCACCCGCAGGTTCCCCCTTTTAGCCCACACGGACCACCTAGGAAGAGAGGGGAGCAGATGCCTCCCCAGTTCGAGTGACCGTTTCAAAAACGCCTGTCCTGCCACATTACACAATGAATTACAAGCCATGTCCAGTGCACATGCACAAAAAGACACACTTGAGATATCCCAATTAGACCGTGAATTATAATACACAAGGATGCAGTTTGTTCTGCATCATTCCTCATCCTCTGCTTATTATATGTGTCTTTTGGGGAGCATGAACTCTTATAGCTGAGTTCTAAGCTTCAATCAAATGTAATCAAAGTCTACTTTTCTGTTTCGCTTTATTCAAACAAAGACATTCGGAGCTTATGGAGCTATCTGTAACACTGTTTGACCTTCCTCTGGAAAATGCAATCATCAATTCTTCAATTTACAAGAATACGCTCACACAGAGACACAAATACACAAACAAAAAGCAGCATCCGTATCATATCATCCAGCTGTACATGACCTTCTTCTCCTGGCGCGCTGACCTGGCGGGCTGCGCTGGTTTTGTGTTTCAGAAAGTCTCTTTTTTATTTTTTGTCTTCTTACAGCCTCAACCCTGCATCTGATCTCCAAATTGCATTTCCCTCAGAGGGTCACATTAAAGGAGTCTCAGAAACGGCTAAACACAGAGAGAAAAGAGGCAACTTTGAGGTTTGTTGCCATGGAGATTTATGAATCAGAAAGAGAGACACAAACAACTCTCCAGAGGTCCAAAACAGACTGAAGATGCAAATACACACAGAGAAACAGCTCAGTGAAGAAAATAGTGAGAAAAGTGAGCTCAGACTATAGAGGGCAACAGCCGAATGAGGCTGTTATCGGACCAGCGACGTTCCCCCGCTGGTGATCCATGTTGCTGCCACCTGCCTCAGATAAGATGAAGAACCATGCCTTTGCTCCTTTCTGCCTATGAATCTTCATCATCACGCAGTGTTACCTACGTCTGACAGTTGCAAAACCCTCCCAAAAAAAGGTCCTTCCGTCACCCCACCTCTTCCTTCATTCCCACAACTCCCAATAACATAACCTTTGACACGAGCAGAAACCTCCCAAAACAAAGAAAATACATATATATTTTCTGTCTTTCGTCAATCTTAGGAGTCCAAACAGCTCCACTGTGTATTGCTGTCTGATGAAGAGAAGGGAGGAAAGCTGGCTGACGAGGACGTTCATACATGATGCTGGCACAGACAAAAAAATAATAAAAGCCTCCCGGATCGCGGCCACGCCAGCGCAACACTTTATCTGAAAGGGTAAAACACAGGAAGGCCTGTGGAACACTTTGTGTTTACTTTCGAGGGGGAACAATGCCCTTAAGAGGAGGGGACACGGCCCGATGTGGCACTTGAGGGCCTCAGAGAAAAACAGCACTTCATTTTGATTCACAGTAAGTCTAAGAAAACAGTTGTTGCAGTCTGGTCGATAGGGGCTGCAGAGGAGGAGTCAAGAGTCGAGAGAGAGAGAGGACAAGGAGTTTCTTTGGTTTTGATTTCGACTGGATTTGCCAAATGTCCTAAAATGAACATGCAGGAAACATGTGTATACATGTATATCCTCACGCCTATTTCACCTACTCAGGACAATGACAGAGGAAGCAGACAAGCACAGTTGGTGTTTGTTGGTTTTCAAAAATGTAAATAAGAGGTGGCTTTATTTGAGAATCCCTTTAAGAGCTCAGAGACCAAAGTATTTATGGCAGAAATATGATTTCACCTCATGATGTTCAAAAGATTGTAGATGTTTCTGACATTATACTGCGTGAAGAATAATGTAAACACCATTTAAAGCCAACTACTGAAGGTGTTTTCTGATCAGGATGTTTGAGTTGAGTTGAAAAATCACAACTCAATTTTAAATACAGTTGAGGAAATGTAATAAAATATGACCAATGAAAAGCTTAAGATGCATGATGTTTGAGCCATAAATTATACTCGTACTATATACTGCGGATATCAAAATGTCCAATGTTGCATAGTAGCATTTTTTTTACTTTCTTCCTCTTTTTATCTTTGATTTTAGACATATTATCAGGTATTGTGAGGCTTTTCTAAAAGTCTAACTTGCTGTCATCAATCACAAGTGGCCAACTGTAAAGAAAGGCCTGAATATATCCCAGGACCGTTCAGATCCGATCACTCAGGATGCAAACAAACAAATAAATAAATAAATAAATAAATAAATAAATAAATAAATAAATAAATAAATAAATAAATAAATAGATAAATAAAGCGTAGCATACATAAACATCTGAGTAGCCAACCTAAAACTAACTTCTTAATGAATGAAATGAGGTATAATGATGACTTTAATGATGTGATGCAACGTTTATATGATCTAAGTTTTCAGGACATATTACAATATAGGGTCTAAATCGGCTCTATGTGATAAACTTTATGAATTATGCTTTGATGATAAGGCACATCTAAAAAAAAGACAATATAATCATCCTTGATAGGTTGAATGTTTAAAAGGATTCCGGACTATTTGAATCAGTGGCCAACGGATCCGTGCTTCCTTATGAATAATAATCTGTCTTTGCAGCCATCTGAATTTGACCCTTTCACTTTTCCCTCATGTGCTTGGAAACCTGAGTAACTGAATATGATTAATCTGTTTGAAGGTAACATATTAAAGCCCCTTCAGTGATGTGACTGCTGCTTAACAGTTGATGAGAAACACCTGCTGTCACGCTGCTGATCGCCAAAACGTGGAAACGATACGTGAGCTTGAGTCCGCTGTGTGCGACTGAGAAGTGAAAGAGTCTAGTGTGAGCTGAGGGCTTTTCTCCAGCTCCAAACAAGGACATTACGGGATGTGGTGAATCAACATTTTTAGAATGAAATAAATAACATCCTTAACACTATGGATTCCTCAACAACAATGGAAAAACAGCTGCCAAGACAACCCCCCCCCCCCCCCCCCCCCCCTCCTGCATATTTACCCATACTAGGAAACAAGAGGAAGGAACACAAAGATTTCTGGGTAATGAAGTCATCTGAAAAACATGCCACAAACTGCCACTATGAATGCACATAAACCTGAATGTCTAACTGTGTAGGTAACTGCAGCTAAGAAAATTAAAAAAAAAATGTTTGCTAGATGAATGTCCCACTGGATATATCAGAGTACACGACCCGGGTGTCATACAGAAGTCCTAAAGCCTCCTGCACGGACACTTGGAACCAACAATCTCTGACGAACTTCCCCAACTGTTTAAGATCCTGAGCACTGATAAACCACATCCAGCCAAATTCTCTTTGTCTGAGTCCTTCCAAAACATCACACATGCTGCATAGCAGAGGGAAGTATGCCAGCTTTCCCTCATGCATCCAATCAATGGGGAAAATGGGGAAAACGGAGAATGTGAAAGGGTCGCAACCCCAGGGATGGAAACAATCCCCCAGTTGCTACTGGATATCTGGTGTATAAACACTGCACTGGAAAAACATTAGTCTAAGTCTGTAGGTTTACACTACAATACCACAGAATGAAAATGACCTGTTCATTTATTCTGTTAAAAATGTGGCCTGTTGCACTGCAGCACAAAACCAGTCCAATCAGATAAATGTCCATTAAAATTCAGGTTAGTGGATTTTGCGCTTCCCAAAGAGTAGAGACTGACTGCACGACACAGTGGAGTGCCAAAGTCATCTCTCCATTGGGTGACGAAGTTCAACCTTGGTAACTAGAGTTTAAAGTTTAGGAATGGAGCCGTGAAGCACAATATTCTCTCATTAGCTGAACACCAAAGTCTGCAGGAAAGAAGATTGCCATCTTTGCTGTAGGCAAAGTGAGAGAACATCCGATATTCCCAGTTGGCCTGTGCAAACCTGTAAGTTAACTTTACTAACACAATTTTCCCAAGTAATCCTTGATTTTAATAATATGCCAGTTAGCCTCCAAAATCAGTGATTGCTGTCTTAGATTTCAGTTGAATATTTGCAGCAGTTGAAAGGCATCGGTAACGATCAACAGAGGCCTCTTCCTAATCTTAAACTCGTGCACTGCTTCACATCGGGCTTTTTTTAATTAACAAAAAACACATTTCCTGGGGAGAGAAGCATACACTTTTCTTTTTTTTGTGTGTTTTGTTTCAAATAAAGTTTGTGTCATTACGTCTGCAATAACAAGGCATTTTCAGTCCTGGTTAAAATTTCCAAAACACATACATGACCACATTTGGTTTTCATTTAACAAGAGGCGAGTCTGCAGCCACCCTAACTGGGCTTAGAGTCCCACATCACACTTCAGAGACTTTAACCCTGAAAAAGATGCATCGCTTAATGCAAACTCGGTGGGCAGTTTGAGTTTCACTCTCTTTGCCCTCAGCATCTTTTCATAAAGTCTTAAGAGGTCACCCAATTTTAATGGTCGCTTATTGCCTGTGGAGGAGGTCCTCGTGGTATAACGGCACCCCCAGACCACCCCAGTGCCAAAACGGCCTCAGGCTCAAAGTATTACCGGCGCAGACGAGGCATACCTGAACTACGAAACCATATGAATGACTCTATTTCTACTTGAGGAAACCACTGTGGGTCTTGAAACTAAAACGGCTACTATGAATGATTTACAGTATGTCTACAATGGTTAAAAAAAAAAAAAAAAAAGGTTCTTGTTTTTTATTATTGGTTCACTCCATAACCACAGATAAGAACATTTCAGCTCATGAAGCCAGAAAAGGGATTTGTGCAAAAGAGTAGGCACTTTCAAGATGAGCTATTATGGTTAGTATATTTTTGGAAAGGGGAACATTAAAGTTATCGTGCCATGGAACAAGGCCTTCTTACTCTTGTCCAAGAAACTTATGAGTTAATATAATGCAGAGCCGTGAGTAAAAGAGGAATTTAATTAATGAGCGCTGAAATTTAAAAGGTGGCTCTGTTTTATGTGTGACTTGGACAGTCTCATTCCCCTTTTTTCCAAACTATAACCTTGGTCTTGTTACACTTATTTAATCAAAGTATCTCTGAGAAATGCCAGCGCGCGAGTCCATGCCCTCTCCCTGCCAAACAGATTAAACAGACCAACAGTGCAAAATACGAGGTGGTTTCAGGTACCTGCAGAGAACACAGGAGTCAGCAGTGTACTAACCTCAGCGCGCTGTGTTCTGGGCTGGCTGGCGGCTGTCTCTATGGCGTACACATCCACCAGGTAGAGGTCGGATCCTTGGTCTCTGTCCAGCTCCGCAGCCGTCTGTATCACTCCTGTGTGGCGGCCGATGGTGAAAAGGCGTCCCACGGCCTTTCTGCCGCTCCCACCACTGCGCACCGCCACTATGAAATACTCAACTTTGGTCGTGGATCCTCTTGGGCTCGAGGCGTCCAAAGAGATCACATTTGTGCCCGGCGGTTGGCCTTCTTTGAGGATGGTGATGTATTTGGGTTGAGAGAAAACAGGCCCATCCACCCCTTGAAGGATGATGTTTAGCTCAGTCCTGGAGGTCCTGCGGTTGGTGCCGTGGTCGGTGGCTGACACCGTGAGAGTGTACATGATTCGGGAGGGGATCAGCTGCGAAGCCAGGCGAATGTCCCCGCTGTACCTGTCCATGATGAAAGTGTCGGAGTCCCCTTCCATAAGCTCATACTCCACTTCCCCATTTGCACCGTCGTCAGGGTCAAAGGCCACCACAGTTGTGAGGATGGAGCCGATGACTATGTTGGGCTCAGCCACAAGGGCATTCTGGGACACAAAAGTGGGAGAGTTGTCATTCAGGTCTGTGACCCATATTGTGACATTTTTCAGGGCAAATCGGCGAGATTCCACTGGAACTGCCTGATCTGTGGCTTTTACGGTCAGCTCAAACAGGTTGGAAAACTCCCTGTCGATTTCCTTGCTGGTGTATATGAGCCCATTGCTCGGGTCAATACTGAAGTGGTTTCCCCGAGGAATCTGCTGAACAATAGAGTACTCCAGCTGGCCATTTATGTCAGCGTCTGTGTCGTGAGCGGTAATGGTCATGACTGAGGCAGAGAGAGGGAGATTTTCAGGGATGGATTTGAAAATGTCTCCGGGGGCAAATATGGGAGGATTGTCATTAAAATCTCGGACATGAATGACCACAGGAATGGATGAGGAGCGGGGTGGCCTGCCGCTGTCGACTGCAGTGATGTTGAGTTTGTACAACGATTGAGTTTCATAATCCAGTTTTTTAACCAGAAAGATACTGCCAGTGTTGGGGCTGATGCTGAAAGTGCCGTGGTTGTTTGTGGCCGTGATGCTGTAGGTTATGTCTGCATTCTGGCCTGAATCCGCATCCGTGGCGGTCACAGAGGCCACCAAGTCCCCAATCCTCATGTTTTCTAGGACGTCCACAGCCAGTGAAGATTTAGGGAAGGACGGAGAGTTGTCATTTTCATCCAGGATGCTGATGCTTAGCATACAGGAGGAGGACAAGGGCACGGCTCCAGCATCAACGGCTATGATTTTCAGTACATAAGAGGATGTAGATTCATAGTCGAGTTTTCCAACCAAAGTCACCTGTCCAGAGCTGCCGTCTATAGTGAACTGGCCTTCCTCGTTGCCTTCAGAGATGTGATAATGGACCACTCCGTTTTTGTTCTCATCCACGTCTGAGGCAGAGACCCGCAACAGCTGAGTCATGTTTTGAGCTGACTCAGAGATGGAAGCCTGGTAAATGTCTCTGGTGAATTTAGGAGAGTTGTCATTGATGTCTTGAATGTAAACCTGCACCTTGGCCTGGTCTCTGAGGGGTTTGGGGAGACCCTGGTCTGACGAGACGACGACGAAGCTGAACACAGTGGCGCCTCGTTGTCTCATGAGTGACTCTCGGTCCAGCTGCAGCGTGCTGGTCAACTCCCCCGTAATGGCGTTCAGCTCAAAGTTGTGTTGTGGAGTCTCAAATGTGTATCTGACCTCACTGTTTGGGCCAAAGTCCTTGTCCTCAGCAAACACCTGCCCAACATTAGACCCCCGCTTCTGCTCCTCCTCAAAATGAAACACGTAATTTGTGTTGTTAAAGAGAGGACGGTTATCATTTACATCGTCTAGGATCACGCTGACATTGACAGAAGCGCTCAGCGGCTCCACAGCCCTGTCTTTGGCCACAACCACTAAATTATACCTGTCCTGTATCTCCCTGTCCAGCTCTGCTTTGATGTATAACTGCCCGTCTGGAAAGATGCCAAACACATCACCTGTGTTACCGCCAACAATGTCATACATGATCTCCCCGTTAAGGCCAGAGTCTTTGTCGGTGGCCTCCACTTTAAAAAACCTGCTGTTGACAGGCTCAGACTCTGGGATGATGACCTCATACGAGAGCTGGTCAAAGACGGGCGAGTTGTCGTTGACGTCATAAACACTAACAATGAGGACAAGGCTGGAGGTGTGTTGGGGAACCCCCATGTCCGAGGCGATGACTTCAATCTCGTACGAACTTGTTGTGACCTCCAGCGGCCCCGTCAGCGTGATGAGGCCACGCTTCTCATGGATGTGAAACAGGCCTCTGGGGTTTTCTTTGAAGCTGTAGACAACCATGCCGTTCGAACCTTCGTCAGGATCTGAAGCTTTAGCTTGAAATATCACATGACCTGTGCTCCAGTTCTCCACAGCACTCACGTGCTCCACAGAGTGAATAAAATGAGGAGCATTATCATTTAAGTCTCTCACAGTTATGTTAACAAATGCCTCCCCTGTGATCTCTCCAGCTCTGGCTACAACCTTAAGCTGATAAAATCCCTGCTCTTCTCTGTCTATCTGACTAGATGCTGTGATCTGACCTGCACTGTTCACAGCAAAAAGGCCTCTCTGATCCCCCGAGGTGATCAGATATGAAATGTTTGTATTCAAATCCACCGTGGTGGCTGACACAGTCCCTATAATATTCCCAGTGGCAACGTTTTCAAACATGACAAAGGTGTACACTTTCTGGCTGAAGACTGGTGGGTTATCCTGTGTGTCTATAACGGTTACAGTCACTATGGCCTGTGTGTGTGAACGCAGGCCTCCCGCATCTGCTGCTGTCACCTGCAGCTGGTAGGCAGTTTTCTCCTCTCTATCCAGGGGCACGAGTGTGGTCACTTTCCCAGTGTTGCTGTTAACGCGAAACTTGGAAGTGTCTCCAGCTGTAATTAAGTACTTAACAGTGCCATTTCGCCCCAAGTCTGGATCTGTGGCTGAAACGGTTGTTACGTAAGAACCCGACGGTTCATTCTCTTTAACATTGGCAAAATACTGCACTGGGTAGAAAACCGGCCGATTGTCATTGATATCCCAAAGCGTGATGTTGACTTTCCCTACAGAGTGCAAAGGGGGAGCACCTGCATCTACTGCTTGGATGTGGAGCAAGAACGAGGCCTGATCCTCCCTGTCGAGCTCCACGGCCGTGCTTAGTCGCCCTGACATGGCGTCCAGACGAAACTGCTCCTGGACAGCAGCTGGAGTCTCTGCATCAAATGAGAACCGGATAGTTCCATTGGACCCGAGGTCGTCATCTGAGGCAGACAGCAGCACCAGCTCAGTGCCAGCGGGAGCGTGCTCCACCAGGGAAACGTGATATGTGCTCTGTGTGAACGTAGGCACTTGGTCATTCACGTCTGTGATGTTGACTATCAGTTTAGTGTAAGAAATCTTGGGCTGCAGCCCCTGGTCTTTGGCACTGATGTTGAGCACTATTTCAGATGCTATTTCCCTATCCAACAAAGAGGCGCTGGTTACCAGACCACTGTTTTCACTGATGGAGAACCAGCCCAAAGCGTTTCCAGACACCAGGGAGTAGCGTAGGTTGGCATTCTGCCCAGAATCGCCATCTGTTGCAGAGACCCCTTTAATGTAGCTGCCTATTGGTATGTCTTCACTGATATCTACTCTGTACAGCGTTTCCTGAAATATAGGGGGGTGGTCATTGATATCATTCACAAAAATAACCAAGCTGGCAAAAGAGGACCTGGCCACGGGCTTGCCATTGTCTGACACAGACACAGTTAAGTTGTACGAGGAAATTCTCTCTCTGTCTAACACGCTGGCCACTTTGATCAGACTTAAATTGGGCACAGGAGACGTATGTACTTCAAAGTGTCTCTGCTCGTTGCCTCCTAAGATCGACACAGATATGTTGCCATTAGCTGTGGAGGAGTCTGAGTCTGAAACGGTGAGCAAAGCCACCACTGTGCCAATCTGTGCATTTTCATCAACGGAGGCAAATTTCGAAGTTGTGGGGAAATATCTGAACTTCACTACAGGGTCGTTATCATTCACGTCTAAAAGTTTGATCGTTGTTTCTGTCCTGCCTGACAGAGAGGGGACACCACTGTCAACTGCATGAATAGTTAAGGAGTACTCTTTCTTGCTCTCATAATCCAAACCCTCTTTTATAATAATAGTACCTGCTTTCGGGTCAATTTGGAAAGGTGTTCCCTCATCTAAAATGTACCTGATTTCAGCATTGGCTCCCTCATCCTGATCTGAAGCTGTGATCTGCAGAATACTTGAACCTACTGCAGCATCCTCAAACACACTGGTTTGATACTGATCTTGCTCAAAAACAGGAGGGTTGTCATTGATATCTTGGATAGTAACATTTACTTGCAGGTAACCAAACTTTTTGGGGTCTCCTTTGTCCTCCACTTCAATGAGGAGCTGGTAGAAGGGAGTAACTTCCCTGTCCAAACCTCCGGTCGAAACAAGGTGCAAGAATGCCCCCTCTCCACTAGGATTGACTGTAATATCCAAGCGGAATTTCCTCTGCTCGTTGCCTTTCACTATTCTGTACGTGGTGTGATCAACCCCGTTACTTCCAATGTCGGAGTCCGTGGCAGTGTCCAGGATGACCTGTCTCCCGCTGCTGGCGTCCTCTTTAAAAGACACGACTATAGACGCGTCTGGGAATACCGGGGAGTTATCGTTGATATCCAAAACTATGATCCTGACCTCGGTGGGGTACGTGGGCTGGCTGGACAGGACCACGACGTTGATGACATCACTTTGCAAAAGCTCCCTGTCAATCACCGATGAAGTGTAGATGACTCCCGTGGTCCCATTGATTGCAAAAAGTTTGTGGTTTTCGCTGAAGCGGTACGTGAAGCTGGGCTTCGTCTCTATTGTGCCCACGTAGGTGCCGACGGGCTGCTCCTCCGAGACCTGGAACTCTTGGCGGACTTGGCTGGATGCTGAGTACCGCGACAGAGTCCATAACATCAGTAAAAGTAAGCCTCTACCTGTGAGCGCCATGGTCAGTGAACCAGTCCACCTTTCATCAGTCAGAGTCCATGCCTAGGATGCATCAACTTTACTGAGTCTGGAGGAGCCACTAGAGCATTGTATTCCAGAAAGAAAACGACAAAAGTCAAGGAGAAACCCAGCAGCAGCGTTTCCGTCACTTAACAGTCCCTCCAAAGGAGTTGCAAACTCCTTTATCTTCTTTTTTTAATCCTCTGAATGGGGAAAATGATTCCTGCAGCTCAGGAGAATATTCCTTTCAACTCTTCAAAACTGCGTTTTCAGGACGGAATCTGACAATGGGCTGAAATACAAAAAGAAAATCTTTCAGATTCCGTAGAGATGCGTTAGGGAAAGAAAATGAAAACAAAACTTTATCCAAAGTTAGGGCGCAGCTCAGCGGTATGTCGCGTCTGCAGGCGGCTGAGCACACGCACCGTCCCGTGGAATAACGGCGCAGACGCCTCAGTCATATTGTGTTCAGGAGTCCCGGTAAGTTGGGACAATGCAGGAGTTCTGCAAACTCCCTCCCAACCCTGATCCCATTGGATGGGGCTGCTCCTTGCCCGCCCTCCCACAAACTCCCCATCCCTCCCCACACCGCACAGCCGAACCCGCTGCCCAGGCTCGTGGAAGAAGACGTCAATCATATCATACAGGTATTGATTACACACTGATATTTGGAAAAACTCAAAGAGGCACATTGAAGTCACGCTCTGCTCTGTACAAAGAAAAAAAACATGATGAAGTGATAAACGTTCTTCCACAATAACAACAAAAACGGACGCGTGCTGCTCGGATTTTAACTTGGGTTATAAGAACTGTGATGAAGAGTATTTTTAAAGTAGATACTCTTATACTTTTTATTTTTCCTATGTTATTGGCAGACAATTTTGACTTGCAATGATTTCTAGAATTTTTTTTAATGTATTTATTTCTTTTTTATTTTTAAATATCACTGTGTATCAAAATGTGAATAAACATAATATAAATAAACTACTCTGGGTACTTTAAAAAAATCTATAGTTTTTTTTATCATTGTGAAATAAAATTCGCAATTGTTTTAGTTTAATAGTTTTTTTAATTAAATATATATATAAGAGACTTGGACATTTAGTATTGAAAAAGAGAGTCAGTTATTTTATTATTCCAAGATGTGCTATATCACCCTATCGTTTTCAGTTATGTGTCCAAGTCAGTGAATTTAAAATTAAATTCTTTAAGAACTTATATTTCATTCATAATTACAAATCTGTTTAAGGTCATTTATGCTGTTTATCCTCAGTAGTCAGGTTTCATAACATCAGGGGAGATGTTTGCATAAAGCGCGCAGCAGGAGGCTTCTCAATGACTGGTATGTAGCAACATCTAGTGGCCACATTATGGTACTGCCAAATAATTTATTTCACTAAAGCCTCTAAAAGAGGAACAACTCAGATGATGTTTTAGCTGCATGAAAGAGAAAAATAAATAAATTATTTTGATGTAGAAGATTTTTGCCAATAGGAAAGTTGTGGAATTTGAACTTTGACATATATTAAGAAGTTTGCGTCCCTAGTGGACTGTTGGCTCCCCGGTTATAGTCTGTTCTGGCGCTGTCTAGTTTGGGCTTTTTGTTTGATTCTTTTTGGATTCCTGCCTATGCAGCACCTTTTGTTTACTAAAATACCTTTGTTTATGAGCTCCTGCCGCTTCAGTTTCCTGCATTTAGGTCCTACATCCCCAAGTCATGACATAAAATGTCTGGTTGGTTACTCATCACCATTTTATCCGTCTGGTTTTGGAAGTCCCACAGGAACTCTGCTCTTATTCTCCACCGCCCGTGGAGATATCTTTGGACTTCTAACCCATTCTCAGTGCAGATGTTCCTGTACGCTATAACCGTTACTTGGCTGTGCCGTTCCACAATAGGACAAACAATAGGACATTTTAATTTTGCCCAGTACATCTTGGGTTTTTCAGCAGGACAATATCTTGAAACTCACATCTGACAGCTCGGAAGAATGGTGTAATAAAAGCGATGGACTACGTTCAAGTGATCACCAAAAAGTCCTGGCTTGAATTTAATTGGATCACACTGAAATCTGGGATTGCAAAAAACTCCTGCAATCCAAAAGATTTTAAATAGAACAATCTTTTTTTCTTCTTTTACACAGATTAATTTTCATACAGTTATGACAGACACTGATTCCTGTACTTAACTCTGATGTATCAGTTATTCGAACAAGAACCAGAACTCTACTGAGCTTATAAACAAAAGACAGATTTTACAAATCACCTTAATATCTGTTGAGGTTAAACAAGACAATGTAAATACTAAACTAAAAAAAAAACAGAATATCAAAAATGAGTAGATGTTATGGACTATGCAATGTAAGTCATAACAATATCATTAAGCAGATAAGTAGATATACTACTTAATAGCTCAATTAAACTATAATCACATAAATTAATCCAGAAAAAAGTTGTTATAGAGTGAAAATAGTGATCACACTGCAAACACAAAAACAGATGAACCAAATTGTCAAATAAGCTAAAAATTGTAGAAAAACTAACGAAAAGCTCTTTAGTTTTACTTGTTTTGTTTTGAGAGTTGACTTGATTTGTTGTTTTTTTTTTTTTTTCAAATTTTAACAATGAAAAGACAGGACATAGTCCAGAAATCTCATACCGTACCTTTAAAATGTGGTTGTCAATCTTACAATTTGTTGCTTTTAGTCTAAAAATGGCACTAATTGATTTTTTTGTATATTATGTTTTGTAGTGGCATATAAAATATGACTATACTGACTAAGAATCCATGATTCGCGAGAAGAAAAAACTAAATAATGTAGGATCAGTAAAAGAAGTGCATTCTCTTCTGCATCACTGACGTATGCATGTCCTCATTTTCACTCTTTTTGTCCACCTGTCTTCACATTGTAGTTTCGCTTTTATACAATGGTTCCCTGGAGAAAGTGTGAGAATCAAAACATTTTTGGAGATTATTTCACCAGATTCAAGCAGTTTTTAGTCAAAAAGGATTACTTTCAGAAATACATAAAGGAAACCTAAAACATACCCCACCAAAGCATTTGCGTGTTTGCGCAGCAGGGAAAATGCCTGATCACATTGACCAGAACAGATCGATCATTCCTGGAGCCGGCCCTGTAATGAATGCGCTTCTGCGCAAGAACGAGGCTCGGTTCATTCGTTTGAATTCCTCTCAAATTACGCCTATTGCTGAGCTGCTGCGCTGCACCTCATCGGTGCTGTGAAATAACATTACAGAGTATAATTGCAACCCTGCTGGTTTTGAGCGACGTAAATGTTTATTCAGGTTTGGTATTTGACAATTTGTGGCTTCCGTAATCAGAGCGTGGACCGCCTGGACGTTAAGTAGGACATGAGTCAACTCGTGTAATTAAATTAGAGACTGGGCCGGACTGGAGGTTGCTGCACACCCATGCAGATGCAGTGTTGTGGTAGCAGACTGAGCATCAAAGCAGATTACCTCCTCACAGAAGACGTTTCATTAATCTGATTACACCAGTGAACCAGGAGGCCTCGGGATGCTTTTGATGTGAAAATCAACTTGTAGTTATGTTTGAGGGAATCCATTTTCTTCTGACTGATGTTTTCTGTGCGCCGTCACTGATCCGGATAATAATTGTGGTGGGGGACAGAAAGTGTCTACAAACACAGCAGCAAAGTGAAAGTTCAGAGGACGTCTGCAGCTCCGTGTACAGTTTCGTCAGCTGTCTAATTTTTACCCCGCTATCGTGTAATAGTCGGTAGTTTTGTTAAAGTAACTCTTTTACTTGGATCACATCCTTTCATATGTGTCTTGTAAATATAAGCTATTTTAGTCCCCTGAAATGTAACTAAAAACTACTGAGTTTGCTAATTATAAAAAAAAAAAAATTTAAACGAAGACTTCACGAAGACTTGTATAAAGAAAACCAGCTCCAGTTGGGACACTATGTAAAATGCAAAGTAAAATAAAAAAAACAGCAAGCTGACAAACATCATGGGACACTTACCAATTCATTTTGGCTGTGACCTTTATCCCTAAAGCCAATGAAGGAGAAACAGCCTTTTTTAAAAGCTGATGCAGTTTCCAAAGGTCTTAATAAAATGTCCTACTTGTTTGGTTAAAAAAATACCACATGGACACAAAGAAAGCCCTCGAACCACATTTTTTCAGCTCTTTTAATAGCAGCTGGTTTAAAAAATATCCTTTTATGCTCCTTGGCAGTCTGAGATGTTGTCCTGGAAACCTTTAGACAGTCAAAACTGCACTGGCCCTCCATCTAGCAGGCAACATGTCTGTAGGTAAATTCCTGGGCCTTATTTTATGGGATACAGCATCCATAGAGGACATTTGTACTTTGGAAAGTCATGGGATAACATCAGGCAAATGCATTTCAAATGTGCATGTGTCCAATAGGCAGATATCTTTTTATGTCCCCCTTTGCATCTTTATTCGCACAATATCACAGAGAGAATGGCATGAAATATACTCTGGAGTATGTGTCCTCCCAGGGAGAAACTTGACTGATTTCAGTAAAAAGACTGAAGTTTACATACACACGAGAAAACGTTCTCGTCTTTTTGGTTTTTTGCACTTTGCAGGGCCTCCACAGAAAAGACACCATCTGCTTGGCTTCCACAGGGTTTGAAATCTCACACTGCTCTTTCAAAGCTACCAATCGTGCGCATTTGAGCAGAAAGAAAACATTTGGTTGAGAAGCAGCTGCGCTTCTCTGCTGTTTTGCCAACATATCTGATCCCATGTGAGCACTTGATTAAGAATATATTGTTCATAACTAAACAAAATGTTTATCCCAGTAAGTCATGTCAGATATTTAACACAGTTTAGTGTCAATCCAGTACAAGTCTGGGCCCTGGATAGCTCAGTGGGTTGAGCAGGTTCAAATCCCGGACTGTCGCTCTTTCGTGCGTGTCTTCCCCCATCTCTATGCCCATTTCCTGCCCACCTACTTTGAATAAAGGCCACTAGTGCCAACAAAATCTTTAAAAAAAACAGTACAAATCTGACAACAGTGTGGAATCAAAAGTCGCGTTCTTCTAGCCGCCGGTCTACTGCTCTCCTCAGAGCAGCAGATGTTTGTTGTGCTGCTGAAATGTTCTTCACAGGTGGACGAGGTGAATCCGTTCATCCCTGATGTGTGGTCCTCACACATGGCCGACATGACCAGAGTAAATCCACATGGGCTCCAGATGGTTTACACTGCTGCTTCGGACAAAACAAACTGTGGAACAAGTTATGATGATGTTTCTTTGACTTCTTAAGCCACTTATTCAGCAGTACCACTTCCGACCACATGGAGGCGACAGATCACAAGAAAGGAAATCTCTCAGTCCCTGGCAGCAGTTTGCACCAATTAACAGAATTAGTTTGGAGGTGTGGTTTAGGCCTACTTTGATTGATGAAAGACAAACGCTTTGGATTTGTTGTTGATAAGAACCATCTGCTGATGGTGACCGATGAAGTAGTGATCATTATTAGCTGATCTGAATATGAACCTGACCTTCCAGTTAGACGAATGTTCTATGAGTGGAGACAGTTTTTTATATACTTTATATTACTCTTCCTAGAAGTGGGTGCCCACCCAAGATGAATGGACCAAATTCAGTAGCAGTTCAAGTCTTGATGTCACTGAAACTGGAAAATAAGTCTGTCCATGAGACAACTATACATTTGTAACAGAAAAGGCTGGGTGTCTATGTAAGAACACCTTGGAGAACGCTCCTGCTTTCCGGTAAAAATTTCAAAATCCTAAAAAAATCTTAACAATCAGCAGCGGCTGAAACCAAAAAAATGTTTTATGGATTGATTGAGTTGAAAAATTAAGTTTTGAGATGAATACTCAGCGCTACACATGAGCAGCAAAACATCATCCCAATGATGAAGTACGATGGGGGTAGCATCATGGTTTGGGCTTGCTTTGCTGCCTCAGAGCTTGGACCACTTGCCATCATTGAAGGAAAAATGAATTCTCCAGTTCTCCAAACTATCCTACAGGATCATGTCAGAGTGGCTGTCTGACAGCTGAATCCAGGTACACGTTAGCTGATGCAGTAGGATAACTACTTTAAACATCAAAGTAAATTCACCACATATTGGCTTCAGAGTGAAAATCCACCTTTTGGAAATGTGTAGTCAGAGCTCAGACCTTAAACCCACAGAGATGCTTTGGAAAAACCTGAAAAGAGCGCACATGAGATCACATTTTAGAGCGCATAAATACGAAAAACCTGCTACTTCCAGTGGGTTTACACTGCTTTTCTTGCCACTGTATTTATGGAAAAAGATGGGATTGGAAAATGTGATTTATAAAACAAAATAAAAAGCCTTCATAAATCTAGCAAAAAGACATTTCTATGCTCGCACAGCTTCACAGTTGAAGCTACACATGTTTTTCGCATCAGGCTCCGGTTGTCCGTGCGTCTGATCAAATGACTGGATTCTGACATCTGCTTACATGCAACGCTCAATCAAATGTCATGTAGAAAGTGTACGTTTCTTGTTGATGATTAACCAGGAATATTTCTTTGGGGGTTTATAGGAAGTTGCATGCATAAGAGGTCCATGAGAATTGGGAAATCAGAGTGAAATGATATATCCTTTGGCTCTGTCAAATAGAACTTTTAGACGTGGAAGTTAAATCCCCTCAATATTATTACTTCAGACCATCAAAGGCTGTTTCCTCTGCTTTGAAAAAGCTCACTGCAAGTACAGTGCCTACTCTCATAAAATCTTTCAACATATTGTAAAGTCAGAGCTCGGTCATAAAGATCAAATACAAATGTCAATGCGAAGACGAAGGCCTGATGCAATCCAGAGAAGCCATTCATGCACCATGAAATGAGATCTGACCCGAATGAACTTATGAAAGAAAAAACAATCAAGTTGGAACTTCAGGTAAATTAAAAATGAGGAAAGATAATGAGGCGCTCATCATCGTCCTTTCACTCAGCAAAGCTGACTCGTCCTTAAAGGGTCATAGAGAAAGACTGCTGAAGAGGGAGGGAAATTATTGCCCTTTTTTTAAACAAGCAAATCATTGATTTTAGTTTCAGGCAACACGAGTTGTCTTGAATTGGCTTTTAAAAAGCAAGCCACAAAAAGGTTATTGTGCGCCTCAGGAAGTGCGAGCCAGCAAACCAACACTGCCCTCTCTTCTAATAACAAGTGCGTGAATGGCCAAGCAATAATGCTGACAGTAGATCTATTGCATGCCTGTATTTATTTAACATCTTTCAGGGTTTCGAATGGTTGTCCTGGTTTTCTGCCGCCATGACCCCTGTTGCTAATGTGAGGGCCTGCTGTTTCCTCGCGTGATCGCACGCTCTCACTTTCCGCCTCTGTCTTCTGCTCGTGTGGAGGGAAACTCGGCACATGGAAATAAATATCAATCAGTAAACTACTCCATTTGACACGTTACATGGGCGTTGTAGGAGATATCATTTGCTCGAGTTTTTGCCAAACAAACCAAACAGTCATTCTTTTTGGGGCGAAGGCCCCCCGACTGCAGCTGTGTGGAAATGTGGAGTTATAGAGCACACGACTGTGTGAAATAAGCAGCAGATATTTAAGCGTTTACTCATAAAACCGGGGCAAAAGAGGAAATGATGACAAGTGCTTTATTATATGGAACAACAAACCTATTTTTACTTTTGTTACTGTGCTGTAAATGTTCAAACAGTTTTTGACCGCCACTGCATTTGTCTCAGGTGCTCACAGCATTACAAAGTGTCGTTATCTCATGATTTACTGACGTTTGTAGTCAACAATGCATCCTTATTTTTATTTTTTTAAACCGACTTGGGGACAACGAAAACACATTATTGACGTATCAACATATGAATTTAGGAGAAGAAAAACGACGTGGAGACCGAAGAACTGCTGATTTCTGAATGGCCACAAAGGACTGGCTTTAAGTTAGTTCCCTTTTGACGTGTTTAAAATGCTTACAGCCTGGTACAAGAAACAGGTAAACCACTCACTTGTTCGTTTAGCTTGAGAGGAAATATTTAGATGCCCGAAGTGACATTAAAAGTTCTGACGTAACATAACCCAGTCACTTTGTTTAGGCCCAGAAAATATGTTATTTAACAAGACATCCAGATATGCAGAATATTATAACATCTCAGATCCAGATAGAATAAGAAAAGATTTACTGAGCTTGGTAAATTAGTCCAAACCATTATTATAAATACCACCGAAGGGTGCACACATATTTGTGGATGCGGTAGCAAAATTTAAAAAAATCTGTTATATATTAATCAGGGCAGTTGACCAGGAGCAGCAAAGATCAGCAAGTCTAAAATAAGCAGATCTGTTAATAATCAGCAGTTTGTAATTTACCAACACAACAGGTGCAGTTTTTGTTGTTACTGGTTTGGACATATAAACTTGAACCTGATTACTTGCTAGAATAATTGAGAGGCCTGTTTTGTCTTAGTTAACAAAGAGACTATTTATCAAGTCTACTTTAAAGTCATAATACTAAAAACTCTTCAGAGACTTTATTCTTCAATTTAATTGCATTCACTTTACTGTACACCACTGACATGTCTATATTTTTTTATTACACTGAATAAACTGCTCTCTCTCTGCTCTCACTATTTTAATACTTTACATTTGTCGGACATCAGGAACAACTCTGCTGACAATGTGGATGGCAATGAAGTCAGTTGCATTTATTAAAACAAAATACATTTTAAAAATATGAATAGTTTTCATCTGATGAGTATTATGAAAAAAAATCTCTTTTGTCACAAATCTTCCTCCTGTCAGTGTTGCAAAACTTCTGTCTCAGATTCATTCATTTTCCAAAGTTTAACACCAGTACAAACGTCACTTTACTTGCAGTAAACCGCGCCTGGACTACAGGTGTCACTGTTGCATCATTAAAAACACAAACTCACCCGAGAGATGCTGAGGACACTGCAAGACAGATTTGGATTTATTATTATTTATTTATTTTAAAGTGCTCTCTCCTTGAAACAGTTTAATTCTCAGGAGATGGGTTTGTTCATAGCAGAGTCCCACTCATCTAAACTCAAAAAGAAATGAAAGGTTTGTTTAGACGTCACAGGGGAATGTCCAGTTCTCTGCTTGTTTCTCTCATGATGCCTCTTTGTTGCCACAATGCTCAATTTCTGGTACAAACAGCAAAGATATCATTAATTTATTTATCTTTCTGAGACTGGGTTAGTTGAGAACCAACAATAAGAATAAAAATGACAAAACATTAATAAAACTCAAAATGATACACTTTTAAACACTAACAAAATATCAATATTTTGGATGTTTAAACTGGCACAAATAAAACTTTATCTAAATTAAATCTGAAGAATATTTTGAAGTTATCAATGACTTATATCTGCATAGATTAATAAACAAAGATATAAAAAAAATCAATTTCAGTTTTTTATTGCACCATTATTATGAATGATTTCAAAGAGATTCACATCCTCTGATGCAGATTTCACAAAGCAGTCAGTCGGAGGTTAGTGGAGTCATTTCGACAACTGTCTGTCCCTTGAAAGCTACTGGTGGCTCCAGCTTTCATACACACACACACACTGCAAATGGCTTTGCTCATGCACTGCGGATTCTGAGTGAAGATAAGAAAGTGAAGACTGTGCTTTGTGATTTCTTTGAAACTAGTGTGAAACTTTATACTGAGGCTTCAGAGGAGGACAGTGACAAATCACAAGGAATAGAGCGTGCTGCTGTTCACTGGACCTCTCATCCCTTTTCACACTAACGCTGGACTCCTTTTTTCTGATGCCCTTTAAAGAGCACAGAGCTCAAGTTCGAAGGTTTACTGGGGATTCTGCAAAGAGCCAAAGAAGATGGCTGCAGGAAAAAAATTTAAAAAGTCAAGAATTCATGCGGCGCCTTTTTCAAGCGAAGCTCTGTGCATAGTTTACGACTTTACAGTTACTGGATTGGAGTATAACAACACAAGAGGAGTTACTTTAGTTTTTGAATTGCTAGTTTAGGGCACTATATTGCATTTTTTCCACTAATAACTTTTTAATTGGTGTAAAACAGCATGAAAATGACAATTATTTTATATAATTTCCTTTTTGGACTTAATAGAAAAAAAACTGAAACAAACACAATTGTTTGTATTCTTGTGGCCATATGATGAACTAGGGACCTGTCGGAGATGTACCTCACCTTTTGTCGGGAGACGGCGGGGATTGCTCCAGCAGACTTCCTTGACCTTGGTGAGTTGGATGGATGGATGGATGGATGGATGGATGAATGGATGGATGGATGGATGGATGGATGGATGGATGGATGGATGGATGGATGGATGGATGGATGGATGGATGGATGGATGGATAGAAGGAACACATGCAAGCAGACTTAGTCATCTAAATTGAATTTTTATTCAATGTTTTGACATCAAAGAGAATAAATAAATCTAGAAAGCCTCCAGTCGTCAGTACCAGTGTCTGCATGACTAACCCAAATACTGGATGTTTTGTATTGTGATAAATGAGTAAGTTACCACTGATGTCTACAAACTGCACATTATGGCCACTCGTCTTGATTTATTCAACGAATCCTTAATTCGTGCTTTGATAACTAAACTTTGATAACTAAACTTTGATAACTAAACAAACACAGCTTTGTTTGCAGAATTCAGCATAGCTGTGGTTGTTTAGTTATCAAAGGTTATTGATGAGTCTTTAAAAACAGTTATTAACTAAAACATATTTCATGATATGATTCATAAATGAAAAACGGGGCCCGCCTGAACATCAGGCTCAATAACCAAATGGCACAATATGTCTAAAAGCAGCTGTTGGTCTTTGTGTGCCAGTCTGTGACCAGGTGTGGCGCTATAGAGCAACAGAGAAGCAACAAATCCAAACACCGACATTTGCGTCCAGCAGATGTTATAACATATACAAAAATAACCCCACACACAAACAGCTTCTCCCTTTAGTATATCATAATGTATTCAAATGAAAAGAAAACAATAACTGTTAGTAAAGAACAGCAGTAGTTTTGTTAAAGTGATCCGGTGCATTTGGCTCCTATACTGAGTTTCTGTTGAGGTTTGAAAAGCTTTATGGCTCAAATAACTGAATCTCTACTTTCTATACCTTCCTAGTCATTTGGTTGCAACTCCGCCAATTTTAAAGTTTCTAAATGATCACTGAAAAAGCAGATGACATTGACTACAGTTATAGTTTTGCTTAAAGTAGCACCAAGAATGTTTTTTTTTTTTTTTTTTCCACATTGAATTATCAGTTTCAAATCCATGTAAAGAAGCTCTTGGTAACCCAAATCTGGGTTGATTTACAACTTTTAACTGTGTTTTGTGTCTTGCTTTAACCATCACAAACATTTTATCCATTATTTTCACTTATCACGATGCTTCATAGTGCATTTTCTTTCTGCCTTAACAGGAAATGTTGCCATTAATTAAGAGTCAGATAAAATGTGACAGGCTTCCAGCTTGCAGCTGTGACCTTTTTCTTCTTTGCTTCCAATGTGTTAAAAATGTGCTGCCATATTGTGGACCAGCTCCCTTGTCGCAAATAAGGAAAATGACTTGGTAAAAACTGAAATGGTGCAGTGGGACCATTTTCTAATGCAATGAAAACATTGCAGGAAACTGTACTGATGAAGTTTTATAATGCTGGCCTAATGACTCAAGCTAATATGAAATCTGGATGGCACAGTGGGTTTATCACCAGGCTGATGGCATCCTGGGTAAAGTATTAGTTGTAATTCTTCTAAATGCTCAGCTAATTCACTGGAGTCTGGCCCGATTGCTCTGCCAGATGAGTTCACATCTGAACGAACCTGAGGATTATTACATTGCAATAATCAGAGCATGCGGTCCTGTTTTCAGGAACACTGTGTTTCTTGCAGCAAAGAGCTTAGACACTCAAACGCGGTTCACTGGTCCAATAATCTTTACTAAGAGGCAACAAAAAAATTAATTTCTGCAATTAGATTTCAACAAGAGACTGTTTTACTAGATTAAAAACTTGCCAGAGCATTATTGCAACCCAAGGAACATTTCCATCAGTTGCATCAACAAACTTACTGAGAAATACTGTTGTTTGGTCAGTGGTGCCTTTCTGAAGTAAACACACTTAATTTAAACAGTTCTGAAGTTTTAAATGCTTTCGCGTCTACAACGTTTATTTTATTTTTTTGCTGACTTGCCACTCTTTATAACAGTTCTTGGCGCATGGGGTTATATAGATCTGCTGTGTTGACAAATGGGACATAATTTTATGTCAATATCAAGTTGATATAAGTAGAAACTGATCTGATCTAATGGAATAATTTGGCTTTAGACAGGACTGTTTGGGGTTTCTTGTACTCTTGTTTGTAAAGCTGGTCTTTTTATTTTTTTCTCTTCAGTTCTTGACATTCTCCTTGATGCTTCCACCTGTGTCTTGTTGGTGCAGATCTTCCCTGACGGTGCCACCTGTTTCTCTGCTGCCCCGGCGTTTATTTGTAGCCCTATGTCCTCTACTCGGATCAGTCTATGTGCTCTGCTGACAAGTCTTTCTTGCCTTTTTGTCAATCCTGCTGTGGTTGGTCTGCGTTCCAGTTTGTTCTTGTTCCTGTGTCAGCTGTCATCTTGTTTTGAGTTTTTTTTTTGTTTGTTTTATTTTCTTTGGATTTTTCTAATTCCCTGCTTGTGCTTGTATTTAACGCCCAAAAAAAGCAGAATACACCACTACCTTGTTATACTCTAACTTTTGGTTTATTTATAAACCATTAAGACCAACAACCGCATGGCAGGTTTTGCATACTTTTTTTTTTTTTTTTTAATTTGATTAGTTTAATAGTTCAATAACTTATTTTCCTTCTGTTCCTGTTTGATGGCCACCAATTACTGGGGAAAACATCTGGATCACTGACAGTTAAAAGCTCCAGTATGTTCACTGCCAGGCTCCATAGAGGGGATCATTAGAGCTTTTCCCTGAAAATAGCTGCAGCTGGAAGCAGTGTTCGGAAGATTGGTGGGGGGGAATTTCAAGAATGAAATGAAGGATGCTGAAACTAAAGCAAGGAATAGTGTGGTCAGGCGGGTTCATCGCTGAAAACAAACTCCTTTCACATACATTCAGTTTATCCACTGTTAACATAAAGGATCAATTATGTGATTCTTGAATTTCTAGTTAAGTATGTGAAAACTCAGAACAATATATAGTAAAGAAACCACAAAACAGACACGACATGTGAAGCATACAGCTCTGCAAGTACATGCTTTTCTCTGTGGCCATATGAGAGCTGTGCATCATAGACGGATAAAAGCCCGAAGCCGTGTTCAGAGGAGAAGAGTGTAAATCTTTTGCTGAACATTGAGCCACCTCTTTAAAATGCCTCCCCAGTTCTATTATGTCAGAGTCATAGATTTCATGTTTGTCAAGGCAGAAAATAATAGCTTTGAAAGTGTTATGTTTGTCCGTGATGAATGTGAGAAAGAGAAGCTGTGTTTGAATCTGCTGACGGTGGGTTAGTGCATGCTGTGGGAGAGGGCATCTCTTGATTTGTGTCCTTTGATTTGGTGATCACATATCACAGATGGTGTTACGGGGGGAGGAAATAAGAGCAGAGGTGCAGACAGATCCCTGCGGCATCCCATTAAGCTAAGTTTAACATCATTTCTTGGGTTACACTGCTGCCTGTAAGGTGGTTGAGGTTACATTTTTCAAATATGAAGGTGCACTGAGATTCAGGCCTTTGGCTACTGTGGAAAAAAAATGAATGAACGTAAAATCAGTGTTGCATTTACCATATATGGTATGAAGCGCAATAAATATCCATCTGCCGGATGATGATCTATAAACATATATACAGAAAGGTCTACTTCGCCAGCTTGAAAGGAAAATGAGAGGATCATTAGAGCTCAGGAAACTAGGGCTGAAAGCTGAAAGTTGGCAAGCCTCTACGGAGGGTTCCACTGAGGTCGGGAGATGTTCTGTAATTTCCGACCCCAAGCTAATTTGTGCAGCATGCTGCGTGGTGAGAGTGAGATTTCTACCAGGGATGGTGGGGGGAGGGGTGGCAGATTTGTTGCATTTGAACTCCCTCATGTCTTCCCAGTCGTGTCTGTAATTAAATATGTACTCCCCGGGAGACAGTGGGATTCTGAGTAATAAAAAGTCTACTTTGTGAGCCTCCTACTCTCTGTCTTCGGCTGTTTTTAGGACATGTCTGTCGGTACGGTGACAAACCCCCTGACAGGCTTTACAAGCAGTCTTAAAGCTTTCAAATTAAATCTCTGTATCAGCCAAGAACTATATCTGCTCAAACCACACTGCGAGTTTTCATGCAGCTGAATAATCTTGTTTAATCTTTGCTAAATGGCCTCAACAGGCACTTCCTTCCACACAGCTATTAACTGGGAATAATAAATGAGGACTTTTTTTTATATAACAAACATGTTTCCTTTCTTTTCAGTTATGATTATTCATTTAAATTTAAACTTTATTTGTCTGAAAATATGACGAAGGAATGCACACGTACACACACACACACACACACACACACACACACACACACATATATATATATATATATATAATTTGCAGTTTAGGCTTCTTTTTTCTTTTTCAAGCCACGTTCCAAAAAGAAGTTGAGGAAACTTTCTTTCTTTCATTTCTTGTGCTGCTGAGAGTTGCTGTTGAATACCTTTTTTTTTCTGCTGACCTGTATGTTGCTTTCCCATGACCAATGATATCGTTTATACATTGAAATATGTGTGGTGTTGGAAAAAGAGATACATTTTTTTGTGCCTACTATGCTCTAGATATATCTTGATAAGCCATTTTGGATCAAGTCAAAGCCAAATCTCATGCTTAGTTTGCAGCTGCAGGTTTTGTTAGTAAAAGCAGGCAAAAACACAAGATTACAGGTATTAATATGTCACTTAAAACCACAAATTGACTTTAATCAAGCAGGCAAAAGCTGGTTTTCCCATTGTACAATGCTTATTTTATTAATGAAGACTTATTTCTTCTTGTTTTTGAGAGATGGGAGATAAACCTTCCCTGTGTATGTGTGTGTGTGTGTGTGTGTGTGTGTGTGTGTGTGTGTGTGTGTGTGTGTGTGTGTGTGTGTGTGTGTGTGTGTGTGTGTGTGTGTGTGTGTTTACAGAGATTTGTCACTGAAATGTGAATGAACATACTCTGAACACATTCCCACATCTTGTCAGAGTGCAACAGCTCTTTGGAGAGCAGTGTTTAAGTCCATTGTGTCATCGCTGCTGGTTATGTAGGACATTAACGTGTCATCAGTGTTTTATGTGTTGAAGTCCATCTCGGCACTGCAGTTTACTGTCACGTCCTGAAACCTCGACTAAAGCAGTACAAAAACCGTTCTTGATACAAGCCAGAATATGAAACCCAGTAGAGTTGTATCATGATGTACCACGTGAGGGGAACATAACCTAATGCTGCAACAGTTATGCCCTCTGTGTCTGGACCTACTCAGAATGTTTCCCTTCACTTTCCAGTGAAAGCTGTAGGAGAGGGGAAAAAAAGTTAGGTTTGTCCCAGATCCAGCAGAATGTCTGAAAATCTTTCATGTGTCACATGTCACATGGTGAGGTGGCTTTTCCATCCAGGAGATTCTCCCCCTCTGCACTGAAAAGTGGCTACCAAGGATGGTTTGGGGAGATTTTCAGGATTCCTGCTGGACTTCTTCCAGAGGGAGGTATTCCCAAATTGTACTATTGGAATGAGACCTCAGGGCAGACCTAAGACTTCCTAGAGAGATTATATGTCTTGATATGGATGGATGGATGGATGGATGGATGGATGGACGGACGGACGGAATGATGGATGGATGGTTCAGACCATGTTTTGGGTGTGTTTCACATCGGTAGCTTTAGCTGGCACCAAACTAAATCTCTGAAACTTTGGACCAATTAGTAAGAGCGGTGTACCACAGAAACAAAGGCTTTAGGTAACTTAATGATGATTTTGATGAATTTCATTATTTGTCAACAAACGTGTCACAATGTGTGAAATATTGTACGTGGGACACAACAATGACAGCAAACGAAGCTGCAACAACGAGTTTCATACAGTGGCTCGCTGGCGTTTATAACTAACCATAAATCCAGTTTTATGGCTCCTGCATTCTTGAGGATAAATGTCCTCTTTACAAAGCAGTATTGGGTGTCACTGCGCAAACACAAAACCTGTGTATCTTCTGTATCCCGGGCATATCTCATACAGGACCTTTGTGATCTGGTTAGTGGGGTCGTTAAAGACGGAGACTTTATCTTGAATTTCACCTTGTATTTTCTAACAACACAAGAGGCGGTCTTTCCAGTTGTGCTTCACTGGCACTAGTTTATCAGGTTTTCCACATGGTGGTTCTTTTAGTACAACGTTCAAGCTAGAATTAGTCTGTTCTATGTCCTTAAACATGTGGAGCCACAGTAAATCTTCATTTTCATCAGAGCGTGAAATAGGGCCTGGCTATTACGTTGCAGTGTTGACAGCCATTTCTAAAAACCAAATTACATTCTTACATGTCCCTCAGCTCTGCGTAAGCAGGCACAACAAAGGAGAATACATTCATCCACGAAGTGCCGATGCCTTTTCCTCATCTCAGGTTTCATCGGACTGGAAAATGCAGACCGGTTCCACTCTGCTGCTGTTGAGACGGCAGTTTCCAAAAGACGCAAAGCAGTCAAATGGAAATGTTGCGTTTATCATATCTGCCCCGATGCCTGCTATGTAAGAACATAGATCGTGTGTTTCTCTGTACACAAGTTCACCCTGTTTATCTTACTTGTTATGATGGTCTTGGGTTTGTGTTGTCAACCTGGTAAATGATCTGTGACTGAGGGAGTCTCCGAGCTCAGTGTGCATGTACTGCAGGGAAGTTGTGTGTGTGTGTGTGTGTGTGTGTGTGTGTGTGTGTGTGTGTGTGTGTGTGTGTGTGTGTGTGTGTGTGTGTGTGTGTGTGTGTGTGTGTGTGTGCGCGCGCGTGTGTGTGTGTGTGTGTGTGTGTGTGTGTGCGCGTGTGTGTGTACTATTTCTGTCTTACTTTTTTGTCTTTAAACCCAATATATACTCTATATGTGCCTAAATAGAAATAACTTAGCGTGGGTGTATTTATGTTCAGAAATGTGCAGTGAAATCGAGAAAATTTGCATTATTTTACCATATCTAACAATGAAGAGCAGCTGCAGCATGGCGAATGGAGAGGTTTTCTCTCAAACGAGACAGTTCTTGGGACTCCCTGAGGGAACTTTGGGACTGCAGCGCTCCTCTGAGTTTTACACATCAAGTGTTTAACTGACACTATATGCTTCAAGTCATTTCTCTGAGTACTTCTAAGATCCAGAGCCTATAAATAATATACGTGTAACAGCTCTGGAACATTATACAGTTAGTAAATTAATTATTGAGGGTGAAGGTGACAGGACAGGATGTAAAAGATGAGACACCTTCTTATCAATCACTCTGATGATGATGATGATGATGGTGATGATGATGATGATGATGATGATGATGATGATGATGATGATGATGATGATGATGATGATGATGATGATGATGATAATTTTGGGATAAAATCTGCCGTCCATAATGTTGCACATAATGTAAAGAATTTCAATTCTCAATTTTCAATTTGTAAAAAAAAAAAAATACATGATAGAAAAATTTATCTTGGGGGATTAAATGGAGAGATTTAAAATAAAAGTGTTTAAACATGTCACTTTATTTTACACTCTTTTCTTTATTTTGATACCAAATGGATTCAGATAAAACTTGTAGTTTCCACCTTTTACTTCCTGGTGTAGGAGGTATTAGAAGACATGCCGGACCGTCCTCACTCATTAGCACAGTAAAGTCTGTGTGTTTTCTGTACTCAGCAGATCAATATGCTATAATATTTTCATTATAACAACTCTATTGGTTCTGGAAATGGGATTTGGACATTTCTAAATGCATATGTTCTGAAATGAAGTCTGAGCGATTATAGGAAGCTCTGTGATGCGTCCACATGTGGGTGAAGTCGAGGCCACAGTAACTCAGGGAAATAGAAAGTTGTGGGGGGAGAAGGTGAAAAGTGTAATGAAATCATTAAATAATTGAAACTACCCGCAGTTTGTTTGGTTCCCTTGTTTCAACTCAAAAACACTCCAGACCAAGTCTCACCAAACATTACAATCATTTCTAATCTCATCAAGCTTCACTGTTTCCTTTTGGACAAACAGTATGAGCTTTTATTGATTTAACAATGACCTAAGCTGCTGTTACAATCACTCGAAGGTGTGGTTTTTCTGCATCTTGACTATAATGTAACTGAGTGTGGATTATGTTTGGGTCTGGAGTCAATGCCAGACTCTTCCTCCACCGCGCAGACCGGCTCAGAGTTCTTTAATGGACACATGTGGGACGCAGTCCAACACAGTCATTTTCAACTCTGCTGCTCTGTGAAATGACTCACAATTAGCTCCATTGAGGTAACTGTCATCACTCTAATCTCTTGCTTTTTTCATATATATATAATTAAAGGAAAGGCTTTCAGGTTGTTTACACAAAAACATGATCAGATTCTTGAGAACAGTGGCCTTGTTGATGAGTAGATACTCAGTGTTTCCCCTCAAGGCTTTACAGCATGTCAGACAGCTGATGGACCGTGTGGGAAGACGAGTCACCTGCCTCAATCAACCAGCCCCCCACCCTCTCCTGCCTCTTCTCTGCCGCCACCCCCTCTGGATGACGAGCGTGGAGGACAGCTGAGTGTGGACTAAGTCGTGCTGACATTCCTTGACTATCTGGTTGTGGTGTGCTGGTGTACAACAAACACAGTTGTAACTGACAAAAGACTATTTTCACTTCGTGATATGGATTTGCATTCAAAAATGAAGGATTGCAATACTTTTTTTCACTACTAGCATATCAAAAAAAAAAAAGAAAAAGGTTTGGATTGCACTAATTATTAGTGACTAATGCTTTGGCAGTTAAGCTTTTCAAACTATTTCTGTATTTCTACATGACATAAATTAAATTCTATTCTGCAGTCCATAAAATAGATTAATTTACCTCTACTGGCAACATCTCACCCAGTGACAGCTCGGATAGGCTTTTTGTGCATTTACAGCTGCCTGAGTTGTCAATGATGAGACTCTACAAGGTTGCATTAAGCGTCCAGGGTGCTTCATTGGATTGTGGTGCGTTGACTCTGGAGACAGTCACCTCGCTGACAAGCGCATGCAACACCTTTGAGATGATTTCAAGTTGCTTCTAGCAGGATAACACGCCTTGTCACAGCTGTCATAAAGAGATGGACATACTTCAGGTTGGATTTGGTGTTTAAATGAAGAACCAGCGACATCCTGAACCACTGATAGTGACTCTACCGCTTGAATGCTGCAGCAGAAACCCATCACATTTTTTTCTGCGCTTTATTGTCCAGATTTGTGAAAACGTGTGAATCGTAGCCTCAGTTTCCACCCAGTGTGGTCTCCTCCAGATGTGGCCCATCTGCTTTAAGGTAAGTTACACATTTGCAGACGGTCTTCTGCATAGCCTGGTGTTTGCTTTTCCATCATCGCAAACCAGTCTGACCATTCCCCTCTGATGCCTGGCATCAAAAAGGCATTTTTTCCCCCCAAGTAACTCCCACTGGCTGGACCCCCCCTTTAAATCCTGGAGATAGTTGAGTGTTAAAATCCCTGATGAGCTTTACTTTCAGAAGTATTCATACCAGCCTCCGTGGTACCAGCCACGCTGTGATAAAAGTCTTGTAGATCAACTCTCTTCCCCAGTTTGATGTTCAGTTTGAGCTTCAGCAGGTCATCTTGATCATGTCTACCCACCTACATGTAAAGATCTGCTGCCTTGTGATTGGTTATTTGTGTCAACTGTTGTTTGAGTAGGTGTACTTGGTGAGTGTACGCGGCAACTTTGTGTCTCCGGAAACCTGGAAACAATATGCATGTACGTGTTGTGCAATATGTTCAACGACTTTAAAACGATTTTTTTGTCTGGTGCATATGTGAAACCAAATAAAATGTTTATAGGAAGAGAGAAGAGAGAAACATTTAAAAACAGCGCGTATGTTACATGTACAGAAGATGAAGCCAGAGTTTTAAGGGACAGACTTAAAACCGGAGATTCAGATCTGTTTCTGAATCAAAGGACAGCGACGTTCCTTCCTGATTTTGACATAACTTGGATCATGGAATGAGAATTTGGATGAGACAAGACTTAAAATTTTCAGTTCTGTCATAATTTTACATCATACTCCAGCAAGAATAATAAAATATTATTTAATTCTCTGACCTTGAAAATGCTTGCCTGCAAAAAAAGAAAAAAACACAATATTCTTGCATATAAAAGATAGATATTAGATGTTAGATGATATTACATTTTTTTTTAGATTAAAATAATGTAAAATGACGGCATCAAGTATTTTGTCAAAACGGGAATAAATCAAAATTCCTTTTGTGATCATTTATAAATGCATTTATATCAAAGCCAGCAGATCCTCGAAATAAAACAGCTTATTCTATTTCATTTTATATCATTTACATTCTCAAGTCCAATTTGCAGCTTTGTCTTTAACATGAAAATATACAATGAATCATTGTTCCAAAGGCCATTTGGTCTTTTTTTTTCCCAAACAGGAGAGAAGGTGTCTCTCACAGGCCTTCAACTGATATATCTCAAATGCCAAAGAGGTTGTGCAAGACCATTCCTGTCACTGCTTCGTTTTGAGTGACACAATCAGCACCAGCGAGTGTTCCTGTCGGAGATATGACTCAGCAGGGGAGAAAACCCATCCATCTCATGAGGTTAAACCTCTGCGCTCCCTTTCACATGCACCCTCACACGGTATCCTGAAGTTAACGTTTGCAGCTTTGATGACAGTTATGTTACTCTGTAACTGGGAGAGATTATCTCAGTTTTATGACAGTGCTTTGTAGATGCGCCCTTAAACCAGACGACTAATAGCTTTTATCTTCCATGACGGGAAGAAAATGTAATGAATTAGATATAAATGTTCATATAAAAGCCACTGAACAAAAATCATACCATCCGCTTGTTTTGATGTTTAAAAAATAGTCTGATTTAAAAGGAATCGAAACGACGCAGAGCAAAAACAAGGGCAGCCTGATCCACAGTCAAGTGTGACAGCCTGAAAGGAAGATGCCCCCGAGTTTTAAATCGCGCGCATGTGGTGAGGCACTAACAATCTCCGGCTGGATTACCTGGGGGTCCGAGGAAAAGAGCACGGCTCTAACAAGTCTGACACGTACCGGGGGAGTCGACCAAGCAAAGCCTTAAAGTTAGCTCCAAAACTTCAGGAGGGTTTTTCAAAGTTAACTGGAAACGGGCGAACAGGAGCCCGCTGAGCCCTTTGATTGGTTCCTGTCAGGAGCCTCTCAGCAGCATTTCTACAACCTGAATCTACGTGAGAGAAAAATAAAAACATGGATAATCATATATGATTTAGACTCTTGACTTGAACTATTCTTTTTTTAGAAATGTTCCTCAGTCCTGATTGGTGATAATAAACTCCTAGATGTTTGCTCTGCTCTTGTTCTACCTGGATGTTTATTCAGTTTCTTTGTTTCGGCGTTATTTTGTTGAGGTTAATCTTTCTCTCCTCAGTTGAGTCTAGTGTTTGTTTGGGAATTTGGGTCTTAATTTTGGATTTCTGCTTTTCCTCTGCTGGCTCCTGTCATTCTCCCTACGTATCCTCAGTTGCCCTCACCGTTCCTCCACCGTTCACCAGTTTCCCCACCTGTTCCCAGATCCTCGTTTACCTGCCCGCACCCACTCGACTCTCTTTTCTGCTTCTCCCACACTTTGCCAGATTCTTGTTTCTGTTTGGATTAGTGTTCTGTTTCATCCTTCATGCCAAGTGTTGCTCAGCTTTTTCTGCCTCATTTTGTTCGGTATGTTTTTTTTCTCCTCCTTTTAGTTGAATAAGAAGAGGATAAAAAGGCAAAGTAAAGCAGAAATGACATGAAACGAAATGAACTAGGGGACGTGCAGGTGAAGTAAATGAAGGAAAGAACAGCAAAGAGGAGAGTGAGACTGAATGAGACAGAGAGATGGATTGTCTGGATTATCTTACTCCCTCATAGCCTGTCTTTGTTAAGGCGGCTTGCTGCTGGCAGTTGCAGGTGGTTTTTTTTTTTTGGATGGGGGTGGGGGTTGAGAGCGGGCCCGTACCTGTGACTCACTGGCCACAGGTGTCAATCAAACTCTACCTGGCTGCCAGAGGAATGTGGTAAACAAGCCAGTGTGGTCCCAGCGACCCAGAGCGAGGGGCATCTAGCGGAGCAACAACATGATGGCTGAATCAGACATTCAGCTGCTCGACGCAGCGCAGGCAGCACCTGGAGGTGGGAGATACAGAAAGCAAAGCCCTATCTGCCTCCTCTTTGTAGTGTTGTTCAGAAGTGTAATCGTATGCCAGGTCCACCTGCCTGAGGCGGTGTGAGGAGAGGTTATTGTTCAGTCAGCTTACAGGGCAACTTTTCTCCTCCTTAAGTTTGACTTCAGCACTTTCATTTGTTGAGCTAGAGAGTCCCCCCCTCCCCCCCTCCCCTTTTTTTCTTCTGAACCACTATTTTCACAGGTGTAAAGCTTTGATTCTCACCTTTCATCCTTTCACCTGATTCATGGGATCATCAAAGTGTCAATAGAAGGATCAGATAGAGTCCTCAGCCGTGTTCATTTAAGCGTGTGCTGTTTCAGTCACATGGTGCTGCGATCAGACTGTAGCCTACTGACATCCCAACTACAATGTGACTGGAAATGAAACAAAACTGTGTTTGTGTCAAATGTAATTGTTTATATTTTATTGTTACTGAAATTGTCTTTGGTCTTTAAATTGGTTGTCCGTTAGTAATTAGCTAAAGGTCACAAACTACAAGGAACTTTTTGAATGAATGCATACATTTTGATTATCCAAAGAAATTAGTGAACTACAAGTTGAAAAAAAAAACGCACGCACGCACGCACGCACGCACGCACGCACGCACGCACGCACGCACGCACGCACGCACGCACGCACGCACACACAGCGTTAAGGTGGAAACAAATGCAGTGAGTACCAGCAGAATCGCAGCCAGTGAATCTCTTGATCTATTGATCGTGAATGCATCAGCAGATGTATTGCTTTCATCAGCATCTCCAGGATAATAACTGTAATCGGAAAGCCCTGGCTGAATGGGGAAGAGCATTCTGATGGATCTGGTCTGAAGGCGCAGGACTCGGCCCTCAGATCCAGACATGCGGGTGCACGCGGGAGTCCTGCAGGCTGCCACTAGAAGGGCAAAGGCTACGCATGCCCTCAGGATACAGCGTCACCGACTACAAAGAGATGGATGTTGAATGTCTTGGAGGTTTACAGAATTGTTTAAAAAGTCAAACTAATAAAACTGGCCTGAATTTGCTATTTAAAGTAACTTTACCCAAAAAGTATCGGATTGACGGTTGCACACATCACAAACAACGTGGTTGAGGTTAATTAGATTGGGAACACATTATATCTATGGTTTAAATCACACACTGTCCCAGAGTACAGTATGCTTTACTACAGCCGTATATACGGATTTTCCTCTATCATAGACTGACTGCTGTATACTTTTGTTTGTTTGTCTCATATGTGAGCACAATTTAACACAGCCTACATTTGCTTTAACTGATGAGATTCACAGAGTTTTACTCTCCGCTTTGATTTTCTGAACGTGGAGGATGATTGAAACCTGACAACTTTCCGCTTCTGTCTGCATGCCCAGAAGTGTTTCGAGTCTGTTTTTGCTGCTGAGCAACTCTACGCCCTGTCAGTGCAAATGAGGATGTGTCCTGATGTCTTAATGGCTGCATACGACAGGAGCCTGAGCTGATGTATTTTGCAGTGCTTCGCCCTCCATCTGAAGTGAGCCTGTATTTCATTCAGGCTTTTCAAATATTTCTCTTCCCACAGCATGAGGTATGATTATGAAAAGTGATTATGGAGGACTTTAGAGCACACTCAGTGAGGGGCAGATAATTTGTCGCTTTTCCAGCGTCTTGGCTGCTGATTCTTTCATGCTGCTGGACTGACACTCTGAAAGTGTAGTGCTAAGCTTTAATTTTGGATGATTTTATGGCTGCATTGACACAAGGAGGCCTTTTATATTCGTTTAAAATCTCTGTATGTGCCAACGGTTCTGCTTTCCTGGCACAAACTCTTAAAAGGGACTTTAAACAACACTGTCGCTTGATGATTACATTTTTTTTTTGTCTTTCCAGTACACGTGAACTGAATTCATGAACAAAATGTATTATGTGTACACACATTTTTGAATGACTTTTAAGATTGTCCAATATATTAACAGAAAGGAATACATTTGTATGCCACTCGTCTCATCTGTTAGCACTTTTACACGACAAGCCACATTTAATCTTCCCCATACACAGTCTTAGTCTTTACAGATTTCTTTTTATTCAGTACATAAGGCTCATACACCAGTAAACACATCATGACCAAGATGAGATCCAATATCTCCCCCAAAAGACAGTTTGTGGACTGTGGAGTTCAGAGATGGAACCACCAACGTTCCCACTGGCAGATGACTGCTCTAACTTCCTAACCGCCGCCGCCTCTGGAGTAATAAGACCTCCTGGAGTCTAGACACTGGTGGTGGTGGAGATGACTATAACACATGAAGAATACAGATGAAGAGAAGATGAGGAGGAAGAAGGATGCATTTAGAGAACCTGAAGGGTACGGTGGAAAAAAATGCAATGATCAACAAGAAGAACAAGAGTAAGGTTTGATTGATTTCTTTGAGCCAAAGATTCAAATTATTTATTGAAAGCAGTGTTGGTGATAGAAAATAGACCTGCAGGAACCTGCATATTTCATAATACATTAGAAACAGAATAATAAAACAAACAGACTGTTCAAGCTGAATTTGTACTCGATGTGGATATCAGATAACCATTTCCAAGCATTGTCCTCTCATCCAGGGTACCTTTATGTTAGCTACATATATATATATATATATATATATATACATCATACCTCAAAACAGTTTGTAATTACTTTGAGATGAAAAAAGGAGATATTGACTTTAGTTATGCTGCTGTAAGCCTAGACTGCTGGGGGACCTCCCATGATGCACCTCTCCTTACCCGGTTCCCTTCAATTTCAACTATATTAAGACATTATTCTTTGATATTGATAGAATTGATAGTAACTTGTTTTCCGTCACTGCTCAGGACGTGTTCCTGATCTGTTGCTGTTCTCTCCTCTTTCCTCCAACCAGTCGAGGCAGCCGGCTTCCTTCCTGAGTCTGGTTCTGCCAGAGGTTTCTTCCTGTTCAGGGGGAGTTTTTTCTTTCCACAGTCACCTGGTGTTTGCTCAGGAAGGCCAATTTGATGCTATGTAATTAATGCTGACTGGTGGGGGTGCCTCATGAACGCGCACAACTCCAGTTGCCGTCAGGTCTCAAACATAACAAAATTAAGCTTCAATAAACAGAACTTTGAGAGAATATTTACTTTTTCATTAAGAAGTCCAGAAATCCAACCGTACATGCTCAAGCCAGAATCAGAGCATGAAGTATGAAGGTCAATAACCAGGGGAACTGCAAACACAAAAGTTACCAGTGTCTCTGTTTGGGACTTCTGTAACGGCAGTCCAGCTAAACCTGGAAGATATTCGTTTTTCAAGACTTTGTGAAAATAAATTAATAACTATTTTTATACAGAAGCACCACTGATATGCTGTTGAAAATGTTTACTTTTGTCTATATACATCTTAACGCATTACCGGCCGCTGTTTCACACTGGCTGGCCCGCTGACACTGACATCATGACCCATAGCTGGAAGATGTCTCCTTGTATATGCACACAGCCTGCTGTGATGTATTTAGATGAAGTTCTGAAATAACCTTTTACCTCAAAGTTTTAACTAGCTTATGCATAAAACAAAACCTTGTGAGCTCCTCTTTTGAGCTTATGATGATGTGTAACGTAAAAGTTCACCACTGCAACACTTTTAGTCCATAAACAATAAAAAGCACGCCACGTCGTCTTTAACCATCAGTTACAGAACATAATTTAATATGTCAGCATGGTAAACCAAGACATTATAGCTGCTAAACATCAGTATGTTGACATTGTTGAACTCAGAGAGATTGCTATTTTACAACAAATGTCAGATGGCTGTCCACTAAAGCTACCAATTAACTATCGAACCCAAACCGAAGGTAAAATGTTGCCTTAATGTGAATGCCTGATCAGCCATCCCTGATGTTTTTCCTGTTAAATGCTAAAAATGAGTCAGGTTCCTCCAGATACAACTTTGATTTTCACGAGGCAGTACCAACACATGCTGAAGATCATGATGAGAAATCATCATCAAGATGCAAGAAACCACACATAAGTCCACAAAAACAGGTTTGTCCTTTTGTCTGGAGTTCTGTGAAAGGACCCAGTCAGGCCAAACACAAGCAGACTCTATTCATAAAAACAAGCGAAGTCCTGATTGTGAACGCAGGAAATTGCACCGAACAAACATGTGGACGGACAAGAGGAAATAATCACAATAGTGGTTGGACTGTTTGTATCTGAATCTTAAAAGCATTCTCCCCAAGGAAAAATAAAGAAAGATGTCTAGGGGCTTTACATGTAACAGTGCAAGGTGTAGGTGAAAAAAGAAATCGTTGCAATCGTCAGTTGCTTTGCAAATTTTGATGTGTCTTGGAACTCAAATTTGACTTTGCTTGATTAAATAAACTTTGAATACTTTTTATTTGTAATTCTTCTGGTACATTTCATTGCCCTCAATCTGCCCTTCAATCACATCCGTATCTAAACTTCACTGTCTTCACTCGTCTGTCTTTGATGCAGCTCCACCTCACCTGTCCTCTGACATTAGAGAAGACACACAAGCACCAGTGCTGATACCGTGTTCGCCCCTTATGTACATGTCTTCCTTTTACCGTCAGGAAGTCAAATTCACCTCACTGCTGCGCATCACCTGCAGACCTGATCTTGTGCTGCTTCCATCTCACATTCTGTGTTTCGATGCAGCTTTGCTTCATCTGATATGAAAGACAATGACGCTGGTTTAACGGGAAACACAAATGGAACAATTTCATCATAACTCAGTTTGCTTGTTCAATGTCGGGAAAAGCTGCAATTTAAAGTGGACCAGACTTCATTTTTTTTCACTTTTTTACTCCAAGAAGATTTACAATACTTTCTTTTTTTAATGGTAGTAAGTAATTCAGCGTTGTAAATAAAACCCCTCAAGACAAGCCAATGAAATGCAAAGCAAATATGTAAAAAAGCCAGTAAGGGGTCACAAGCCAGTCTTCTCCAAAGGGATTTAATGACATCAAAATAAAGAAATGCAGTGGCTTTCACAAAGCAGCAAAATATTGAGAAACTTTGCAAAGTTACATGTTTGGGCAAAGTTAAACAGTTTGGAAGTAATTAAATACCAAACAGGTGTATGTTAAAGTTTAAGTATCTGAAAAGATTTGTTCTGCCATTTTAAATATAAATTACATTTTTACAAAAAGAAATTCTAACTGATGTGTTCAGGAAAAGTCACTTATAATAAGTGTACTTCAAGAGTGAGGCTGTCTTTGTGGAGTTTTCACTTCACTACTGAGTTTGAATTTTTACACAACACATTTACTTATTTAAGCTTCCCAGGGAGTGAATCTGCAAGAAACGGGAACAGAAGCATAAGAATGTGAAAAAAGGACCAAGCAGGGGAGTCCTGACAGGGAGGAAACGTGGTAATCTATAATGATGTGCAGAACAGTCTTAAAGGGTTAGAGACTAATCACAATAGGTCGGCTGCTAATATAAACCAGATTCAGGCAAAATACAATAACCTTGAAAAACAAAGGAATAAATTACAACTAAATCCCGCTGAGCTTGAATCCAACAGAGATCAAATGACTTTAAATATAAACCAGTTACAGAAAAACTACACTAACCTGCAAAGAGAGAAAAATGAACTACAAACACGTTTTACTGCACTTGTAGCAGATAGACATCAGTGGGAAACTAATTATTCTTTGCTGAGGAATGACAAGGAACAGTTGCAAAGAAGCTTTAATATACTAAATATAGATAAAAGTCAAACTGAGATGACCTACAATTTACTATGGAGAGACAAAAACCACCTACAAACCAGGTTCAACGCTGTGACAAAGGAAAAAGAGCAGTTACAAACCAAATACAGCAGCCTGGTCGCAGACAGAGATGAGTTGCAGAAGAATCTAGACAAGATGACTCTTAAAGTAGAAGGTAAGCTTTTTCTCCTGCAGTTTTTCTGTAAGGGGTTTAATCTCTGTTAGGTATTATATCACTTTATTCTCAGTCCACAGGCTCAGTCTGTCAGGCACAATGGACAAAGTTTGAAAACAGGTCTTATTTTGTTTCAACCGTGAAGAAGGACTGGGTAGAGAGCAGACTAACCTGCTTAATTGAAGGAGCAGATCTGGTCATCATAAACAGCCGCGATGAACACGTGAGGAACGAAGAACGGAGGCTGAATTTCAATTAACCAGCAGGGATTTGTTTAGACAATTTTGACTGTACATCACCTCCATTTGACATTTTGGAATGGCAATAGCACCAAAGACAAGTTATATTTGAGGCTGAATCAATCATCATTTATAGGTTTTTGTTGAGTAATGCTTTGGACGTACCAAGTTTCACTCCCGGTGTTCCTAATATGAATATTTGGTCAGGATCTCAAACAATAACCGAAAGTATAAACCTCAGATGGTTTCTCAATGGTAACGTGTAAAAATGGAGGGCAGGCTTGTATACTGTCAAACATCCATCCGTTATCGTGCATTTATCTGAGGTCAGCTTGTGGGGGCAGCAGCCGGAACAAAAAGGCCCAGACCTCCCTCTCCAGAGCCACCTCCTCCATCTTTCTTGGGGCGCTCCAAGGTATTCCCAAACCAGCTGTGAGATTTTATTTCTCCAGCATGTTCTGGATCTGTTCCAAGGCTTCTGCCTAGTTGGAAATGCCTCGGCTACCTCCACGGGATGGCCTCCAGGAGACAGCTTAACCAGATGTTCAAAGCATCTCAACCAGCTCCTCTCGGTGTGGAGGAGCAGGGACTCACTTTGTCTCTAATACGGAGGACTCAGATGGCTAGGCCATGTATTAAACAAAAACTCAGTTGGGCAAATCCCGTGTTGCTCCCAACCTGTCATGTGGAAAGGTGGTGAGGATCTTTGTGGCATGAACTGATAACATATGCCTCTTATCGTTATCCCAAGTCACTGTGATAAATCAGAAAATGGGAACAACTGGCAAGTAAAGCAACACTATGAACTTTTTCCATGTTTCTGTGTAAAAATTCTTTGGTGCCACTTTCATTTACAGTCAAAATAAAACCAAATAGTCTTCACGGCTAAAGATGTAAAAAAAAAAAAAATTAAAATGTACAATGTGTTGCAATTGCTGCTTTAGCCAAATACCTTTTTATCTGTGTGAAGCCTCAGGTTGAGTAATTTAGGTCACTTCCGAAACCAATAAAAAAATAATGAATTAAACTTCATAAAAGGGCTGTGGATCCTGCAAATATCCATTCAATAACAGCCTTATCCTTTGCCTTTGCTGAACAGGTGATTGTTAATGGGCTACTGGGCGTAAACCAGAATTCCTGGATTGGTCTTTAACAGCGTTAAAGAGGAGGTCTGGATGTGGGTGGATGGGACCCCCGCCATTGCAACGTAAGTAGAAACAAAGAAATGAAACAGGGGAGGCTTTAAAGGAACATTATGGGGTTAAAAACAACCAGAGGTCTTTGTTTGATGGTGAAGAGTTTAATTTTATTTTACATAAATCAAGTTAATAAAATATGTGTAAACAAATGACAATCAATGGGGGCAGTGGGCAATAATGCCGTGTCAAAATAAACAGACACAGTTCTATATAAAACTCGAAAATGCCTTATCCATGAGGATAAAGTTCTGTCTGGTCGCCACTTTCTGGACATAAGTCAGTTCAAGTCAACAACTCAATGTCAAATAACTGTCAATAAAGGAAAAAGGAGGCGTGTTTATGGCCTCTGTCTTCTGTCCTCTGTCAAAGGCTTCAAGAAGCCCCCTGTCCCAACATTACAGGACATTGTACCACAAATACAGATTAACACTCTAACTTGGTTTATATTTCATCTACTGTGTTAAATTAAAAATAAGTGCTGCCAAATGATAGGATGATTACTGCTGTTGGTATCTCACTTAGTCCCCGCATTCGGTCTTCATATTAATACAGCTACATCTGAAGTAGAGCTTTTTCCCATTCCAATTTAATATATTTTTCAATATATTTTGACCAAATGAGTTGACAATTTAAGTTAAATAGTAGCTTTTTCAGACTCACACATTTTGCTGCTGGGTTAGGCAGGTCTTATCTGAATATTCATGGATGTTAGAATACAACCAAGTCTTAGCTGAATGCAGTTTTGCAGCTTGATTATGTTTTTCTTTTGTTTACTTTAGTTCAGGAGAAATTGTTCTGTTTTGTAAGTAAAAAGCTTAAATAGTTGCAAATTTAAATTTTGCTGTGCTGTTAAATGTGTAGAGGTGGTGATGAGGCCCACCTCTGCATGTAAAAGTTATATCATCTTAAAGACCACATAATGTCTTTATTAACATCTTCTAAGTTATTCTAAATGACCGGAGTCATTACAACTACTTAAAACTAGTGCCAGCCTCTGTGAACACACTCACTTGTTTGAGTTATCCATCTATCTGTTCGTTTATGTATCCTGTCATCGCAGTTTCAATATTTTCCTTCAGCTGCCACTCTTGAATAATTTCACCTGGATTGTCAGACATACAGGTACAACTTATTATGTCACAGACTTGTTGCATGGCACCATCTCCCAGTATCTCCCAGCAGAGCAGACATTTAGAGAGAAAAGCAGCTGTAAAAAAAATCACTGGCGTCATTAAACTTAAAAAAAGGCCCTTTTTTCAATGTCAGCTGGCTTGTTTGACCTGAGTTTACCATGAGAGTTTATGGGTTTATTTCAGTCACTTTCCCCCTCTCTCTTTTAACTACTTTCTAATCTGTGTAGTCTGTTACTGAGTTTGCACATTTTTATTTCTATATAACTTAATGGACCTACTCATTTAAGCATTTTGAGAAGTTAATCTGTGGAAAAAGGGAAGATTAACTGAAGAATATGAGAGACTGAACAAACAAAGAAGTGCTGACAAGAAGCAAATAGTACCAGTGTCAAAATTTCCTCATATGTGAACCAAAACAAATTCATGAAACCGTCAGTCATATGTCACATGCTGGATGACAAACACGGGGGGGTGGGGGTGGATGGGGGTGGATGGGGGTGGGTCTGTGTCGTAATTTTCCTATATAAGAAATTTAGTTATGGGAAACTTTCAATTTAACTTTTTGTAAAATCTTGGTAGAAGCATCGCTGAATCGGATGTGCTGAGCATCGTCCACTAGTGAGGTATGTGCATAGAGGTTGTTTTTAATCTGCATAGTAAATATTGCAAAAATGAGGATTATGATGTTTTTTATTTTTATTTATTTCACTTTTACAGCAATGTGCTTATAAGTACAGAACATTATTGTTATGACAAATGTCATACTGTGAGGAATTTAAGTAAAATTTTGATTTGAACATTTGGCTTTCCTCAAGTTTGCTTTATATTGTGAGCATGTTTATTATTTGAAATTCCTTTATTTATTTATCTTTCTTTTATTTACAGGAATGGTGAAATTTATTTAGATTGCTTTTAATGGATAAATGCTTCTTCTTTTTAGACTAAATATGAGCAAAAATTATAAATAAATAGTTTAACGCCAAAAACAACTGAGTGAAAGATTAGGTAAATATAGATATTTATAGAAAACAAAGCTCACATTGTCATATATGGTAAGTTACAATGCAACAAAAATATCAGTGAATATGCAAAAAAAAATAAGATTTTTGAGTGATTAATTAAGATTTTTGAGTGACTAATTCTGTTTCTTTGTTAATTTTTTTAATCAGGTGTCTGTTTAATATGAAATCTGCAAATGTTTCAGCTGAACATAAAAATCTGAGAACATAATCATCATGGATACAATGGACATTGCTGAGAACGCTCAACAGGCTAAAGGTAAAGTATGATCTGAGGTCACTCTTTAAGAAAATAAAGTCTCTTTGGTGCATTAATCAAGGGAAACATATGTGTTATTTTGGTGAATAACCCTTGTAGCAAAAGAGATGTTGGAACTTTTCTAAACTACCTCTTTTTTCTTTCTTTTTTTTGCCACTAAAAATTTGTATGTGTAATCTTCTGTTAACTGCGGTGAGCATCGTGTTTGGCCTCCACCTCCCACTGCTCCCCACTCACTCTGCTATCATTAGGTGGAGATTCACCGTAAACCCGCCAGACAGGAACCTCTGACAGGGCCGATTCCCTCCTCGGCCCTTTAAACCAGCGTGTCCCGTTACACTGTGGCGCCACAAAAGAACCGTTGACTGAACAAATGACACACCTGACTGAAAGGTGGCAGCGATGCACAGTTTTTTCCTGTTTGCAAACCAAACGTCAGCAGAATAAAAGGATGAAAAAAATGAATGCAGCAAAAGAAGAAAGAGAAAAAGAAGCTACAAAACAAAGGATAGTACTTATGTTTTTTATTTCTAACATGCATTGGCGCTGTAGTGATTGAGATTAAAAGAAACCCCCCCGCTGGACCTTGTCATTGGCTTAATACTCCAACAAGGCTTCACGCGATGCATCGATCCATCTATCTTTTCTCTCGTATTCTCCAACTTTATCAAATGGACTCACCGCAAAATGTTCAGACACCCCGTCAGGTAGTTCCATTGGCAACCTGAGCACCTCCCCCACTACAGAAACGTTTTTCACCCCATAAAGGTTCCTGAAGGCCACTTTTGCAGGGATATTCTTGGTCATGAAGACATGCGTCATCAATCTGGCCATGAAAAATCTAGTTGGAACTCCCCCTAGAGGAAACGCATGTGATGGTTACTTTCCTAAACCAACTAGACACCACAACACAGATGCAGGGGCCGGGTTGTCCTGTGCTCGGACTTGGAAAAGCCTATCTGCATGTGAAAAAATATGATTATTTTATTTTATTTTATTTTTGTCTGAGTAAAAATCTGAATAAAAAATGAATACTTAATGTTTGACATCAGTTATAGTGAAATTTACTGAAAAATATCCTTCTCTTTCCTTGTGATTGTTTGATTCAGGAAACATTCCTCGGAGAAACCAGTGTCACAGATTCAGGATCATTTGTCTTGGGTTATTCTGTGCTGTACTGCTTGCTGGTAATGTAGGGCAACTTATCTCCTGTAAGTCATTTGTTTGGCAGCATTTATCCCATGATTTATTTTAGTCTTTTTAGTCATTTACATTGTGAAGAAGCATCAGCCTGAGAAAAAGGGTTACTTTAGTGTATCATAAATAATATTTTTAGTACATTAAATGGTATGGGAAGGTTTGCCTTTTTTTTTTTTTTAATCAAAGATTGTAGTATCATATCATCACTAGTACAACCTGATACCGATTTGGTTTGCAAGTACAGGCTGGTACGACTTGTGGTGGAAACCTCAACCCCAACTGGACCGACTGCACAAAGCTGTGCTGAACCATGCCAGTCTCAAAATCCCCATATAGGTTCAATTGTGCCAAAGAAAGCCTCCCTTGAGCTCTTGGGACTCTTAATGTGACATTTGTTTAATGGCATTTACATTTTAAACAGTCTTTTATAACTCATACTTGCCCCCCTCCTTCCCAACATCAATAGTTCAAGCAGTATGTCTACAGCATGTTCAGAATGTAAATCATAGAAATAAGATGTCACTGTGATTATATTAACATATTAACATAAATAACTCTGGTAACTGGTGGTAGCAGTTACTTGACATAAAGTCAAATGTGAGACACATTTTTCCATTTACGGGACAGGTGGATGAAAAAGGTTTTTACAACAGAATTCAAGTTTTTGATATCTTTCTTAAATAAATATAATACCAGACGCATATTTTCTCATTTTAACACATAAACAGCTACTTTAGATAACCTCTTGGCTTATTCTTCCTTTCCCCAGATGGGATTGTCAGCTGTCCTGCATCAGCAGACACAACTCAGGCCAACCACGACGGTCTGGCGCAAAACAAAAGTGACGTCGTGACTACAAAGATTGACAGGCTGCAGAGCAGTTATGATGTATTAAATCGAGACAAGAAGCAGTTACAGATCATTCTGGGTAACCTGACTGTAGAAAAGGGCCAGTTGCAGCAACGTCACCAGTCCATAAACAGTAAGAGGGATGAGTTGGAGGACAGTTTGGAGACTGTGACAAGCGAACGGGACCAGTTGCAAACAAATTACAGTGCCTTAAAGCAAGAAAGTGAAGAATTACAGGCAAGCTATAATGATGTGCAGAAGAACCTTAAAGGGTTAGAGACTAATCACAATAATGTGTCTGCAAGTACAAACCAGTTACAGATAAACTACACTAACCTGCAAAGAGAAAAAAATGAACTACAAGCACGTTTTACTGCACTTGTAGCAGATAGACATCAGTTGGAAACTAATTATTCTTTGCTGAGGAATGACAAGGAACAGTTGCAAAGAAACTTTACGATACTAAATATAGATAAAATGCATGCTGAGTTAACATACTATTTTCTACGGAGCGACAAAATGCAACTACAATTCAAGTTGGACGCTGTGGAAAGGGAAAAAGAGCAGTTACAAACCAAATACAGCAGCCTGGTCGCAGACAGATGAGGAGGCTTGGATGTGGATCGATGGAACCCCGGTCAATACAACGCAAGTAGGTACAGAAACAAAATGAGCTATAAAGGAAGATTCTGGAGGTGAAACAACGTGAGGTTAAATAATGACGAAGAGGAGTTCAGACCCTGATTAGGGACTGAAATGACCTGAAGCGACTTAGAACAGAATATGTGTTTACATCAGAATAAAAAGCGCTTTTAAACCTTTGAAGGTTTCATTACAACAGCTGCGTGAAATTCCTCTTCATCCCGAGGCACATCTGCATGATGGTTCCTCTAAACGCTCCACTTCCTGTCTCAACCAGCTGTGCCATCATCAGAGTTATTCCACGTTCAACACAAGCGTCCGTAACACTCTGAGGGTGTTTGAACCTGCAAGTATTTGCATCTATCCACACTGATTGAATTAGCTGTGTAGCAGCAGCTTTATGATGGCAGCATGGCAAAATCTGCTGGTGCTTCCCACCTCTGCTAAACTGTCTTCCCTCATCAAACATTTGTCTTTTCTTGGTCTTTTTCATTCTAAATCCATCACTCAAACACAAGCTGTGATACTAAATGACTTAACTTTTTTTTTTTAAATAAACATTTATTGCTTCCGGCTCTTGGATTCCTCACTTCCTGCAGCACCTGAGTATCGAGCATGTTGGTTGAACATGACTTAAAGAGTGAACTGTCATCGCTCGTGAGGCTTGTGATAGTTCGTGATGGGCTGTGTTTTCTCAGAGAGCTCTGGAGGAAGGAGCTACTTCTCTGTTTTGTCCATCAAACAGTCGCTTACCCCGCCTTTAATGACTGATATCCAAAGAAATCCATATATTATTAAGTATTGATTTGCGAAATAAGTTACAAAGATTTTACTACATTTACTAAATCCACTTCAACAGTGAGGTTGTCTTTTCTGAAAACTGATTCCACTTACTTATATGAATGTGTCAGGAAGTTAGTCTGTGAAACAGAGTCTACAAAGCATTATATTTATAAAAATGGGACTGAAATCGAAGGAACGCCTGTGCTCTCCTCCCTCCAAGTGCAATCCAGTAAACAGACGATCCTTCCATTTATACATTTTACCTCAGATATTGGCAGCCCGGGCAGCTCAACAGCGGAGACATTTACTGTGGAGAGTTTGTGCAGGATTCATCAGAGGGACACTGGAGCGCTGACGATTGTTTCGTCGACCAGAACTTCATCTGCGAGAAAAAGATCACCGCCGTTTAAAGGAACAAAGGATTTTTGGCAATGAACTGATGTTGTTGTGGGCCAAATCTTATCTTCTGTGTTATGTAATTTAAAAATGTAAGAAAAAATATATATATTTGCTGGAAGAGGAAGAGCTTGGAAGAGGATATTATCACACTTTGAAATTTTATTTAAAAAAAATAAATAAATAAATAAATATATATATATATATATATATATATATATATATATATATATATATATATATATATATATATATATATATATATATATATATATGTTTGTTTGTTTTTTTAGTAAAAATTCAAATTGTGATAATATCCTCTTCCAAGCTGCTTATGTACACATCCTGTGTTCAACATTTGCAAATGGTTCTGTTCTCTCTCTAAACTATCACACAAAAATAGTAAAAGTGTTTGCATTTGTTTGTAATGTGAACTTTTCACTTGGTGGTTAAACATAGCTGCACTGAGTTTTTCTTCCATACCGTCCTATCCTTTTCTGTCATTGTAAGATCCCGCCACAGCATTTCCATTGGCTTTAGGTCTGGACTTTGACTAGATCGTTCCCAAAGCTTCTATCTCATTTTTGCTAGTGTGCTTGAGATTTTTTATTTGCATTTATTAGAAAGTAGATAGTAGATGAAGATGAATTAGATACTGAAAATAAAAGAGAGTGGAAGTACTAAAGTGATAAATGTGTTTACTTTGTGGAAATATGTGGTATATTTCATACATAGTAGTAGTAGTTTTATTTCATCATAACTCTATGATGTTTTCCAAGTGCATCTTGTAATGTTCTCCTTCAACACCTGTTGCAGAGTACAAAAAAATTAAAAAAATTAAAAAAACAATTATGGTATGGTGTCGGCTTTGTGTCAGTGAACAGATTCTCAAAATTACTGCTTTCAGACTCATTTAACACTTTAGCAATACAACAGGAGAGAAAATGTGACCTTTTAGGCAGACCTTTAAATGCCCTTAAATTATTGCTAACGAACATTCGGATGTATTTGTGATAAATGAGACGGGACATCCAGCCTCGGTCTGGCTGCTCCTGTCACTTGTCTCCTAAATCCTGTTTCTAGACACAAACTACCCACAGAACTGCAGGACTGTGAGTGGTTTGGGCTGGATCCGGTTGGTAAGGTCTGTTTCATCCTACTTCATCCTGCTCCCTGCCCACGGCGTTCCTGTCCCTGAATCTGCTGAAGCCGAAGAACCCCGGCAGGTCCTCTCACAGCGCCGCTCCCAACTGCTGCTGTCCCGGATGAAACTGTTGCCCTCTGCTGCTTCCACAATGATGATCAATGATGTCTTGTAGTTTTTCTGTGAGTTTATGGAGTATTTCAGCTGTTGTTGAACAGATGACTACAAAATAAAAAACAAAAAACAAAATAAAATAGCACAGCAACTTTCAATTATTTATTTGATTATTTCCGTTTCTTCTTCATATGGTCACAACATGCAAATTCCTGTGTTGTGGATCTGCTTTTGTTTCTTCTTAAAGCAGACTAATAAAATGTGATTAAAAATATTTGATAAAGTGATATAAGGCAAAACACATTCAGAATTAATAATTGAGAGACATTTTCATGTCTTCAAAAGATTTGAAAAACAGTAAGAAATGTGTTGAATTAGTGCAACGTAACCTAAATAGAAATAGGAGAAATAGTTTGTGCATCTCTGTTTTAAGAGATTACATGTCATGCGAGCATTGCTTTAGCTGCATCCACCCACATGTCGTTCTAACGAATCCTAAACAGACAATACACTGACATCTACTGATGCCAGCTGCTGACAAGGCTCTTCAGAGCTACAGTCCACACGTTACATAACGCAGGCGCCGATGAAGAGACGGCACATTTTAGAAGGTCTTTATACGAGCAGTGCAGTGCAGATGTACTCGTGGGCATGGACGTCACGTTCTGGCATACCGCTCATCTTGGGTGGAGAGGCAGTTGCATTGAGTGCGGTTACTCTTTAAGGGGGCCATCCCAACCATTAATTGGACTTAGACCTTTCATTCTGCCCAGAGATGAATCCGATCCAAACTGTCTGTGGTTGGGTGGTGAGATGGGGCTTCCCACTCCTCGCCTCCAGGACGTTGCTGAGAGGTGAGGTTATGGTTTGGGCTCTCTAACTAAAAATAAAAGATCAAGAAGCCTCTTCCAGACATGTTGGTTTGGTTAGACTCAGACCAAAAAACAAGAAAATAAAAGATATACAATGCTCTTGAGTAATGCATGCGTGTTAGACTCATGAGGTATTTAAAAGGATGAGATTATTTGTGCCGCCGTGCTGTGTAGATAATAATAAACTATGTGTAAGTAGATAACCTCATTGTGTTGCAAGTGGAACCTTTTTTCAAGAAGGTTCTTCTCTCCTTAAATAAACAGTTTTGTAGCTCAGCATAAACTGTGGTTCTTTCAAAACATCACAATATCTGGGGATTTAAGCAATTAGTAAGAGAAGCTAACAAAAACTGCTTCAGTACAGAATAACCAAAGTCATCTGTTTAGTGAATACAAACACCATTAAAGTTTTATAAGTGTTTCATTTTGGTTTTGTTTTGTTTTACTGAAAGACATCACTTAAATGAAACTAGGCAGTGAACAACAAAAACCTTCTAGCTGGGTCACTGATTGTATTTGTAAGATAAGCCTTTCCTGTGCATTAGTAAGGGCTTGATATATATATATATATATATATATATATATATATATATATATATATATATATATCTATCTCAGTCCAGAAAAGTGCAGTGTTAGGAACAGCAAAGATACTGCGCAGAACCCTCAAGCTCCCTGGCCTCTGGTAGAGGACCCGAGCTTAGAAGGGACACCACCCACGGAGGGTGAGGAACGAGTTTTATATATATATATATATATATATATATATATATATATATATATATATATATATATATATATATATATATATATATATATATATATATATATATATATATATATTGTAGTAGCTCCACCATTCTTACTGGTCACTTCGTCCCGGGTCTTAACGGTGAGCCCTTTGGATCCTCCTTGCTCAGCGCCGGTAAAATTGTTTTGGGTTTTCCATTTCACTTTTTTTTGTTCCATAAACCTCAGGATCTTTTAAAAGAGCCGATCCCAGCTGCCAAATTATTCAAACCCTATATTTAATAGTAAACAGTTGAAAGACTGTGGTAGCTCTTGGCTACACAATAGATTGTTTAATGTCTGGTCCAAGACCTGTAATATAGGTATCAGGAAACACTCGCCTTCACTTGAAAAAAAGAATTCCCCCAAATCAAAAAATAAACTGCACTTCCAAATTAATTTTATGGCTTACTAAGAACAACTACCCTCTAAGGGACCTGAAGAAACCTTCAGAAATTATTTCTGCTGGAGTTAATAGGAGATTGTTTGACATTCAACCCCCACTAGACATAAAATGCTCACAAAATTATGCCAATACAGTAGTAATTTAGGTTGACAAGATGGGTCAGTTGTACAACGGCGGCTTTAAGCGATGTTCTGCTGCTCCTTCAGATACTGTGTATCATCAGTATGATTCCTGTTTTGTAAAGTTCAAGTTCCCTCTGTTCCCACAGGGTGTAAGAATCCATTAAAAGGAGAAGAAGTGTGACATTATAGAGCACATAAAAAGCTTAGTTCAACTGAGAACATAAACCAAAAGAGCAAAAATGTCACGCATCATACGATTGAGCCTGGAGCTTCACACGTGTATGAAAATATACAGGTTAGTCATCCGAGGAATGAAACGAGGATAAATATGCTCCTTGTCATTGTGCAAAGATGCGCTCACATTACTGAACAGCTGCTTTGTTTGTCAGAGTATTGTTTGTTCCCGACGCCATTCATGTTCAATGTTGCGTTTTATTGTGCAAGATAGTTTACAGTCAAAGCTCTTTAAGTGATAAATGGTTCAGTTGGGCTCTGGTTCAGACCGCTGTTTGTTTGAAGGAGCCAGCTCACATTCAACTGTTTGACTCAAAGTTCTGACTCCAGTTTAGTGCTTTTTCATCTGATTAAGATCATGTCTGGAGATGAAGTTTTGTTTGGACTAACAATACCAAATATTGATATAGCAGTGCCCTATGAACCATGTAATAGCATGTGGTTTGTATGAAACCATGACATAATTTTCTGTCTTAAAGGGATGCACCAACGTTTTGGGAATTTGCTGAACTGCCCCAGAGAATTAACCCCAGAGTTTGATAACAGGGTAACTACTTTTCTGTGAGTTCAGTAACCAAGACTGACAAAGCCTCTCTTTTACTCTTTTCTCCTCCTTCATTACTTCTACGTGTTGATGCAGAATGTTTCAGGGATACTTTGCTGTCTGAAGTCTCCACAAGTCTCTACTGGATGCATCTGTGAATAAACTAGGACCACAAGACCACAACTAGAGACTTTGACCACACTGGTCTTGATGTAGACTTTGAGTTGGAACAGAACAGATGTTTTATTAAAAGTACAAGTCCTCCAAAATTAAAGAAGCTAGTGTAAAGATTTGTTTGAAAGAGCCGCTCCTCCGGGTAAATGAACTGAATTGAAACATTTTCTGAAATCATTCACTGATTTCACACTTTAGCTGAAGCCAGTTACACACAAGGCTCAGAGCAAGTGATTACACGTGCAGTCACATGATCATAAACATACCCTCTAGCTGGAACCACAAAATTACATTTTTAATTGGCCTATAATACACAGAAGTGGAGAGACTGTGTGATCAGTGGTTCATCCGATGGACATACTAGTCTCCACTGAACACGAGTGTCAGTATCAGAATCAGGCTCAACAAGTCCAAGACCAATGTGTGGACCATTTAAAAAGACTTCAAATCGTTTAAAACCAAACAAATGGAGACCGGTGTGTTTCGTGGTACAATGGCGGTTATGACCCACTGAAACCCAAACAAGTTATTCATGTTTCATTTCAGTGAGTCCCAGTCAGAGCTCTGGTCAAACACAGAAGCAACTTTATTAACATGATTCAAGTGAATCAGTACACTGAACAGACCTGCACCAACGACGGCTAAGCTCGACATAGTTGGAGAAGAAGGGCAGTTCACAAACGCTCTCTTTCTGCTGAAGTACTATCTGTCCTTTATTTTTCTACTTTTTGACACAAAAACTGGATAACATGCTCCATGCCAAGTGGACCTAATGTACAACAAGTATAATTACAATGATCATTGTTGTGCAGAACTAACAAAGTCTATAATACTCTATTATAGATTAAATCCTGGGCCCCTCTTTACCCTCTTATCAAACTCTGTAGGTTAGAAAACATTCAGACCTTAAAATAATACACCAACATTTTAGAAACGATCTTGTTTTGAAACCCCAAAGTGCTTTTTACAGATATTACTCTCATTCAGAATCACATAAAACCCCTACCTACCTAACTACCAGATTGACCCTGCTCTACACTGTTACATTTGTTATTGCAGTTTGCACTAATTTGACAGTTTGATCGTTTTTTTTTTTTATTGTTTGTAGCAGTAAAATGATGCAGCTCCTAATGAAGCCTTGTGCTCATGTTTGTCTCATGCGCTCTACTCATCATAAAGCGATGAGCAAGTGCTGTTTTCTTTTTAGTGAAACACAATCACAAATCTGGGTAGCAACATATAAACCTCCGTCATTGAGGTTGCATAGGAGTATACAAAAACTGGTGTTTTGATGTTTGCTTGACGGGCTACCACCATCCACAAACTTTGACTTTCCCACAGAACCCTCATTCGTGGATTGTTAATGTTTGATAAACTTGGCATTGTTCTCAATCAGTCAAACCTCTGGAACAATAATAGAGTTTAAATTCAACAAAACTGAAAACTTGGACTTGAATTTGACGTATTTGCAATAAGCAGAATGAATCAGTCCCCCGTCAAAGTTACCGCACCCCAACAGAGCTCCGCCGCGAGTTGTTGCGCAGATATATTGGCCCACTTTCACCTTCTCACGTGTCTGATCAACTTCATCTTTCATCCATACATCCATTTTCTATATCTGCTTTAAACCTATTTCTGCCCTACCGTAGTCTGCTGAAAGCTATTACAGTTGACACTGGGCGAAAGGTGGGATATACCGTCACCTTCAAATGCTGGAAACATTCATACTTATATCATTTTCTTTGGGGATCAATAAAGTATTAGTGAACTGAATTCCACTTTATTCCTCTGTAATTCCAAAAGAAACTTTTTTTTTAAAATTGAACTTGGTCCTTTTTCTGCAGCATTTGTGTTGGTTTTCTGTTGTCTTAAGAAAGAAACCCTAAAACATAAACAATGAGTTTGCTTTTACAGTATATAGTGTATGCTTTTATTTCATACAACCATTATATTAATATATTGACTCTTCCGTCATCTGGTAGACTATGTGTTTACACATTAAATGTACGGATAGATACACTGAATGAAATAAGGAGTATTAGTGGCAGATTACACATAATTTTAAAATGATGACATATATGTTGTCATTCTGTACCTCTTTCTATTATCTCGTTTAATCCAACGTTTCTCTTGACATCATGATGAATCTCAGGCTGCTGATGAGTTCAGCCACTCAGGAAGCAGACAAAAATTCGGAGAGACAGAAAACATGGGTCTATTTTTAGCGGCCGGTCTGAATTTCCTAATTACCTCCAGGAGTCCTGGATGAATAATGAATAGGTCCTGTCGGTAACATGGTAGAACAAAACCAAGTTCAAGAATCTAAAACATGTCAGTGCTGGAAACTGATTCCAAATCACATGATCCTGATAATGCATTACTTTTCTTATTATTATTTTAAAGATCAGTTTGTGACTTCATGGCTGTGAAGGAGAAAGCTGAAGCCGCTTAGTGTCTGATGGAAACGAGGGGAAATGATTACGGCTGAGAGACGCCTTTCTTCGGCCTGTCACGCCCTGCACTGCTCATATTAATGAACTTCCATAAGTCATGAGCTGATCTGAGTCAGCCACTTCAGGAGTACAGAAGGGAGGACTCATCGACGTGTCAGGATTCAGCCATCGTTGCTATAAAGATCTCCCAAAGTTACATTTGATCATTTCTCTTTGGTTGTCAGACCATATCTGGATTTGTTTGCTGCTGAAATTCAAACATCTGCAGCAACATCTGAAACAAGGATAGATTGGACAGAACGAATGTCAGGCACTTTCACAGAGTAGCCTGAGCTTCGCGACCCCGTCCAGTCGGTGGTAACTGTAGAAGAGCGTGAATGTGTTCCAGCTCACTCCATGACTTGTATGTTCTATCAATCAATATGTTTTTGAAATATAGTGCGGAGAATTTTTAAATCTTAAAAGGATGAAAAGAACATGGTGTTAGGCGATGCTCTTTTCACCTCAACTGACTAGCGGAGTGTCCCTGACTGTGTTTGATTGACAGCTGTTAAAAGAGCATGTCCTTGCCTGCGTTTGATTGACAGCAGTTGGTGGGGGTGTTTGTGTTACACAACAGAGATTGGAAACAACCTGGACTGAAGTGACATTTGCTGGTGTGTTTGCATGCTGGTAAATACGCTGCTGTTGAGCAGCTCATTATGCAGCCTGCAAACAGAGCACTTTTGAAGATTTGCCTGGCTGCAAACCAACCCAAAAAAAAAAAAAAAAAAAGAAAAAGCTTTATAAGAAATTTCTCCCATGCACTCGATTTGTTCTGCGAGAACACAACGCAAACATTTTGGAGAGAAGAAACTAAAGCAAGATGTTCTATTTACTCTGCACATCTAACTTCCTTGACATGTAATTTATGTTTAGTTTGTTTTTTTCATTAGTTTCTTTTTAATTTCTTTAAGTTCTAATATATATTCATCAATATTTTAATACATTCATCTTTGCTAATAAATTATGATCTATAATTAAATGCACCACAAGTTGATAAAACAGAAGGGGAAATAGTGGAAGAGATGAATATTAACACATTTGAATTTAATAAAAGCTACGGATTTACATTTATACGGAAGGTTTATGGCAAACAAATATTTGAAACCTGGAATATTTCAGTTGTTAAACTAAATCATCCTAATACAATGTAAAATGATGGATGTTTCTCTCATTTCTTTTTCTTTCTTTTGAAGAGGAGCCGTCTTTGATTGATACTCGTTTGTGGCCTTAGATGTTGAACAGGTGATTAACATACAACCTCTTGGTTACTAAATTGACCCAGTTACATTAAGATGAAATATCATCTCAGACCTTACTGGATGATACAAAAAGAAAGAAATGGCTAAAGATATGTTGTATGTTCCCATGCAACTATGCCATATCAACTTCCTCCTGGCTCCTTTCAGAGGAGCGTCTCCGTGGCAGCAGCCTAGAAAGCTTATACTGCTTATACTGTTGTCACTGTCTGCCAACAGCCAGTAAAACAAAAGGACAATAAGAAGATGTTGAGTGTGACAATGAACAGGAAACTAAAATGACATGAGCAACATGGTTTGCTGTGTTTGCACACGTGACAACGGTGACAATGATAAGAAAAACAATTTGAGCCTGAAGGGAACATCAGATGGCTGAATGTCATTATCTGTCCACAACATACTCGATCAACACTGAGTCAACATCACGAAGCTGTTGTATCCAAGCCACTGATTTGTTTTAGCCCTGCTGAAGTTCTGGAAAAGTCTCCTTGGACCCATTCTTGGTAATAGAGACAACAGTTGAAGCTGCCGTAAAACTTTCCCAGCCCTTCTACTGACTGTGCACCAACGGTGGACAGCTGCAAAAGGGCTTGACAGTAAACGTTTCTGACAAGCCTTTGTCATACCAATAAACCAGTCAAATTTCCTCTCTCTGTCCCTCCCACATACATGATTTTATTGGCCGGCACCAGGCGGTGTAGCAGCGATATGACTGGATGACACTTGTGTCAATGCCTGAAAAGTTGGACGTTTTCTCAATTTCTTACAGAAGAAACGCTTCTACCGCAACGCTTCTACCGCAACGCTTCTACCGCACGCATGGACCCACAGTTCAGTTCAGCAAAGCGGGACGTCACCTCGTTCAACACCAAAGGCCAAAGTGTGACGCCAGGACCCACAGTGACAATGTTGGCTTTAACAACTGCTGGAACAACAGAAATATAACCAATATATTCATACAATTGGCACCATTTTTTTATTATTTCCATCAGTGCAGCTTGGTTGCATTAAAATGAACTCTGTTGGCTGTTAATGTGATTTATTTAAATTAGACTGAACTCTGTCAGTCAGCATCATCAGGCTATAAGGCTCTCGCATCTCTGAACAGAAAAGTCTGCTCTGCACTTTCTAAGGATTTATGAAACCAAACTTTTGGTGATTAATAACACATTTAATACATTGTTCCACATTTATTTATTTTTATTCAGTAATATTTGTTTGTTATGAGCTGCCTTTTAGATCAACTTTTCCTAATATTTTTGATTCAGTGATTTGACTGAATCCTTTTTTTATTAATGAGTTTATACCTAACAGCCACAAACCAGCAATAATTAATTCACATAAAAACATTTGTTTGGTGACTGATTGGTTATTATTAACTCCAAGATTTAACAGTTTTGAAGGTGGATTTGATGCAAAACCAAAGCAGTAACGAGCAGGTGAAAAAAAAGTTCACTGTAATTGTTATTAATGAGTCACTAAACGAATTCCTGTCTTGCTTTTAATATTTATTTATTATTTTTCAGCATCTCTTAACTGGGCAACAGCTGCTTTTACAGTTTCCATGGAAAAGAAATATTTTTATTCGGCTTTTACAACAACCACTAGCACTTGTCAGAGGTCACATGCTTATTGATGATCATTACATCCACTTATGTAAACCTTTGTTTTAATTGTTATAAAGAGTTCCCAGAAGCCTTGAAGACATCGGAAACTTTGCAGAATATTCTGGACATGAGTGTACAGCTGCAATCTGCTTAGATTTAAGGAGGAATTAAACCTGATTTCAACGATGACCCAACATCATATTTCCACCATAACATGAAAAGTTCCCACTTTTCACTGGTGGCAGATGTATGTCACATAAGAAGACATCAGACGGATCTCTGTCTGGGAATTAGGTGGTTAAATCTCATTGTTGCCATTCATCTTCATAAAAAGCAAATGACCATGAAGATAGTAGGAAAGAAGTTTTCCCCAGTAGAATATACACTGCTGGATGGAGTAAATCCAGCCGATGGGGACGGCACAGATGGAAAACATGACAGGGATGAAGACGGTAAACGTTTCCAGACAGATTCTCGTATGAGACAGAAAAAACAGAACGATAATGTTTCTAAAAAAACTAAATGTGGCTTGTAGTATTAAAGCAAAATTCATAAACTATTGACAGGCATATGGCAATGTAACCAGCAAGAGAAATTTGGGGAAAAAAAAGCTTTTTAATAGCTTTTAGAGACAGTTAGAACAACTAAAAGAACAAAGCTCAGCAGCCATCACAGCTGATCGTTGAACTCTGTATCAGAGTTGTGACTTTGACTTTAAACGCCATGTCTTTGTTTATTCTACATGATTTTTACTAAAAGACAATAAGTTGTTTACACATTTAACTGTGCACCTATTTAACCCTATAATGACAGTTGTGTTACATGGATTTCTGAGACCTTTGCACCAAACCCATAAAAAAACAAAATTAAATGGTTTTAAGCAATGCAAAAAAATTAAAGTTTGGAAACAGTTGAAGAGAAAATTTCATAGATGTTCAACTCCCCACATTTCTATTTAAAATAAATAAGAGGTTATGACATAATCTGTAGCATCTGTGTCTTGTTCTTTTTTACGTTTACTTTAATCCAAGTCCCAGCTTCTGCCCTGTCACACAGAGTCAGAACAAGAGCACTGGACATGAACAGAAATGTCAAATTCAGCTCTTTTAACAGATTTGTGTCCTTTTGGATGAAGTCGATCTGACCTGGATCTAATGAGGTCTCCAGATCTCCATATAAATAAACATAGTGAGCCTGAGGAGTCAGGTTAGACTGGATATGGGTCCTTATTTGTCAACCTGGATCAATCGATCTTGTGTCTGCCAGATTTCAGGCTTGCGGGTTTCCAATTCTGCAGTCACAAACGAGTATAATGTTGACGACAGCACGACCATCAGCTTCAGCAGGAGATGCCGACAGCCGGCGGCCACTTGGCGTGCGTTGTAATGATGTGCAGGATAGATAAGATTGCTGTTATGCCCTACTGAGAGCAGCAGCCCAAGTATTAGGACTCCAGTCCTGGAGGGATTCAGGGGTCCTGCATCCACTGGCAGATCCAGATTTAGACATCTCCAGGTATGAAGCCGTCGAAGGGTCAAAACAAGTGTCCATCCCGCTGTGTCTTCTCATTTAAAGGACCCAAAAACCTCATAAAACGTTACATAAAAATGCAGCAAATTTTTACACTGGCATAAATTAAAAAGTATTTTAATCGTTACATCTGAAGTAGCACGGTCCTTCCTCGGTAGATTGCCATGGGAACATCAAACAACTTCTTATATGGACCTCATGGGGGGGGGGGGGGAGTAACGGGTCTCATCCTAAATACCTTTGTTCATGTTGTTTTATGATTTGTCTAATCAAAGTTATGACAATTTTTCTGTTCTTTCTGTTCACAAAGATGACCTAAGTGAACTTTGAACTGTGACGTATTTTACTGTATTTTCTGCTCAGGTGTGTTCATATAGTTGGTGAGGTTTAGCAACAGCTTCATAAAGTATTTTAAAATGATAGATTAAAGTAGTGAACGCGTGTTACAAAGTCAATCACCTAAATCCACTGATACAAGCTTCTGCTCCTCATCAATAAGTGCATCTGCAAGGACAGATGTGCGACTTCTCTGTCCACATTCTTGGTCCAGATTCTTCTCATTTTTGGTTCCCAATAGTGAAACCTCTAAACATTGTCAGAGCAGGAATTTGACACATTCCTGCCACTTTTGGCCAAGTGGAGATCTTAGTCTTAAACGGGTTCACAACTCCAAAGGTTTATTGAAGAGACTGGATATTTTGCTCGATTGTCTGTGGCTCCAGAAGGTCTGGGTCTTTCCAGAACTGAACGACGAAGGGCCATGAAATGTTTCATGTATTGATTTTGAATTGCTTTGTCTCATGATAATTCATGCACCCGTTTCCACAAACTGCTGTTCAAGGTTCAACTTGCAGATGGTGTTGCACAGATCACATTTCAGTACTCAAAGTTTTTTTTTTTACCCATGTACCTTTTTATCTCTGTGCTTTCCTCCTCCACAGTGCAGTATGCCCGTTTTAGCTGCAACCTTGAGACAAGAGCACAAATGGGTCCCTGAGGAGGCATCGCAGGAGGAGTTGTTATCATTGCTGGCATTCTTCCAGCATAAACCCAAAGGCCCTCCTCCATATTCATCAGAGGTGATTATGTGCTGACCTCCGTCAGCTGTTAATCCTTAGCTGAAATATGACCAATTAGGTGTCTCTGAGGTGGGGAGGAGACGGAGAGTGAAGGATGACTATTGGAAGCCATTGCATTCAAATGGAGGCCCCGGTTACATCATGGGAAAAGCAAAGACAGGATTTTTTAAAAGTTATAGAAGCAACCACCAACAAAACAAACAAAAAATTAATACAAAAAAATTAAAAAAGGTAAAAGTAGCCATATTATGCTCATTTCCAACCATCTCATCTCAACCTCTGGTATTTCTAAAGTAGTTTTACATCAATTACAACTCAAAAGGTTTGTCAATATTTCAGACTGACTGAGACGGAGAAGGGGAGGGTCTTCCTGACAACAATCCGAACGTGATTGGTGCCATGTTTTCAACAGCTCCTTATAAATGACCTCGATTTTCAAATCCTCGCCTACAAGTTTGAGCCGGAATCAAACGAACGCCATCAACAAAGGTTACAGCTGGATGTTTGTTTGGTTAATAATATTCTCATTAGCTATGATTCTGTCACATTATGGCTTATTTTGCCTTTAACTCCGAAGCTGCCAAATTCAGGATTTTTGTGAAAGCCAGTAAAATTAATTGCTTCTTTTTTGTGTTAGATGTATAGAAATGCAAAGTCTTTTTTGAGACAAAAGTGTGAAATTTAGGAACTGTGGTTCCTATACTCATACTGCTGCCTCACAGCAAGAAGGTTCCTGGTTTGATTCCCGGCCCGTTGGGTCTTTCTGTGTGGAGTTTGTATGTTTTCCACGTGCCTGCGTGGGTTCCCTCCGGGAGTCCAAATACATGCATGCAGGTTAATTGATACTTCTAAATTGCCCGTAGGTGTGAATGTGAGCGTGATTGGTCGTCTGTCTTTGTGGCCCTGCGATTGAGTGGCGACCGGTCCAGGTGGACCCCTGCCTTCCGCCTGCAATGTATCGTGATAGGCTCCGACAGACCCCCGTGACCATGAGAAGGAGTAAGCGGGTACAGATTATGTATGGATGTAGGTTTTTGGGATATTTTTGTTGATCTTCACTCTTACAAACATGCTTATTTTTCTCGTGTCCACACTGACATTCTGTGATGTCACTATGTGTCCTCTGGAAATGTAAAAGGCATGACTACCAAACAAAGCAGCTCCTACTGCGTATGATCAGCAGATCAGGATCAGGATCAAACAACCTGTACGCGGTCTATATAGTCAGAAATATGGAGTACAGAGCAGTGGACGTGTAACAAATTTTATTTCCAGTTGTCATTTTTCATTTGTTTAAACTGACAGACGGGGTCTGTCATGCAGATTCCCATCTGCCATAAATAAGTTTTTAATGTATGGTGGTCAACCAACTTCCATTTGCTCTTGGAGTGACAGCCTAATGAACATTTAAAGCCTGCAGATCATACCTTCAGATTGTACTTTCCATGGTTACACCACAAATTACACCCACCAGACGAGAGCTCATTCCCGTAATTGATCTTGTCAAGAGAAAATAAAGAAGTGCTGAAGCTTTAATGTCACACAGGGACTGAGCATGAAGTTTGGTTGCAGTTAGTTTCAAACAAAGTGATGTTTTTCTTCATCTTTCTGTCTCTTGAAAAGGATTTTTAAAAAGCCCACGAGGTGTTAAAGCCAAGTTATGGCTTCTGTGTAACGTGTGTTGTCTTCTACCCCGATCCAGTCCCACCAGGTCTCTCTGCTGCTGACTGCATGCAGTTTAAAGATTTTTGACAACACTCACAATAAAAATAGCTTAAAGTTGACACTTGTGAAAGCAGACTGTAGGAGAATCATCACTTTATCACCAGCTAAATGCAGCTGACCCAAATTGTTGCATGAACAGTACAGCTTGTGCATCATGGAGACGTGAACACTCAAATCCCTACGTACATTCATTTCCGTTCACCCTTTTTTGAGTTTACTTGCACAAAAAAAAAAGTCAACAGACAAATCAAACCTGGTCAAGCAAGGCCATAAGATTCCCACTATACAACTCCACCAGCCAAGCCCCCAACCGATAAAGCTCCTCTTTCTTCTTTATTTAAGAACTGTGCAGTTAATTTAAAATTCACATCCTCTTTTGGAGCACAGATTCAATAACCCCCGCCTCAAGGGATTCACCAATCTATGAATGATAATCGCTTGTAATTAGCACTCAGCTCATTTTCCCCTTATCCAGATTCTGCAAACTCAAATCAGCCTCTCCGCTCTCTTTCCAGTCCTTTGACACCAACAATGGGATTAAATTGCCAGTCTGAAGTCACTAAACAACTCAATTAAAATTGTCGGACTCCATCAGTGAATGGTGGGCCGAATCCACTCTGTTCATTTGCAGCAGATAGAGCTTGTCTGAGACAACGAGCGGTGGAAGATGTGTGTTATTGGCGTCACGTCCGATGCTTAAGTACCTGTCCATTTCAATCAATGGTTGAGCAGGGAATTACAGAATAGAACCGGTTTATCCTCTAAAGCACAGAGTTTTCAGTTGGCTGAACACGACAGACACTTTTTAGTACTTTGAAGGAAAAATGAATTCACCAAAAACAAATGTCCTTGTTATGTTTCCATGTTTGACTGGTCGCGGTGTCCTCTACGGTCCCTTTTCTGGGACAAAACGACACCGTCTCATCACAAAAGGGAGAGGAAAGAACAACCTATTGCCTAAAAGCACTTCAACCAGAGGTATACCAGTTCTAAAAGAAGTGTGGAGAATCTTTATTTGTGCACTTTTCTTTTGTTTAAGACAAATCCGCCATGCGACAGCAGTATTTGCATATAGTAACTGAACTTTTACTGCTTGACTTTTCAAATGATAAACGTTACACTCTAAACACTCACTTCATTGCTCTTTTACTCCACTAGTCACCCGTGACTGCGCTGATCTAACTGACGTCGCTCGCCCGATGTCCCTCCGTGTCCGCCATGTCCTCCTATGGCACTGCTCTCCCTTCACACGATGCCATCTCACTCCACACCGCTCTTGTGTGTGGCTCTAAAATCTCAGAATGAACTGCAGCATATTACAGAGCAGGAATATCCTAACACGTTCAACACCCCAACACTCCTAACTCACAGTCACTTCACACTTTTGCACATGCTCTATTTTCACGCTCCACCCCGAAATAGATTTGAGTAAATTTAGCACTCTGCATCGGCCAGAGTTTCTTAATGTACTGAGGCTTAAATATTCCTCATTTGCAACCCACTCAGGACAAAAGCGACTACTGAATGAATAAATGTCTTACCCAAACAAACACACGAGGACAGAACCAAGAGTCTTCAGATCGGAAGACACATGAGCCTAAGATCTACATCACATTACTGCCTCTGATCATCTCAGCTGCCGAGCACAGTGTTGGAGGAGTGATGATTTAGGTTTGACTTAGTCTTATGTCCAAAGGCACCTTGCAGTCACTAAGTTGACCAAATTGAGTCAGGCAACAGGAAAGTGATCCCAAACACACCAACAGGTTTTGGAGAGAATGGCTGAAAAAGAATGAAATCAATGTTCTGCGGCAGTGGCCAAGTGAAAGTCCAGCGTTCAATCTGATTGTAATGTCTGCAAAGCGTATCGAACTGAAACGTTGTTAAAGGAGAGCGGGCCAAACAAAGTAAGAGACTGATGTCATGCAGAAAATGATTAATAGGAGTGATTTGTGCTAAAGGTGGTTCTTAAAGACAGAGTTAAGTGAGATTTAATTGTTTTTTCACATGTTGCATCTGCATTCTGGGTTTGTTTTTATCTAATAAACAGTGACGTGTTGCACTTCTGTCCACCTCAGCTTGCATTCATCTCATTTCAGGACCATATGTTTTTTATTATTCATACACAAAGGTAAAAAAAAACTCTAGGTGGAGTTGAAGGAAGGGCTCGTCTGGGCACTGTTGTTATTCATGTTGCCTTACTGGTATTATTAAATTAATGCTAATCGTTCCATCTGTGTCTTTCCTGCTTTTGACAAGTGAGAAATCCTGCCATGAAAAAGGCTCTTTGTGTTTGGTTTCATGCTTTGTTAAAGGCTTTTTGTTCTGTAGACTGCTGATTGAGACTGCCATACCAGTCCCGTACAGTAAAACTATCCATTTTATCACTGGGTTGGTGTCACTTCTTGAGTCGTTTGATGCTGTGATGTGAAAAAGTGCATTGTAGACCAGATTTTCCAAAGCTTTTATCCATCTTGCACACAGAATGTGATAGACAGTTGCTTGTGTGCCTTTCTCTTCACTATTAAATGACCTCTGGCCTTGCTTTGCAGGCTCTCTCGATCTGTGTGTTGGAGGCAGAGCGAGGTCGTACTACGATCCACTCTTTCCACCCTGGTGTAAAACTGGAGGGTTTATGAAATTCCACGTATATTTTCTCCTTTTTTGGATCCTCCATTCCAGTTATTCAGTACATCAATACATCTAAAGTAAATCCTGTATCACGCCTGCCAAAATGTATGGTAGACAATCCCTGAAAGCATGGATTCAGCTCTGGAGTCAGTTTAGGTCTTTTGTGGCTAAACTGAATTATGTATTAGACTCCATGGTGTAGAGAGGAGTTTCCTGTATTAGTTATAAGTTATATAAGCATCAAAGCCCAATTTTAAATGTATAGTGTTATGATTATGTAAGAGTAAGAGTCTGTGGCGGTGCAATTTCCTGTTTTCACGCTCTGAATTTGTAATGGTCATCCGTCAGAGCTCTGGCCTTGGATTTAAGTGGTCACTGATTGCATCTAGCCTCATTCTCGTAACAGGTGGTAACCTGAACACCTTGTGGTAAGTGGTTAGTTCTGAGCACAAGCTTTGAGAAAAGGCATTTCTGTATCTGAATGTGAAACAACCAAGGACCAAACTCTGGGACAAAGCTACATACGTACTTCCCCACATGAGTTCAACCATGGAAAAGCCTATAAAATGACCTCAGGCTTAGACAGAGTTATCTGTAGGTGCCTCAAAACTATGAAAACAATTAAAGAGTGGGCAGTGTATGAGTTCTGGCCAAAAAAACAATGTGTTTAAGGTTGAGAGTAAGAACTATTTCTGAATCACAGCACGCTTCCAGCTTATTCTTGCCGTTCCTTTTAACTTCATAATGGATGAGTGGGCTTGACTCCAGAATGAAATAAAAAGAGAGCCAGATAATTGAGACAATAGCAGGAAAAGTGCCTGGGTTCCAGTTTGCCTGTGATGGACAGTTTAGTTAATGCCACATGATTAATGCAGTAACTCCCACACTTCTGGGCTGTGGGAACTTTTTGTTCCCTACAACTGACCAAGGTCACCTCGGTTCAGGTGACGTATGATTGCCAGTTACTCATGCTGCTCCTCTCAGGTCTCCCTGAACTGGAGTCAAAGGTTTTACTGACAGAATTATAATTCAAGTGTCCAAGTTGGTGCCTGTGAACACCTGTGAAAATATATAAGAGCACATGCACGCTCACCAGCCAGTTTATTAGGTACACCTGGGATACATACTAGACTAGCAAGTGAGTGAACATTTTCACCTTAAAACAATAACTCAAAAATCCCCGTGACATATTATTGTCTCAACTAATGTATATTATTATTAATGGTGACCGCTGTGACCGTTGTTGGCTGGTAAAACAGGAAAAACAACAAAAAACTATCTACCAGTTTTTACTTGTTTTATATGCAATATTACTTCAGAAGCAACTTAATAGTCAGCAAGCGGTGTTGTGGTTGTTTAGATTTATCAATTCGCATATTTGATCCCTGCCCGACACCTTCTCGGAAAGTTGTTTTGGAGTTGTTTCATTAGAAGGAGGCCTTGGGTGAGACCAGGGACTATCTGGCAAGATTGTATATCTTATTTGACTTGAAACCACCTTATTTTGTTAAAGCTAGATGAGGTGGCTGGGGAGAAATTAGGTATGATATGCGCTATCTGACTTTGGGGTGAACTTCTTGACTCCTAGAAAGAAGAAGCAACAATCTTAATTATTTTCCATTGGTGATAAAACTTTCTCATTGTAAAACGATGGGCTTCAAATTGATTTGAAGTGGCCTTATTTCCTTCTGAGTTTGATTGGCAGGAGGACCTTGAATGCTCCAGATGACAAAACTGCCAAAATATCTGCATTTATATTCATTTAAAGTTCCTGTGGCCTCCCCTACACTTCTGCCTTGCCTCTTATCTCGCAGGTTTGCTTGTATGATCCACTGCAATGTGATGATTTCTTTTTCCTTTTTAAACCAAAAGACAGGATTAAAAGAAGGTTTTGGACAAATGCATCCACAAACTGTCAAGACTGGTATCTTCTCAGGTTATATTTATCTAAGTTTATTATATTATATTTATTATTTCTTCTTTAATCACATTGTTGTATAAACTGGATCACACATTCATATTGATACTTTTGATCTTTCAGTAGTGATCAAGTTTTCCATTTAAAATGAAGTATTAAACTATTTATATCCAGAACAAATAGATTATTTTTCTTGCAAGCCTCAACTGGAGGTGTGACAAATGTATGCCCTCTGTTACTAACATATCCTTCTGGATGTATGTAATATAATGCAAACAGTTTTTGCTTTAGCTGCTGATAAACATCTGAGGTTGCACTCAGGGAAGAGATTCTTGCAGAATCAAAGCGACTTTGTTTTGTATGAGTGCAAAGCATAAGATGTTTTGAAATTCGTGAAGTTCACGATAATCAGCTCCTTCGCGTTCCTTACTGTCAGCTGTAAGTGTCGACTATAAAGAACGTTGTTGATTCAGAAAGTGGCTCCAGACTTTCTCTGGAGGTGTGCGGATGCAAAATGAGTTGTGTCTCCTCACAGATAAGATCTCCCCCTCTGGAGTCAAAACAGACACAAAACAAATTCAAGGTTGAGTTCGGGAGATGATAACCATCACAGGAGGCCTCTGTTTTGTCATGACGAGAAGATACGACTGCTCTCAACTTGCCAGGTAAGTGCCTTGATACCAGAAGGTGACGCAGAAGAGGGGCTAGATTGATCTGAGTACCCCAACAGATAAGAGGCTCGTACTGGAAAAACACTGCAGCGATGAACATGTTTCAACTCACAAAAAGTTATCTAAAACTAACCGACGCAGAGAGGAGCTTTGTTTTTCTTAAAATGTTGGAAAACAAATTATGCAATTGTGGATTTGATGTTACAAAAGGGTCAGCTTGTTAAAGTCTTGAGATTTTCCTTATAGGTTTAGTTGAGTCTTGTTCAGTTCTCTTTGTTAAAGTTACGTCTTGGGTGATTTAGGCTCATGCTCTTGTTTGTGGACTTCTGCTCATAATCTGCAATAAAGGAACTCATCAGGGTATCGGCTTTGCTAAGCCAAGCACCCAAACCCCAAACTGGATGCAGTGGTCCTGTAGCACAACTAACCCCACAAAAATCCATCTTAGAATAAGATGGATGTTGATGTCAACTGATGACAACTCTTTTTTAACAGCTGGAGCTACATCTGGTAGTCATGGCCAGATGTCAATCAAAAGCTCCCAACCCTGATTATGCATAAATTTGTGTCTCCTCCTGAACCTATATTACATCTGGTTTTTGTCTTCTGCGACAAACTTCTTCAAATCTTGTCTATTTGGGTGGGAGGGAAATGCTCCAATCTCGTCCTATAGTCCGAGCAGGGAGGCAGGACAGAAGACAACCAGTCACCAGCATTTATATTGTGTTTTCTTTTCTTCCCTGAAGGAAGGATTTCACTCTCTCAACAAGATGACAATGCCAGAACTCATCAGAGTTCGGGGAGCATGAAACACCACAGAGTCCAGACCTTCACCCCAATGAGAAACTTTGGGATGTGCTAGAGAAGACTATGTGAAGCAGTCTGAATTCCCCAAGAGAAAGATTAGCGCAACTCTAGGTGAAAATAAATACTGTGACATTGCACAAAACTACGTTTTACTTCTTAGTGAGGTGACTTCAGTTCATGCATTAATTTAGCATTTCTGAATTATTTCTGTCTGTTGTTTGGTTTCCATCAGTTCAGTCAAGGAAACAATTAGATGGCTGTTTTGAAGACAAGGCTCTGAGCTGGATTTTACCACTTTGAATTTTCCACCCGTGCTGTATTTTGCATGAAGAAGAGAGCTTTGTTGACTCCGCTGTGTGGGAGTCCATTTCCACCACATGTGCTCATATTTCACTCGGAGCTGCAGAAAATGATTCCAAGGTGGGAAGTCTTGAAATAATTGCATTGCCCATGCTGAGGAATTAAACTAGAGCTAAGTTTGATAACAGTTACTTGTTGATGTGCGCTATATTGATGGGCATTTTTTAACTGTTTTCCCTATCCACTTGGACGTTGTGGTTCAAAACAGGCTTTCATGGATTTTCTTGATTCTTCAAAGTCAGGCAAGGCCTCCAAAATAGAAACAGCATAGCCTGCAATTATACTATCTAAGGCATTGAAATATGGATCACAGAGAAGAGTGAGACTGATTTCAATCTGCATAAATAGACATGAAAGACTAATGACTCACCCACACCACGCTCATTAGACTGGCAAAGTTTAGTCCTAATGCGACACAGTTTTACTGTGCAACACCCAAGCTTGGTGAAAACCCCTTGATAATGATTTTAACTGGGAAATTAGTGGCTGCAGAGGCACAAACAGACGTTTGTTCAGTGTAAAAATTGTTATGGACAAATAGATGAAGAGCAGAATTGAGTATACAGAATTCTTCCTCACATAAGCCTTCATGTTTTGAGGCAGCCTTTACCTGTAAGGCTCCAATCTAGCAGAAAGGATATGAACAAACAAACCAAAATAAAATACACATACTTCATTTTTATAAGTGATATTAAAGTGGTGAGCACAAATCGCCTATTTTCTGTCTGTTAGTCATTCTAACTTTTCCTCTACTGTTACAACAGTTTACTTCTAAGTGCATCTGTTCACACCTGGCATTATTTTGTGTCGCCACAAGCAGATGGAGTGGTCACTTGTGCTTGGATCCCACTCTCTTTGCTTTTATGCAAATAAGCAATTATATGACTTCCTCTTGCATAAACCAAATGTGTTTTTTGTTTTGTTTTGTTCTTTTGTTGTTTTTGTTTTTTACCTGCAGGAGGCAGCAGTGCACTCAACCACACTTAGATGACCAGAAAAATAAGAAGAAAGCACTTCATGCTACACATCTTTAAGAGAAGACCTTCAGGGACAAATCAGAACATCACAGATAGGAAGCCAAGCTGACCCAGATGCTTGAAGCACTGGTAATATGTTGATAAATCTTCTTTAATATGACACCTCTGTTGTATGAAGGATCATGTTTCTCATAAGATGTCAGTTAGGTAGGCAGTCCTTCACTGGCAGACCAGGTTGAATTTCTTTTAAGCCGCTACAAGAATGTGGTCATTTGTGATCCAGCCTTCCAGCACGTGTGGGTGGAGTCATTGTATGTGAATGTGTGCTCAGATGTTTCCTGAGTGTGTTTACTCCCGTACTTAAACCGGGATCACTAACAATGGATGTTAATACCAGGTGTAAACATTTCCATGCAGAGTGTAACCTGTGAAAACGTAGAGTACACCATACCACTCAAACGGGGATGTAATGTATAAACCAACTTCACTGCTCCAAAATGTGTGCCATCCCACTGGGAATTAAGAGTCACTGCCATATGTACACAAACCACCTCTGATAAGTTTTTCTTTTTCTTTGTTGCTGTTAACATTATTCAGCCAACGCAGTCCGGTAATTCAGGCATAATGTGTCACAGTGACGCTTTGTGAGGAACACAGCGGTTTGAAGGTTATTCGTATTGTGGATTTAACACAAAGCCCTGTTTTATTTATCCTAACTAAGTATTGTACTTCCTACTCTTAATTTGGGATTTAATTTCTAAATCTAAATAAGTAGCTGAGGTGCATATCTGTAACCAAGCAGGATTTACCAGTAAGTAAAATGAAGACATCTAAGTTAAAAGAAGATATTACAAATTTCCTGAGATTTCCATTTATTTATTTAATTATATTATTCCACCTGTCATGTTCACCTAACGGCACTTGTTGGAGGTTGATGAGGTGCTTGTCATCATGTATGTGTCAAAATAAATATGACAACTGTCTGTAGGGAATATAGATTTTGCACGCTATTAGGCAGCTTTCCGTGAGCAGGTGGTCTGGGGCAGATTTACGGGGATCTATGTTCCACCTTTGGTGCATGTTTCTGTTACCGGGAATGACAGCCTACTTTTTCAACAGAAAATTCTCAACATACATTTTTCAAATACACAGTGTTTATTAGACATGTCTAAAACCTCCCAAACAACGTTTTAAAATATGTCTACATGTCATTTATCGTTAGTAAATTGACTGTCAGTTGGACTTCACTGACAACAATCGTGGTATTTCATTAATTGTATACAACATTGTTGTGCACAAACATTTTGAATGAAAGGGTGCAGAAGGTCTCAGAAGGTTAATGTCACATTCTAACAATAAAGACTTTGGTCAAGTGCAGCTGAACTGAGCAGACCGTGGAGGGGAGAGCAGCTGCCGGTGCGTCATATCAGCTTGATCTGCATGAGTTAACCCGTCTGCAGCTCCGGCTGTCTGTAATGGAGGCTGTCAGCTGGCAGATCTGCCCTGTTTTCTGCTCCACACCCTCATTTACGCACAGTCCTTCTCCACAATGTGAACTCCTCAGGATTAAAGAAAAACAGGCCCAGCTAATGATGAATCAGCAGGCTTTGAAATGGCTTTCTGCTGCAGGAGAAGGTGGTATGGTGGTTAGGACTGTTGAATCACGGACGTAACAGCACTTAATGCCTATGTGGGTGGATGTTACATCTTCTCCTGTGTGGGTTTTCTCTGGTACCACCATCTTTGATCTACCTGTCTGAACTACGCTACACATGAATTATTACCATTATTAATAAATTATAAAAACTATATTTACATGTTCTTTTTTTAAGTAAAATGTCTATTTTATGCAATAATAATCATCTGCATTTTATGTATTAGTCAGGCATTTACAATAAATAACAAAATGTGAGATTACAAATCAAGTGAAAATACAAACTAGGTTCACAACTTCTACATTCATTTTCTAATGCAGTGGATCGCGGGTGAAATAGTCTGTGATTTTGTTGTTTTAAAGGTCGTGTAAGAAATTTTATGTGATTTCTAACCCAGAATACTCTTTGTTACATTCAGTGACCATCCAATAGTTCCCCATTTCTTGAGTGCACTTAAAAAAGAAAAAAGAAAACAGTCTTCATGCACATCCACCTACACACAAACACCTCAGCCACACTCTCACATGTGTGTAAATATAAAGTTATTATACTGTTGTGCTTTTACAGGTGCACACATCACTGGCCCTGCGAACTGTGCACTTAATAATGGTCCCAGTGTGCCCCGATGTGGAAGTAGGCGGGGAAACGGAGCGCTTGGTTCCATTATATTAATATGCTGAGGAAGATTCTGTCATGTGAGCTGGATGTGGTCTATGGTAGTACAAACTGAAATATGACCAGGCCCACCTTCCCCTGACACTGCTTCTGTTGGGGTTCTTGACAAGATAGAACGTCTTTCTTAAGGCTCTTCAATTTGTCAATAAGCTGAGTTTTGTGTCTTGGTCCAGCCATGCAGACGAGGATGGGGGTGCTCATGCACATGAGGGAGTGAAGGGGGGGCTTGGCAGAGTTCGTTATCGGGCGTGTCTTCTTGGGTAAATGAAGGAGCTATTAGTCCAGGTTTAGACGTTATGTTTCAAATATCAACAGACATTACATTTTCCAGAAATTGGTTATCTTGCTTTTAACACTGACTGTGGAGGGTAAAGTTTCAAGATGTCCAAGGCTTAAAGGAACGCTATGTAACGATACCACTCCAGCCCAATGAGGGCAGCACATGACGAATGGGCTTAAACAGCTCCACATCTTTGGTTTGCCATCCCTGCCAAGAGTGTTTAAATTTTTATTTTTTATATTCACATCATTTTGGTTGTTTATCAAATATTTTAAAGTGAATATCTTATAGGAGCTTAAAGACATCATTTAATCTAATGCCAATAATTTGCATTTGTTGGAGTGGTTTCATTATTTGTGAAATACTATTTATTTTATCTTGTGTATTTATTTCATAGTTTTATGACAGCAGACTCTTCAGCTATCTTAGGACTCTTGACAACTTTTCAAAACTCCTCATAATCTTTGACCTGTGTGAAACTAAACAAATGTCGTCTTTTTTCTTTCTTTCTTAAAATTACGTATTCCCCTTCCAGACCTGTTTTTATTCCGAGGTTTGGAAGGAAAACAACTTCAACCTACTGACAGCACTTTCTTTTTCTTCTTTACATCAACACAAATATAAATATCCAGACAAACAAAGACGAGGAAAAAAAGACTGCTGCTCTGAGCTGAATAAAAATCACACTTTGTCAAAGTGCAGAGACTGTTAGACAGCCAGTAGATCCAGTGAGGACTTATTCTGCTGTGGCCAGGAAGTGAGTGCCAAGATAAATTTGTTCCCACTCCATGGTGGGACTCTCTGTGAATCTGGCATTCAGTTCTGGCCCGGAAAATAAGCACAGGAAGACGCATAATTTCAAATGTTTCTATGATAGAACCAGAAACGAATAGAAAGATATTAAATGCAAATGCACCAAACATCTGTTTAAAAACCTTCTTCTTTTTGCCCTTCTTGTGCTAAAAGTCCGTAAAAATCTACGGGACTGTGCATTGATATGTTTACTTTTCTGTGTTCAGTCTTTCATTAAGTTTGCCAGAATTACAGATTTCCTGGATCCTCATCGATGTGTTTTGTCGTTTCTCCTGCAACTTCAGTTAGAGAGGTAATGGACTTGATAAAATGCCACAATTTCTCAGCCTTTATAACATCACTACTAGAGTACGTTTTTCCACTCTGGACAAACTAAGTTGGTATTTAACATACTGTACAATTCTGAAACTAGTTTCACTTTATTAGGCAGTTTTTACAAAAACTAAAATGTTCCAATAGTCCGGGTTTAGGGTGAAAATAATTTTTTCCTTTGATTCCTTAGAGGCTTCCACCACATTGCACCAGGAATATTTTCAAAATAAATAAATAAATACTGCAAGTAAAACACACTTTTCTGAGGCCATTCATCCAATTTCACAAATTCTGGCATTCTTGTTAAAAAGGGCATGCTGATAAAAGTTATAAAAAGAATTTGGATCGGTTCGTCTGTTTTAAATTTGTGGATGTAGCCCAGGACTGCTTTTTGGTTTGCATCTTGTGATGTTAATTTTGCAGGACAATTGGTACAAAGTTCTTGAAATATAGTGAATTTTTATCTCACATCAATATATTTTTTTACAGTCAATATGTCATGCAATAAAAATCTAAATATGGTATAGTTATACAACGCTTCAACTGTAAACAGTATCTAAAGTGCCAGTTGGCTGACTTCTCAAAATAGCTGCTCAACAGCCAAACAAATTTCAGAAGCCAACATTTCCAAATGTTCATGAATGTTCACTAAATGTTATAGGCTCATCGGCATCTGCATGTGGAAAGAACTTTGCAAAAAAATTGAAACCATGTGAGCAGGCGGCGTTTTAATAAGATATAGATTCTGCTTCATAAATCAAAAACTGCAAAAGCTGCAACAAGAACTCTTTTCCTCCTAATTAGTTCACATATCAGACTTATCAACATTAATGCTATTTTCTAACATAAAGTTTTTCCACTATTTAAAAATTAAAAGTAAAATTAATGCAAACTAGTCTGAGGCCATTCATCCAACTTTGGCAAAAATCATCTCCACTTCATGAAAAGTTACATTATTTTGACCAGGCAAACTGTTTTACAGCGTTTAAAAGTCAAATTTTTTAGTTCTCTAACCCTTTTGCCTCTTTCTTCTGTCATGGACCAAACCTGTCAAAACTTATTTTTCTCCATCAGTATGTTATTGCTGAAATTACCAACTTTCGTGAAACGTTATGAAGTAACTTGCACATGTGAATTACTAATGAACCACTAAAGATTAAAAAAAATATATGAAATTTGATATACTTGCACAAGGTTGCACATAAAGTGTCTACAACAATTCAGCCAAGGGTTAGATCCATAAACCATTTGAATGGGTATTGTAACGGTACGTTTCTTTACTTTGTTGTCTTCGGGAAGGATCTTAAAGCTGAGCGGAGTCTGACTGAGATGAACTTAATTTACTGGTAGTCAACTACTGGCATGTTTGCAGATTTAAAAAAAAAAAAAGGAAGAAGTGTAGGCAATTTACTCTGTTGCAGGTGCATAAATATCTGATTTATTATACACACATTTTCTTCTGTACATAGATTGTGTTTTTAGTCTCATACTTTTGAAAAATGTCAGATGGTTGTTTTGAAAATATGCATTTTATACTCTGAAGGTAGTGATGAGCTCTTCAACCCTTCATGGTTTAATTTGTATTGTGAAAATTGTAAAATATAATAAACTCACACTCTGAGCCAAATTTCATTGCACATCTTCATTCACCACTGCGACTACACGGGTAGTGTTGGGAACGTTCGTGCAGGACTCGATCCTGAAGGCCGTCACGGGTGTCAGCATACATTTACATGAACAGGACACTGAAATTACACAATAATCCCAAAACTAGGGGCGTTTTCCACTCTAAGTGTGAACAACTGAAAACAATTTATACATAAATCGTGGCATTGCGAAGTTTATGTTCATTATATAACAATATTAACTACATAAACAGTTTCCGGTAAGATGATGTGTTTTTCAATGTGCTCGACTGAACGACAAGGGCCCCACTCCCACTTTTCATTACTGGATGAGATGTTTTGATACTTATTCTAAGAAATTGTGATGCTTATTATGAGGTGCTCCATCACATTTTCTTCTCTTGTATCTCACAGACAGACATCTTTACAATTCTGTCTACTGTGATGCTGGATTTATTTTGAGTGGAGGTGAAGGAGAGGAAGAGCGGGAGCAAAGCAGCAACAGAGTATTTTCCACTTTGTGGTGCAGAGCCCAGTGAAAACCTAATTACTTGTGTCTGTTGAAGATGGACGCGTTTGGCTCATCAGCAGAGAGCAGCTGGAGATTTAAGGGGTTTTTGATGGTGCTTTGCGGCACAGTTGCAAGGCATTCTGGGAAAACTACACCTGTCAGAGGGCCATTGACAGCTTGTCCTGCTCTTGTTATACAACCATGCGTGATCTCCCCCATTAGCAAGCCAATGACACAATTCATTGCAGTCAATGGGAGGATGAGGGTCCGGGGCAGGGGGGCTTTCAACCAGCCACGGTGCTCCTGTTAAGGGCATCGAAGGTGCCACCATGCCCTGGTTTATCCTGCCTGCTATCATGTGCCAACAAAATCGTTTAAAGCTGAAGTAATACTTTTATAGTGTCAAGTTTCTGACTGCGTAACGTGAGAGGGGTCACTTGTGGTGACAAACTGGTACCCAACTTGCAGATCCCATTAGCTTCAGGAGGTATCTAAACCTCTTTTGTCATGAATTACAGGTCTAAAAAGAATTTTTTTTCAAAGAAAAAAATGAGAATAAAATGTGTGCAATTTGATGTAAGATAGCTTTGCCAAACCAGTGCCTTCACATCCCACTAGACTTGGACAGGGCTGCAAAGGGCTTGATAAATGGGTGTTATGAAATACACTGCATACAATGGAAAAGTAATTTCACTACTAAACCAGCCTGCCATGCCAATTTAAAAACAGACTTTTACCCATTAATGCAAATCACATAACCAGCACGGCTCCAGTCTTTGAAGACAACCTTTTCCAAATAGTTCCCACGCTCCACTTTTCTTAGTGATGTAGCACTACATTTCATATTTAATACCACATCACAGCTTCTCTCGAGAGGTCTCCATATCCAACTGCAGGCACTACAAATCCTCTCAATAAGGGTTTTTTCAAACTGTGGATTTTTACTAAATAATTATTATTGCTTAAATATTGACATTTAAATCATGCCATATACAAATACTATTTTGACTGACTCATCTGCAAATTACCCAATTTTTTTTTTCTTAAAACCTGTAGACAACAACTTTCTAGAGTCTCAAATATATATTTTTAGATTTCAGAGACACGTTTGTAGATTCAGTCTAGTTAGTATGTTAAACTTCAACTTTACATATATAACCTATATAAAATTACCTAAATATGTCTTCAAACTAGCAGACTGTGGTACCATTCTTATGTGCTCGTTAAGCCTTCAGATGAACACGTAACCCCACAAATCCAGCCAAAGAGGTAGCTGCTGGAAGTGCTTGTGAAACCTGAGATGGGTGTTCTGTGTCCTTTGTGATTCAAGCTTTATAAAATCAAGACTTAACAGTGCTAGTTTTGAACAACCACCAACCATCTAAGTAACAAAAGTTGCAGTCCCTTGACTGGCCACTGGGGGCCGGCTGCGGTTCTGATCTCCATAGCTACATTTCACATCCATGACAGCTGAAAGACAAAACAATACAATTATTTTTAATACAAAATGATTTTGACAAATGACAGTTGACTCAGCCAACGGCCATCCCACTATGAGGTTTACAAAGCAATCTGGAGTTTAGACTAATCCAGCATCATCTAAACCCAGCTTTCCTTTCTGATTTTGATTGAGTCTGAAACAGGATATTTTCACAGTAAACATCCACAAGCATTTCTGCAGCTCCTTCAATGAAGATGTGGTGAAAAGCTGGTAGCAACGTCTAACTTTGATTGGCGTACGATGGGCGTGTTCCCGTCGGCCCTCTGGACAACACGGAGGAAAGAGAGACTTCAGAACTGCTCTTCAGAAAACCTGTGGGAGATTTACAGATACACTGTCCAGATATAAATCTTCAGTCTGTGTTTCTATAACACGTTCATGTTTTTATCCTCCAAGAACTCGTTTAGCACCCTATTAAATTCATGTTTAAAAGTTCTTTGAATTTTTGTCTCTTTCTCACTCTACTGGCCATCTCCACTGAGCGGAAAAAGTTGTTCATGGATCACAGCTGCGTCTTTGTAACTCATTAGATTTGGTCAGATGTTACTGTTGGGACAGGAAAAAGACTGCACAGTGTGTGGAGATGTTATTTAGAAATGCACAGCTGTCTGCTTGTGTCTCCACACCGGAGACAGCAGGACACTGTTTTTGCACAAAGACAGCTGATATGAGAAGACCCCCCCTTCCCCAACTGCAGCTCCGCGGGACACCCACTGCTCTGTTTGTTGTAACAGCAGAGATCTCTGTGGGTCTGGCGGTTTTTCTTTGCATACATCATACCCGTACATGTGTGTGCATATCTCCGAAAGAGACCCCAGTTTATACAATTAGTTTCACTATATTTTTTTTAAACTTTGGATTTGCCAGTGAAACATTTCTCAGAGTTTTCTGCCAATCACTTTGTTCTTCCACCAAAATACTTCACATTCTCAGACGAACCTCCCTCCTTCAAATGTAGGACAGACTGATTAATGTCAGCCCACAGCAAACAGACCAGTACAGCGTGTCATGTGAAATATGGTGTTTGTGTCAACATGTGGCATCTGTTAGTGTGTTTGCAGAAAGTATGACTTGTCAAAGCTGGATGCTTTTGCAATCTTTGAATCTGTGCAAAGCTCCTGCATATTTTTACATACATTTTAATTTGTTATAGATTACATTAAATGGTAAATATCACATTTAACCCCCTGTGATGGATATACAACATTTGAGTGGTTGCAGAAAACACCAGCTTGGCAAATGTGGAAGAGTCTCTTAAAGTCTCCTGAAACGGTTCGCTTGGAAAACAAGAAGGAACAAACTAGCACACCATAACAATACCATAACCAAAAACATCTAAGAAAGAAAAAAAATGAAAGATAATAAAAGCATAAAAACAGCAAAACAACATCTACTAAAATTGTGAGAACAGCAATACTAAAATGAAATGAGCAAATATAAATACATTTTTTCTTTTTTTAAACAGGATGAAGTAAAAGCCAAGTTATTGGGCTCAAGTTGAAAAAAAAAAAGCCAGTGTTAAAAGGTGTGTTTTCAACAACTTTATGCACTTTTTACATTATATAACACTATAATGCAAAAAACTTTAGTTTCATTTGATTTATACAGTAATTAAATGATGGTAAACATGGTTTTTATAGTACCAAAGCATAACAAATGGTAGGGTTGCGTTAGGAAGGGCCTCCAATATAACATCTATGTCAAATCAATGGGTCTCAATCAATCAATTAATTCAGTTATCCTTTGGCCAAAGGAGCTAATGCACACACAGCTCGTATCAATCCAGCTGGCTTGTCCACGGTGAGATTTCAACCTTCAATATTCCAAGATGAAATCCAGTGCAGGATGTGTTACAGAAAGCTACCGATGCTAAAGCGAAGTGACTTCGCAGCGTAACATCGCAACTGTGTAAAAGACACATTTCTGCTGCACAAGAGCGTAAACAGCTGCAGATTCCTCTAGGTTATCGTGTAAAGGAGAGTTTACACGCTTCATTCCCTTTCCTAGCGAACTCCACAGCAAACCTGGTAGATCCAACAGGACGTCATCCCGGGAGCTTTGAGCTTCAGCAGACCAGATGGTTGTAGAGACATAGTCCTGAGCTGTATCATCTTCTGTTAACTGATTATCTCTTTCTGTTTGTTTGTTTGGTTGTTTGTATATTAATAATGACTTGTAAAATAAATGTCAGTGATGTTGATTGAAATGTTAATAAAACAAAAGTACTGGGAGTGCCTTAAGACTTCAACAATATTGGGTTCAACAGATTTTCCCATATGATGTTACTACTTCGGCAGGACACCCAGGTGTATTGATGGATGCAACTCACTCACATAAGTTAATATCTAAAATAGGAGACCTGCTACTGCAGAGCTACAAGCAGCAGCACATAGATTCAACGCCCCTCCTTCTCTCTCTCTCATCCTGATCTGTGTGGTATTTTGATCAAAGGATGACACCGATATTTCATTAGGACCTCAGGAAATTGTTTGAGAGAGCATCATAGCATGTCTCTTTTAAGAAGAGGAAACTGCGATCAGATAAATATCAGACTAAAACTGCGTTTACAGTCATAAAATATGTAAGCATCAGCTTTACAGTCCTGATAACAGCCGAGGCGCGAGCAGCGTCCAGGATGCGTTTGAACATTTCATTTTCATCTCTCTCTGTAGATGGTATCATGCTGTAGTTCCCAGTAACTGTACAGTACTGTTCATTTAATATTGTGTCTTTTAACAACCTTTCATTTACAATGTTATTGAGTGAAAAAGAACGCGTGGACAGAATTTTCCCATCTAATCTCTGTGTAAACAGCTTGCAGAATCACAGATTGCAGCATGGTGATCACTCGCACCGTAACGCTGACGTCTTTTGCCTCTTGAGCTGCAGTCACACAACAGATGCCTTATGAGGCACCGCGCATACTTCACATGCCACTGAGGCGTAGTGAAGTTGCCGACAAAATGATGTCTTCATTTGTTTTGCATCAGTATTCATGACTCCTGTTAGAGGACTCCCACACTCGGACCACCACCCACTCTACTCTCATGTGGCAAACAGTAAAACTGTGAAATCCAGTCGCTCAGAATCGGAGCAGCTTTTGGACATCCGCCTCTGATTTCATCCCATTTCATTACATGTGCACAAATGCTCCTTTGTTAGCTGCAAGGCAAAAAACATGAGCAAGAATCAAAGTATTAAAAAGAAATGGAAGTATTTTCAGATTTTACTTCATAATACTGAAGGCAGCGCTGACATTTAAGCTACTTTAGACACATAAGCAGTAACAATAAGATATGGCTAGACTGTCAAGAGGAAACACTCACACAAAAGAAACTCTGTTTAAAGTGCATGTATATGTGGCTTTTGGGTTTTTACCAAACTTGGTATTAACCATTAATATACAATCGGGCAAAGGGAAAAAAAATAAGGTCCATCCTCCAAATCTATATTCGATCTTCTAGGAACTACGAGTAAACCTGCACTCTGAGAACGGAGAACTCTATTAGGAACATATGGTTCTATCAGGTCTTGCAAATATCGCGGCGCTAGGCCAGGCCGGGGAGCCAATGGATGGAGGTTAACCCTGGAGAGACGTGCTCTCTCCTGTTGATTCCTGTCAGCGTTCGCGCTGCTGCATTCTGGAGGCTGTTCAGAGAATTACTTGGACATCCTACTAATATATTACAGTAATCTAGTCTAGAAGACACAAATGCGTGAATTAGTGTTTCAGCGTCACTCTGGGAGAGGATGCTCCTAATCTTTGTGATATTATGAAGGTGGAAAAACGCAGTCTTACAAACCTGATTAATATGCTGTTTAAAAGACAGATCCTGGTCAAAGTAACACCAAGGTTCCACACAGTTTTACTGCAGGCCATCGCAACACCATCTAATTCCTTCCTATGGCGTTTGGGACCAAAAACAACAACCTCTGTTTTATCAGAATTTACAAGCAAAACATTAGTGGACATCCAGGTCTTAATGTCCTTAAGACACACCTGAAGTTTGTCTAATAGTTCTGTTTCATCTTCATAGACAAATACAGCTGCGTAGATGTGATTTAAACCAACCTAGAGCCGTCCCTTTATCCCAACACGTTCTAACCTGTTCAGTAAAATGCTATGATCTACAGTATCAAAAGCAGCACTGAGGTCCACCAGAACCAGTATGGACACTAATTCATTACCTCAGGCTATAAGAAGGTCATTCGTGACTCGAACCAGCGCTGTTTCTGTGCTATGATGCATTCTGAACCCTGACCGAAAAACTTCTGACAAATAATTTCGATAAATGGTGAAATAACTGGCTTGCAACTACCTTTTCCATAATTTTAAGCCATGCACAAAATACACAGGTTTGGTGGTTTGATGGTTCAAAATCAGATTGGGGTCAGATTGGAATACCAATTGAAACCATCGCCACATGGGCTTCAATCTGATTTGGAAAATAAAAATCCCCTTTCATGTGGTTTTAGGCTTTTCAGACTGTCAAATAAGTCATTCTAGACACAATCTATATGAAATATGAATTAGTTTGAGCTGGCAGTCTGAACATAACCTAGGACACATTCACTAGAAGACAGCTTCTATACGTCTTTGAGAATCTGTTATATAAATTATTTTTTGAAAAGTCATACAACAGCTTATATACAAAGGACTATTTATTTGAACCTTGTTGGGGCACTTGGAGGCATCTGGGACAGAGCATCACACGGGAAACGTAATGTGGTCAGAACAGTCAGTTCTTCAGATCTGTTTTGACGAGAAACGAAGACCATGTTTTCAGTACAGACATGAAAAGAACCACCCAGACTGTAATAAATAAGCAATCAATGAATTCTGGTTATGTGGAAATTATAGCTGAAGGACAGGACCCTGAACTTCATATTTGATCAGCTACATGTGTTCTGTATGAAGACAGTACATAATAAGCAATTTAATTACAATTTCTTCAATCATTTTACCAATAAACCAGTATATATTTATATATTTATGTACTTTTCTGTTTTAATTGCTTGAAAATACAGACAGTTAGTGCATAATTGCCTGTTACAGCTGTGTCTGATTTAGCTTTGCATCACTTAGTGAATCATTTTAGTGCAAATGTTAAAGGAAACGTTTCAGCAGCCTTTAGGAACAAAACAACAAAAGTCCCACTGCGAATGTTTCAGAAGCCGAGCACTTTCGTTTGGATAAATTCATGAGATTAGGAGTCTATCCAAAAGTTTACAGATTTTATAAGAATCACATTGTAATCTGCATTTTAAAAGACCTATTTCTCATAATTAACCTCTCCGTGTGCATAGCTGAAATTTCTCCTGACACCCTCTCAACTGTTTACCCGTAAAAACAAAGACATTAGCTGTAAAGTTCAACCCAGAGCTACGCAGAATAAATTGGGCTGTTTGACTTCTCATTTCAAACACTCTGGGTGGAGATCTGCGTAATAAAAAGCTGAAGTATTTAACCCTCAACAGTTATGCAAATCTTCATGAGTTTATCTTGAAATGCATAAATAGAAAAACATCTTATGGATATGTAAATAAGGATAAAAACTTGTGGAGGGCGTTAAGAGCTGTTTATTAAGCACTTAGCCATCATACGAGCCTGCAGAACCAGACAAAAAAACTAAAGGGAACATGTGAAAACCCTCGTTTTCTTTTTCTTCCTTTAAACAAGATATTTCAGCAGCGTGACAGCTTCAACATCACTGCTCTCAGCCATCTCCCCCTGCAGCACTGTCCGTTCCGGTATAAGGTTCACGGGCCATATGCCCCTGGTTTCTCTTCCTGCACAAACACATACACTCACACGTAACACAACCAACACACAGCACGCACATTCACACTCACACACACAAATCCCAGACATATCACCCACAGGTCTCCAGAATACATCACCAGATGGTGTGAGGAACGTGGTGGGATTCAGTTCCACAGACACACTCTGACTTCTGTGTTTTTGAAGCTTTTCCATCACATCAGACTGAAATGAGTTCAGCCGGAGTGTTTTTGACAGGTTTGCTCATTTTTTTCATCCTTTTAATTGCCAATAAAAGGAATTGATAAAAGAAGGGTGAGTAAATTAGGCAGCTGTAAAAATAAAATAGAAAAAAAAAGTGAAATTCATGGAATTACTTTGGTTAAGCTCACCAGAAACTTAAAAATATTACCTTTTTCAGAGTTCTTAGTTGTCATAGCAACTCTATCAGGTGTTTCTATTGTGCTGAGCTAAGGGTTCGGTTTTAGTTTTGTTTTTTAACCTTAAGTGAAATTCAGTAGACTTATTTTTTTAATATTTTCCTATTTAATTACAGCAAGATATTACTCATTATAGTGGCTGAAATTATGTTGTTTTTACACTAAATTAGAAAAATGTCATTAAAGTTTAAAATGTGAATTATTTTTATAAAACTGTATTAAAATTACACTTATTAGAGATAAACATGAAAGTTTTTTGAAAACAAACATGACTTTAAGCAGTGTGTGACATTTAAAGTATACTGGTGTCAGGTTGCTCCTTAAAGTGGCTGCTTTACACTCATTTTAATTATTTTAATCTTAATCTCTGTTACTATGACTTCAAACCCACAGAGACTAAGGAGAGGCGACTTCTGAGTGGATTTGAGAAGTGTTTCTTGGTTGGTCGATCCAGCGGAGGCTGACTGTGAGGTGGGCTACTGTGTCAGCAGTGGTCATTGGGCCGGTCTGGGCTGTGACCCCCTTTGGGAGAGTTCGGCAGATTCAGTCCAGAACAGGTTTCTCCAAAGAACAGCCAAGATCCTGAGTAAAACCTTCGTGCTTCCATAACACCAAAGACGGGCGATATCTGTTATACTTGATTACATTTCAAAGGAACCACTGTATGAACCTACTCTCTCATTTATTCTGCTACCTTTAATTGGTCAGATAGAGACAGGAAATAACTAAGATGAATGATTTTCATTGCACAGTGTCATTAAATCATTGCAGAGCAAAATCCAGCTTCATGTGTTTAAACTGCTGTTTTTAAACTCTGTTATTGTCACATGTTGAAGGAAGTAGAAAACTTGGCATTTACCATTTTCAGTTACACTGAATATATATTTAGTTCTTACATTCCGGCTAAACGTATAATGAAAAACATTCATCACTGGAATTCAGCAGGCATTATTTCAGCACTTCCACACAGGATCTGCCATCTGAGCCCGTTGTGGGTAAAGATTTTCTCTTTTCTAACAAGATGCAGCTTTTCACAATTTAAATACAGGAATCTTTATATAAGTAAAAAAAAAAATAAATAAAAAAATATATATATAAGTAGTCTCTCAATGCCACTGCGTATCTGCTAAACAAAACACCAGTGTTGGTGGCTGATGTTACTGTCTAGGGGAACATAAACATGTGATAGAAAAGCCCAATGCTGCGTCTCTGTATTTCTGAACACAGCAGTGTTGTTTCGTGCTGTCTACAAAGGGAAGGCATTGTACCGGACTCGCAGAGGCCTGATGTAAATGACTGTATGTTGGTCAGCAATAGTGCCCCACATGCACGATCATTCATAGGAAAATAGTTCAGATGATACTAAACTTCCAAACACGAGTGGGGATATATGAAAACACGGATGAAGTGACTGTGGCTTGTGAAAGAAGCCATTTTTAGAGTCAAACTTCATGTTAGTATATTGTGCTTTTCCATGTTTACTGACTTATCTACAGTGTTGTTATTGATGAATTACAAATGATCATTTTCAGAAAGGATTGGATGTTTTGAAAAAAAACAAAAGAAAGGAAAGAAGAGAGAGAGCATTTTATGTTTCGTTTTTATCCATGGATATATTTTTTTAAAGGTTGAACCTCTATGGCATCATAGAAGTCAGAATATCCTTATATGGTCACGTGCAAGAATTGCCAGTGTGGGAAGTTCAGAAATGTTCAACTTTTATGCATCAATGCAAACTTCAGCCAGTCAATGTGTTCCTGCACTGCTTAATACTATCTACTGGAATCATGCATGGGGTTTCAGTTTCAAAGAACCAGGTTTCTGGTGGTACCTGAAGAAACAGGATTGTCTGGTTCGTGGTATAATGAAGGAACGTCAGAAGCATCCGTTGTTGCACTGCTTCTCTGTGAGTATACAGTAAAGCTGAAAGTTTGATCTTTCCCCACACTAGTAGTGTCTGTGTTGTATTGGCAACTGCGCTGTGTGGATTATAGTGCAAACATCATGGGTACAGTCAACATCGTTGCACAGTCTCACACGTTATGCTTTATCTTATATTAGCAAGAAATAAACAATGACTGATGTCAGCATTGTTGGTTTTGTCCATTTCATGGTTGCACATGTTTCCTGGTATTTGGGATTCCCTTCAGTCCAACGAGGGGATCATGGTACCCGGGTGTCAGCCAGAGCCAGTAGGAATCTGAGTCACCTAGGAAGGGTGGAGGACAAAAGTGGTTTCTCTTTAACAGGTATGAAGGTGCTATTCACCAGCCCTCCAGCACTTTATATCACTGAGGCTGTGCTGTGGTGATGCTGACTTGAAATATGGACACGAGCGTATAAAACGGTCGTGAGTCAGAGGTGACTGAGTGTCACTCCTGAAACAACTTCTGAAACGTAACAGGATGGACTGATCCGATCAGCGTGGATGTGAGGTGGCATCGGTTAGCTAGGGGTAACCTAGCTGAGGGGGGCCTCCTCCAATCAACTTCCAGGCTTGTTGGTTTCACCCGTTTGCCCATTTTTAGAGTAATTAGGAGTAGGCGGCGTCAGTTCCTGCCAAGATTGCATGCAACAATCAAAGCTCCGACGATTCAACTCCAAAGCCGCTCTTCAGAAGCCCGTGAGCGATTTATCTATTTCTTCTTTATAACGTCTATGAATCTAAGTTGGTGCTCCCACAGCACCAGTTTTCCTGGCCAGGAACCTATGCTTAGGAAGTCAAAATAAAAATAACCGGTCCTAAATTATGGACTGGCTCCCAACCAGTGCTAAAGCAACTTTGTTGGAAAAGAAGCTTCTGTTTCGCTTTGAGAGGGAGATCTGAGCTGATGGCACTTTTTGTTTTTTCTCAGCTGAACTGAAGCAGCAGCATTAACACAAAGTTGGTGGGGTTGCACTTGTAGAAAAAAAAGAAAAAAAGTAACACTTTGAATAAAAGCTATGTGTAGGCAGCTGTGGACCTGTGGTGCAAAAAAACATTGTGTGCATTGTATTTTCTGCCTCTTCCTCATTCACTATTTCCAGCACGCAGACATCAGTGGAGGAGAGGATGCTGCCAAATTCGTAAAGGTTTAAAAAAAAAACAACATCCCCAATGTCAGCTATGACAATTTATACATTTAAATCTATATCATTTCTCAGACCTGCACACAAGCAACAGCATACGTAGCCAGAAAAAAAGCCTATAATAGCACAGAGGAAAAGAGTTAATGTCAATTTACCCTGACTGAGTAGCATTCCTGCAAAACACGCAATCTCCAGCACCTGCTGCAGCACAGATCCCACTTTAGGCAATAATTGCATATTGGCTGTGGAGGGGGAGGAAGTGACATGCTGTGAATCGGCACCTTTAAAGAGGTTGACAGAGCAATCTTCTCTGAAACACATTGGAGGGTTTCTGAAGCACACCCACAAAGAGAAGGCAGCGGGGGTGTTTGAGGCGGAGAAAAAGGGGAGCACAGCCTTTAAATGCTGCGGCTGATTTGTGCATTTCTTGGAGCATCAAGTCCCTGTTCTCTTCATATTGTGTTTTTCGGGTTACATTTCCAAAAAAGTTTGCAATACTGCCTCATTACGGGGACAATGACACCGGGCTTCATTCTGCTTTCGTCTGAAATCAATCAGTATGGATTTGAAGCTCCAGGATCTTAAGGAGGGAAAAAAGCTTAATTTAAATGGCAGCATGTCACTGCATTCCTCATAGTGTGAGGGTAATGGCGTTTCCACAAGGAAAAATCTGTTTTCTTGAGCTATATGGTGAGAAAGCAAAAACATCCAACAAAACAAACAGGTGAGTGTTACTGAAGTTTGAGTCTGCTCGTGCCTAATCTTTGAATGATAAGTCTAAAGTGCCCAAATTGTATTATGTTCAGTGATCTAAGTTTAATGTCTGATACCTCTAGCTTGTCATCAAACAACTGCTTTGCTTTTTCTGCTTTTAAAATTGACAGTTGAAGCTCCTGCACTTATGAACGTGCACTGCTGCAAAATATGACCATATAAGGAAATTCCACCCTGTATGATGCTGTTGGGAACTGATGTTTAAAAAAACTCTCCCGAATGAGGCGTTTTGGTGCTCTGAAAATCAAAGACGGACAGAAACGTGCTGTATAATTACTGTGAGTCAAAAAAAACATTTCATAACTGTTATTGGTCTACGTGTGCAAGTACAAATGCAAGGTTTTAAAAGCCAGGCAGATAAAATTAGAATACTGGATAATTTATTATTTTACATCCATGAATGTATTTTTGCATATTGCTGCCCTAAATTGCACTGGATTAAAAAGTTGTTACTGTCTTGAGGGAAGAGGGAGGTCTGGGAATCCCTGCTGTTCCTGACTCAGACTGAGATATGCACTAGACAGCGCATGGATTGACGTACTCTGTTTTCCAAAGTCACATTGGCGGGCCAACACAGCCCTAGGTCTTCTTCATTTTACAACCTGTTAATTTTTTATGCCCGTATATTCCTTTATTGTAGAATTGACGCTAATGCAGCAGCCTCATCACTGATAGCTCATTTTAGAAAAATAAAGAATTAAAGACTTCAAAAGAAGAAGTTAGTTTTGAGGTCAGCAGCAGGACACTTCAGACGAGGTTTTTTTTTTTAATGAGCCGTTTGGTTAATAATTGAATTTTTTTTCCTGTCTAACTTCCTGAACTCCAACAACTCATGGTTGAGTTACAACACTTACTTAAAGAAATGAGAAAGCTATGAATATTATTCGCTTTATTTCAAGTATTTGAGGAATTTACTCAGATTAATTTCACTTTTCCAGTTATGTGCTTTCTGTTTGTTGCTCACATTGCTTTCCTACATTGTTTTATATTTGGAGGGATGTTCTGAAATGCCTCTGTTACCAACTTAACGTAGTAAAACACAGCTATAAGAGCTTCATTACCACAACTGCGGGGCAGCCTGGTGCGATCAAAGTGCTGTGAAAACGGGAGCTGAAGGGAGAGAGTAGGGCTCGGGGGGAGACTTTCAACAGCAACCGCATTTGTGATTGATTTTCATTTCACATTTCATCTCACACAGTCTTCTTATAGTGTCTGGGACTTGGTTGAAAGACTTCAGGGCTAATGAAACGGATTTCTGTTCTCACTGTCCCTGACTGTCACAGAACCAACAGCAGCCGCGCCTGTATGAAGACGCTAATCCAACTAACTGCAATTTTATGATGCACTTTATGGCTTATATACACTTATTCATGTATGAGAAGTTTTACTGCTTGTGACCTCAACTGGCCCTCTGATAACTTGGTGCAAGTGACCTTCTTCTGCAAAGCAGTGTTCATTAAGACTCTAAATGTGTAAAGAAAAAAAGGTTTGGTGCCTCTGCTCAGAGTGCAGTGACCTCTGACTTCTTCGGGCAGTGCACACTTGAGTGACTGTGACCGTGTGTGACAGTGCAGTTTCAAGCAGAGAATGCATGAAGTCTGCTGCTGCTCTGGATGATTGAGCCATTTGCTGCGAGGTCACTGCAGAGTGACCTACCTCACCCCACCTCGACCTCAGTGTTTTCAGAGTCAGGCATTTGTAGTTTCCTTCAAACTTTCATAAGAAGTTACAGTGGAAAGATCTGCAACAGCAACAATGAGTCAGCTGTAGTGAGCGAGATACATAATCATACCTACATAATTATTAATGTAAAAATAATTGAATTATCCAGTTGTGCTCACCCATCTACAACCTCAGGTCCAAAAAACATCTGGTCCCTGTGTAAAATGTGAACAAGACATCGTAATGTAATGACCTGCAAATCTAACAAACTCATATTTTATTCACATTAGAAAAAACAAAACAAATGCTGAAAGTGACAAAATAGACCATCTTAAGAGGAAAACCTTGGCAGGGACATGTTTCAAAACAGTTGTGATGGGGCAATGTTTATTACTGTGTAGTATCTCCTCCCGTTTTAACAACGATCCATAAAAGTCTGGGAACTCAGGAGACCAGTTGCTGGAGTTAACTTCTGCTGTGAAGTAATGGTTTTGAAAAGGATGCAGTAAACAGATTAGTCTTGTTTTGATGAAAGATGCCAGGTTTTTCTGGATAAAGATGTGGGATGGGAGCAATGTTGATTTCCAGCCTTGTCCGGAGGATTTTCCAGAATTTTGACATTTGTTAATGGTGTTTTGTTCTGCATATATTAAATGAGATAATCATGTTCTTCACAGTTTAAAGCTTTTATTCAGAAATTGTTTCTACAGTTTGTTTCTCAGGTGTCTGTGAACTTCTGGCCACGTTAATGTCTGAGAGACTCTGCAGCCTGTTCAAGACTCCTTTTATACCCAGTGATGTCACTGACCTGTCACCAAGCAAACAAATTAGTTGGGAGATGGTCCTAAGCTGTTTCTGGCAGCACCTTTTACTTTTCCAGCCTTTTGTTTCTTATGTCCCGATGTTTTTGAGACTTGTTGCTGCCATAGAATTTCAAATGAGCTAATACTGATCAAATATATCACTTTCAACATTAAATATTTACCTTTTTATTGGATTTGCAAAGTACTTAATTGTTTGGGGTGTACATTTTTGTGTACAATCCCTCATTCCTAAATTCTTTATCACACCTTTTTTTTATTTTTTTTTATTGAGCTGTAATTTGTGTTTCTGTGATGCACCTCTGTCCAGTATAAACTAATCTACATTATGAGGGTTTCTTAAAAAAGTGAGATCAATAGGTTTTCTCCGATCAGATCACACTGACTCACATATTGACCAAAATTAATGTGTTTGGTTTATGTCGATTAAATGTTCAGTTGTTGAATGGCAAACAGAAATTGAATAATTCAGCCATCATCTCAAATGTCGATCCAAGCATTTACACCGTGATTTAATTTAACAAATGTAATCATTTTTAAATCTTGATCAATTCTTTTAGATTGTCCTGCAGGGATTTTAACCTGAACTAAAAGTCAACCCTTTAGAACAGAATTAACAATTTAATTGATTTAAATTCACAGCTGGAGCCCCTGGCTGCTGCCAGAAGTCTGCAGGTAACGGGGTTAAAGCGGTTTGCCCACTTTGTTTCATTCATTCTGGTTTATACGAGTACATCATATAAACATCCTGTTTTGCCTAACTAACAACTTTCTTCAACAAAGTTCTTCTGCTGTTTGATTTACCGCAGAATAGTTGTTTGTATGATTTCTATATTTGCACATTCATCTTGAGAGTTTTTTCCAACCTGCTTTTCTTATGACTGTCAGCAGATCAGTGAATTTTGTGCAGAACAGAAGCTGAAGCGTAACTGATCCATTATCGGCCCATTTTTCTCTGATTATGCTCTAGTGTTTTTCTAGCTGGCACTTTCAAAGAAAGCCTGCTATGTTGAACTCACTTAGTGCTATACCACATATGCCACCATGTTCAGCCAATAATCTGCATTCATTTTTAGATGAACTTGTCTTGTAAGAGCTTTTCCAGTGCTAAATGACTTTGTGGGGAGATTCTTCCCATGAACATGTAAACTAATAAAATAATTAGTGATTACTACAGATGGAATCATCCAACCAAGCGCTTCTGTTCCATAAAGGCAGCGATATAAAGACCAAAACCCAGTAAATCCTTGCTATAAATGTCCTTATGGCCTTGGCACACAGTCATTTCAGCCCAGAGTGTGTCCTTCAAACAACCACCATCACAGTCATAAAATCAAGCAGCGTATCAACTCTGAGTGGAGTCGACAAATCTTAGACAACCAAAAATATTTGCCTTTTGTTTTGCTTCATAAATATGAATTAATGAAGAACCTATGCATTTATTAGAAGCTGTTCTGCATCTTAAGTACATAATCTTAACAAACTAATGCATATAGTTGGAGCTGATTTGTTTAGGAATGACTCTATTTTTATTGTTATTACAAACATGTTTTTATTTTAGTCATGTTTTCCATGTTATTGAGATCTTTATAGTTTGGAAAAAAAAAACTATAAAGTCCCTTTTTTGAAAAAAAAAAAATCAGAAAGCTTCTTTGCTGGTGTGTTTGTGAACTATTTTCAGCGATTAAAGTGAACATCTATGCTCCTGCAGTGCTCTCATCTTCATACATCTGAGGTTCGCACTGTGAATCATTCTACAGTCAGCCCACAATATATGAAAATAAAATGAAAACCCTGAACTTCTATCCAACTGCGCCTGCAATGGGTTTGCCTCTTTCTTTACTGACAAAATTCAAAATAATCCGGCAGCCAGTCAGTGCCCCTGTGCTAGGTGCAGGATGTGAGCCACCTCTGAGTCCACTGAGAGAACCCATGACACAGTTTAGTCCAGTCACTCATAAGAACCTGGATGACATCATGCATCACCTGAATTCCACCACTTGAGGCCTTGATACTCTGCCAACAGGGTTTTTATAAAAGTATTACTAATTGTATGGCCTCAGAGCTTCTAAACAAAATACCTAAATACGTCTCTGCTTTCAGGTATCTTTCCTCACTTTTAAAAAAAGAACAGTATAGACAGGTCACTTATGAACAGTTCTAAGGCCATATCAAACCTCCCCTTTCTTCATAGAATAAGCTGCTTTTCAACACCTGTACAACCTCTTGACACTAAATGACTGTTTTGACGTCTTCCAGTCAGGTATCCGGCCACACCGCAGCACTGACACAGCTCTAGTAAAGGTCCTTAATGACATCCGCTCTAATACGGATATTGGCAACATTTCAATCTTGGTCTAATTGGATCTCAGTGCTGCATTCGACACAGTCAGCCTTAACATCTTGATAGACCTTCCTGATAGACTTTCTGGCACAGCACTTGCCTTGTTGGAGTCCTATCTAAAAGACAGCGATTATCTCATGGGCAACTACAAATCCGTGCTGACAAAAGGAACGTGGAGTTCCCTAAGGTTCAGTTCTGGGGCCTCCGTTGTTTAACATCTATATGACCCACTCGGTCAAATTATGAAAAACAAAATGTGTTACCATAACTATGCAGATAACACACAAATCTATATAATCATCTTGCCAGGAGACTATAATCCAATTTAAACATCTTATCTAATGCATTAATCAAATTAATGTGTAGATGTGCCAGAATTTTGTACAGTTAATTAAAGGCAAAATAGAAATAATAGTGTTTGGAGTTAGGGCAGAAATTTTTAGCCTCAAGCAGTCAAGCAAAAAATAAACAGCCAAGCCAGGAATCTGTGTGTGGTTCTAGACTCAGACCTGAATCTTAACAGCCACATTGAGACAGTGGTGAAGACAGCGTATTATCACGATAAGAACTAATCAAGGATTTAAGAACTGGTGTCTCAGCAGGACTTGTCCATGCTTTTATTTTCAGTAGACTGGACCTCTGCTATACTGTTCTCATGGGTCTCCCTAAAAAATACATCAAACAACTGCTGTTCAGAAAGCTGCTGCCTGAGTCAAGGTGACTAATGTCAGTTTTATGTTGAAATTTATTTTGGTTTTCCTTTTTGAGGCTGTTGAGGAAGAACAAAAATGTGGAGCTCCTCATCACCTTTAGTAGGAGCACATGGGCACTTGGACATTGGAACAGCATTCATTTGCACACTGAGCAAGTAACTACACAATGTACGTATTATACTAGGTTTGGATGTACTCATAAAGGATGCCACTGAGAGCATAATTTAAATCTGAGCTGCATCAGCATCCAAGGGAAATGACATAACGCAAATGCACAACACACGTTCCACGCGAGCAAGGTGAAGCCAGACAAACACTTCAAAGCAGTAGATGAAGCTTCAGTTTATTTATCACATCTTCTGAGAGAAAAAAAGTAGATTAGTGATATACTTTCCTTCCATCTGTATCAGTCACCTCTTCTGCACACCCAAACCTACATTTGGTCATATCCATGTACAATGTAAGAGGCTATGAAACCTGATAAATGTTCCAACCCAAAGCTACAGTTTAGGTTTATTACAGTTTTGAACCTTTAATAATCAACAAAAGCATTATATGGGACCTCTAAAATATCTCATGGCAATCAATGTATCATATTTGTGTTGTTTTACTACAATAATATCCTGAAGCTTGAACAATCACCCCTGTTACTCAGGGCAATGAATAAATGATAAAGAATTCTAAAATGTGACTGAAAAGCAGTGTTTTATGATGGTTGATAATACAGTAATAAACTGACAGCCATTTAACATTAAACTTTTATCACTGCTTGTCAGGAGATCTTCTAAAAAGACTTCTAAAATGCCTAAATTAAATTCAGGAAGCAATGCGACATTAATATTGCATTATATCTTTTGGGGGAAAAAAAGAAATAAAATAATGGATATTATGGATGGGTAATTGTGATAGTGAAGGAAATGTTTCTGCATGAACAGAAGGGAAAACCTTTGTTTTTAATGCAGTGTACTTGAGCTTGGACATTATATTGTAGCACTTCTACACCCCCTCACACATACTGATGCACAGATTCACTCTGGGGACGTAAATATTTCAGAACGTTTTTGTTAGTTTTGTGATGGACTGTGCAAACCTGCAGCCAGAGTGCGAGCATGTTTCTAGGACAAGGACATGAGTTCATGACCCACACAGGTGAAAGTCAATACAAGCAGTCTTAATAACTGTGTTTTTCTGCACATACAAAAAGCCTATTTATTTACGGAATAGATAGAAGAGTTCACTTTAATTTGACATCCATTGGTCTCTCTTATGGTTAGGTATATTGCACCACTTCCAGATTTTTTTTTGGATCACTGTTGAATTGCAAGGGTTCACTGAATTTAGTGAAATTCCTCTTTCTAGTAACTTATCTCACACTTTAACATTCTGAAAAACACTGGTTTTCTGTTTTACCTGCTGCTTCCTTTGAATCTTTTAGTGCTGTGACATGACATCTCTTCTGTTAGTATCTCCAAGGTCATGCCTTTCCAAATTAAACCAATTAAAGTAAATTAATTTAATCTTACCCTGCAGTGCATGAGCAAAACTGATCTTGTATGTTGTCATTTCTGAACATCCCAACCGTAACATGAGACTGTGATCTGCAAACCCTCCCTTCCAATTTAACTTTATTATTATTATCAATATCTATTTTTACATTTTGTACATATGGTATATTTAAGTCCCACTTTAACACAACTCAACAAAACGTAGTTACTTTGTGTTCAAAATTGGTCTCAAACATTTTGGAACAAGGTTTTCACAACAGGGAGTCACCATTGTAAAACTGTAAACAACGCCAATAGTTACGGCAGCAGTAACTAAGGGGCGGGACTTGTCGACAGGTCATTTGGAAGCTCTACAAAGAAAACAATTCATAACCAGCCAGGCCCAGCTTACCGGTGTGGTCCCACCTCGTGTGCCTAATCCCCCAAGCAGTTGGGATGCACGGGTGACAGTTAGGTAGAGGTACATCTTTTCACCCGAGCCAACAGATGCCTGGTTATACTTGATTTTTCCTACACAATGATGAACCTGCAGCCAATATCAAAAATGCAGCATTAGGGACGTCACTAATCATTGCCAAATGCATTCCTAGTGCAAGAACAGATGACAGGAAATCCTGTCTATAATTTGCTCAGTAAGGATGATTATAAACGCAGGAAAATGATTGGTAATGTTGACACCTGGTTCAAGAATCAGAGATCACCAAAGTTAAGACTGTACTGTGTTTAATTATGCCAAAAAAAAAAGTCAGACTGTAATTTTACATCATTCTGGTCTCTTTACATTTTACATGTGTGAAACCCATGATGGTTGTCTTTTTTTCTTTTTAATGTTTTGTTTTTCATCTCAACTTTCAATGGGCTTACATGTTTAACCACATCACTTTCAACTGTCAATACTGACAGATGGAAGCAGATGGCTGCCCTTACTGGGCCTGGTTCTGCTTGCCTTGCCGCTGTTTCATAAGAGATTTTCATTCCCACTATCGCCTGCTGCGTCATGCATCCTCAGGATGGAGGACCGAATTAACAAGAAGTTTCAATTCCTGTAGGCTTTGTTGTATGAACTGGCATTATATGAAATCAGTTACAATGAAAGTGGAATTTAATTTAAATGAACTGTATTTTATTTAATTGAGCATGTATTAGATTTATTGGCCATTTCCGTAAAGTGCCCCGAGATGTTTCGGAATTGGTCCTATAGAAATAAAGTGAGCTGAACCTAAATTACCTTCAGGAAAATTTCTACAACTAGTCAAAAAGGCTATTTTAGATTATTTTGAACTGAACACAGAAGGTATGATTTGTCTGTTTTTGATAGAAAATGAATTGAAGTGGAACATCTTGCCACAAAATGTCCCACAAATTTGAAGTAAAATAAGAGCGAGTATAAGATAGATGGAAGCAAGGACATTTCTGCAGTGCAATTTGTCACTCTTAAATTTTCATCCTTTTCCTCTTTGCAGAAATGTTTTCCGTTTAAATGAATCCCTAAATATGCTTCCAAACCACTGACATATTTATCACTACCTCCCTCTGATCTGAGAAAAGCTGTGCTCTGAAACACATCATCATTTTCGGCTTTTAAATGCCGTGTAGCTCAGCAACCTTGAGACTGCCAAGTGCGATCCCTCATATCACAAGGGGGTCACTCATCTGAATCACGCACTTCGCCTGTCAACCGTTTGTGGATGAGCCTGAGGACATTGAGCAGAGAAGCCTTGTCCAAAGTGACAGGGGAAGAAAAAACAATCTCTATTTACTCCAGAGGGCTTTAGGCGCTGCAGTCATTATACGAATGCAAAATACTCTAGAAACTGACATGGACAAAAAACAAACATACGCAGGAAAAATGCATTTCATGACAGAGACATCATCTGACAGGTAAAGCTGGCCTGATAGAAACTCCTGTCAGAGGAAAATAGTCAAAAAACTGAAGTTTTCCTTCAAAATGTCATCTAGATAATTGCAGGAACAAATGCGGGAAAAAATCCAATTATGTGCTACTTATTGTTTTCTTTTTACACAATGTAAGTAGCACATGTGCTGCACTGTCACTAAGCTTCTGCTTACAAAACGACTTTCTATGAATTCTGACGCCGGTACGTGAACAGTCATGGTATACTGTAGGATATGTTCAGGATCCTAGTCACATGCTGGCTCTCTGACACTTTAACCTTACAAATGACTCAACTGTCGGGGAATGTTGTACTTTTTGCCGTATTTTAATGAAAATTAAAATAGAGGTCAGCATTTTGGCAGTTTTGATTACTTTAATTATGTCTGAATTATAAAATGTATTTAAAAAATTGGACAAACCTCCTGTGATGCCGCCTACAGGTTTGCAGTATTTTGTGGGGCTGCTGGATGTTGAAATACTTTCAGGAAAGACTCCACCCTTCCTCGGTTCATTTAAAAACAGAGAAATGGGTAAAACAGGCATGCCCGGAGGCTGCTTTAAACTAATGTTACTTCAGATTCTTTCTGTTTGAATCTGTTCATCTGTTCTCATTTCAGGTGTAACAGGTTCTGCCGGAGCTGAAAAGGGGGCTGATGGAGATCTGATTGAGCACAACCGAGAGGTACCTGCAGAGGTCAGGGCAAAGTTAACAAATTCAAAAGGATGCAGGCCAGCCTGGAGGATGGCTCAGCTGGAGGAGGCT